>RYFJ01000194.1:160000-510916 GCA_003991445.1 Oryza meyeriana var. granulata
CTGTAATTTGTCTCTATTCCACTTGTCCTCCTGCAACTCTAGCGCGCTCATGACGTCAGATATGCCGGCCATTGCCACTCCAACCCTGCTGACCTAATCCAGCATGCTTGTCAGAGTTCAGATCGGTGATATCACACCGATGCTAGAGAAAACATTGACACCGGTGAGTTCTTCTATCCATCGCCCTCTTCCCCCTTTGCATCGATGGTTGTGCTAGATGTTGAGATCCAATGGCCAGAGAACATGTGTAACTGAGATTTGAGGAAATTATAATCAATTGATGAGCATCAAAGCTTACTTTCATATTATGTAAATGGTCTTATGGTCTGGGGTAATACTGCATATACTTCATGCAGAAAATCTTGAGATTTTCATGCCATCAATATGCAAATATTGATTTTGGTTGTTACTATTTTGTTCTATTGGACATAGATACATACTATTTGTGAACTAATTCATTCAAGTTATTTTAAATTTTGAGGCATATATACAATGCAATCTTCTCATTCCACATCATACAATTATCACAAATCTTTTTCAAGACATGAACATATATAAATGACAAAATCCCCTTGATGAGTACCTAGGGACCAAGGTCTACACTACGCAATCAAGCTAGTTTCCTTTGGGTAGCTTAGCAGCTATAGGCAGGCGTGTGATATTTGATACCCGTATGGTGACAAGGACAAGCTCACATGAGCCCAACCCAGAAATTCATGGGCTCCACCTCTCTCCCTCAATCCATCTCAACCCCTTTATAAAGCTAGAAACTACACGGTACAGTACACCCCCACTTTTCTAGCTCTTTCTCCATCTGCACCTACAACTTCTTTCACAACGAGAAAAAGAAAAGAAATGTACAACATCGTAATTAAGGGCGCGTTTGGTAGGGATTCTGGAAGGTGATTCTCAATTGGATCAATTAGAGCTGAGCCAAACGGGCAAAAAAATCCCCCCGATTCTCAGCCGAATCGATCCGCTGTGATTCTCAATTTTACATATGAATGGAGAATCAGACAAAAGATGGCTTCTCGTGAGAATCCAACAAACAAAAATTGAAAATCCCCATAAGAATTCACAAAATACCTATAAGAATCAGAATCATAGAATCTGAAGCTCTACCAAACAGACCTTAAGCTTCTTCTTCCCCAAAAAAAAACTACTCTTTTCAGTCAGCAATATTTGACCTTATGCGAACTGAACCGCAGGGAGTAGTTATATTCTGCAACCTTCGTCCTAAAAAGATTTTATTTTTAGTTTATCTCACCTATACCAACACAAAGTTAAAATACTAAAATATCCTTCACTTCAGTAAACTCCAATATATTTATTTCCTATTTTCATAAACTCTAATACATTGATTGCTCCAAAGATAAAGCATTTATGGAACAAATAAGATGAAAAAAAAATAAGTTATTTTGAAACGAAGTAAGTAGAAGTAAGTAGAGCAGTAGTCTCATCCCACGGCATCAGCAACAAATAATCCATGAGAATACAAATGCTACCACACGCACCGTTCTAAAATAAATCTCATTCTTGGAAAATAATGGTAAATTACCTTAGAAAAATACTCATGTCCACAAGACATTTTATATGATCGTTGTACGGATGAAAATGGCACCGAATTATTTCAAATCATGAATGTCATGTATTTGGGAACAAAATCGAAAGGGAAAATGACCGAATGAGATGTATTTGATGACAGTGTCAGTATAACCAGTAACAACCACCGATCTACATCCATATGGTCTCTTTCTCTCTCTTCCTACCACCATATCTCAAAGCTAGAAGCGCACAAGACTCAATGCAAACCGCTGTATGCCTGATTCCTCTCTGCTTCTTCCTCTTCCAAGCTTTCTTGCTTGCTCCAATAACACAAGCTCAAGATCAATAGGAATTCATAGGAACAATACAATACATACACGCATACATAGGTAGATCCCCTCTCTAGTCTCTAGTACCCTATCTCTGCAACAGTGCCTATCCTCGAACACCTTGCTGAGGAAGGAGAAGGAGGAAGAAGAAGCAGCAGCAGCAGGTTGCCGAAAGGAGGAGCAAGAAATACAGCGAAGAATTGAGGAAGTAGTAGTTGTTTCTATGGAGTTCAATACAAGCAGTAGGTTTTCTAAAGAAGAGGAGGATGAGGAGCAGGATGAGGCATCCAGGCGAGAGATCCCCTTCATGACGGCGACGACCACGGCCGAACCGGCGCCTGCGCCTACGTCGTCATCTCCTGCTCATGCGGCCTCCGCGTCGGCGTCGGCGTCCGTTTCTGCGTCAGGAAGCAGCCCTCCCTTTCGCTCTGAGGATGGCGCCGGAGCCTCTGGGAGTGGAGGCGGCGGCGGCGGCGGCGGCGACGCGGAGGCGGTGGAGAAGGAGCACATGTTCGACAAGGTGGTGACGCCGAGCGACGTGGGGAAGCTGAACCGGCTGGTGATCCCGAAGCAGTACGCGGAGAAGTACTTCCCGCTGGACGCGGCGGCCAACGAGAAGGGCCTCCTCCTCAACTTCGAGGACCGCGCGGGGAAGCCATGGCGCTTCCGCTACTCCTACTGGAACAGCAGCCAGAGCTACGTGATGACCAAGGGGTGGAGCCGCTTCGTCAAGGAGAAGCGCCTCGATGCTGGGGACACCGTCTCCTTCTCCCGCGGCGCCGGCGAGGCCGCGCGTCACCGCCTGTTCATCGACTGGAAGCGCCGCGCCGACACCCGCGACCCGCTCCGGCTGCCCCGCGGCCTACCGCTACCGATGCCGCTCACGTCGCACTACACGCCGTGGGGCCTCGGCGGCGGAGGGGGATTCTTCGTGCCGCCCTCGCCGCCAGCCACGCTCTACGAGCACCGCCTCCGGCAAGGCCTGGACTTCCGCACCTTCAACCCTGCCGCCCCTATGGGGAGGCAGGTCCTCCTCTTCGGCTCGGCAAGGATCCCTCCGCAAGCACCACTGCTGGCGCGCGCGCCGTCGCCGCTGCACTACACGCTGCAGCAGAGCGGCGATGGTGTAAGGGCGGGCTCACCGGTGGTGCTCGACTCGGTGCCGGTCATCGAAAGGCCGACGACGGCCGCGAAGCGCGTGCGGTTGTTCGGTGTGAACCTCGACAACCCGCATGGCGGCGGCGCCGGTGAGTCGAGCAATCATGGCAATGCACTGTCATTGCAGACGCCGGCATGGATGAGAAGGGATCCTACACTACGGCTACTGGAATTGCCTTCCCATGGCGCCGAGTCGTCCGCTGCGTCGTCTCCGTCGTCGTCGTCTTCCTCCAAAAGGGACGCGCATTCAGCCTTGGATCTCGATCTGTAGCGACCTAAAAGAGAAAAACAAAGGAAAGTCCAACGATTCTTTCTTCTGTTTGATTTGGTTTGTTCGCAGCAACATCTCACTTTCTCTTGTGATTTTTCATTATAACCTGAAATTTGATGACAGCATTAGGATTTGACAATTTTCTTTTGGCCATCTGAAAATTTTCTGTTGGTTTGAGAAGATATAGAGAATTATTAGGAAACTTGAAAGTTTTCCCCAAATCCGTGTGATGTTCTCTTGATTTGCTTGTTCCCTTACATTCCATTATTCCTTCTTGATTACTTCTGCCCAATGATTTGTTACCATAATCCCACGTACATTTCCTACATATGATAACATCCATCTGCAAATTCCTTTTTGTAATCTCCTAACATCTGCCAAGATTTGAACATATCCATGGACGAACACACAGCCAAAGCAAGCAGCGTCTCGATCAATTTGCTTGCATCATATGTGTGATACGCTACATTCCAATCGATCGTATCTCGACGACACGTTTGGACGGCGCGTTAAACGCAGCATCGACAACAAACAACCCCAGGGCAACAATTGCAGGTTAGATCTCAAAATTCTCTCTTGCATTCACTGCACCATAATTTCTATATTTTACAGTGGGAGTCGTCGTGGACATTCCTCTTATTTTTTTTCCCTTTTGCCGCCGCTTTTTTCCCTGATACAGTGGCAGTAGTACTGTCGCTCTCTTCTGCATGTATATATATCATGGATGTATGATATCCGTAAGTAACGTCATGGTATAGACTGTAGTACCCAGCTAGTAGTAGCAGCAGACGGATGCCTGCAGCTAGCCCAAATACTGACAGCCAGTACGGACGGTCTTGATTTTCCTTTTATTTAATCTTCTGCTGCCGATTAACGGGGGACACTGAATTAACTGGTGCAGTGTGGACCAGATTAAGCATAATTCTGTTGCTGATTAGCGGGGTACACTAAATTAACTGATGCAGTGGACCAGATTACGTATAGTTTGGATTGTCTGGGCCTTGAGTGCACAGTAGACAGTCCACAAGATCTTTATGGCCGTGGCAGTCTGTAAAGAGGGGGCGATATATTGCCACAATATATGCAGTGGCACTCACTGGCCATAACTTCTTTGTACGTCCGCTACAAGAATTTGTGGGGTGAGTCCTAGCAATCACTGTTGATTTGGGAGTAGCAACAGTGAGTAGGTGTACACTTGTTGGCTGGCGTCGTTGCAGCTGCTAGCTGCATGCTTCCGTTCTTGGCTGTTCACTTGTGCTGTTTTGATCTCAGCTCCCCTATATGCTTGTTATCATCTCTCTCTCTCTCTCTCCCCTTTTTCTTTTCATTGATCAAGTGTAGCTAGCTTGGACTGGCCTGCACGGTGTGGGTGTGTGCAGGGCGTGATGGGAGCAAACGGAGGACGTGCACTGGCCTAGCTCTTTTGGCTAGCTCGATGCATGTTCATAAGAACATAACTAGCAATCTGTAAGAGAGTAGGTGCATGCAGTTTAGTTTTCCTTTTTGCACTAGAAGGGTTGGGAACTCAGAGAGTAAGAGATGGGTTGATGCTGAGAGCCTAGCTAGCTTGCAAGGAAGTACATTTGGTCCATTGTTAGATTGGAAAGGGGAAAGGGAGAGGAGTTATGGGAAGGTGAAAAGAGAAAAGGGAAGTTATCTCCTTAGCAAAACAAAAGGGGAAGGTGTGTGTTGATATATGTAACTGTCTGCTTATTCTTTCTTCTGCTTTGCTTCAGTTTTGCTTTCCAAGCTCAGTCCATGCTATATGTGTGCATATATACCCTCTAGATGGTAGCTGCAACTTGATAGTTCATGGTTTTCTCCTAGGGCCTGGTGCAGCTAGCTATAGCTAGGTTAAGATGCATGCCTTTCAGGGAATCTGCCTTCCTTTTTATGAACACCCATAGGATGAGAGTTTACCGGTCCTAGCTATATATCCTGTGCTACATCAAACAGAAAACTGAAAAGTCTGAATTATTCAGTACTGTTGTTGGCTAAGTAGCAAGCCACAAAAAAATGCAGCATCTTTGCTTGATTTCTTTTTCTCTTTTTTCTTATATCAGCTTACATGAAAAAACCGTATGAAGCTAATGTTGCTCGTATTATTATATATTTATATATATACTCCTAGTGTAGTATCTCTGGATCATATATATTAGTTTAGTATATGGGTGTATTTTGATATGATCTAGACTGAGAATTATATTAATACACTAATGTGCAGGATGAAATAGATCAAATTATATTAAGACGGGATGAACTAGATCTCTAGTTTGATTCATTCCTTCATAAATAAGCTTCTGTTACAACTTATATCTATAGTAATGCTGAACAGAGGTTCTCTTCGGACCATTCTTTTCTGCTTATCTGTCGGACTATTGCCGCTGATTATTTGCTCCACACTTTTAAAAATACTTCTATCACTTGTTCTAAGCTATTTGTTAGGTTTACAACATATAACATTTAACTCTTTCATATAATAAAGTAGATAATCCACCAGATTTTCATCCGTGAATAATCTGTTTAGAACGCTACCTTCGAAGTGTTGCCAATCTTCTAGAGATCGAATTAATTAACTTGTAACATAAGTATATTAGATATTTAAATATGAGTATCTACAATCAAAACATAACTTTATTTCTTGTTGTGTATGTCAAATGAGATATTTGGAGAATTGAGATTGAATGAATTGGTTTTACATTAATTTCCAGTAAGGTTATATACTGTGGAATATATAGGCATTGATATATTACTATATTCCATATATAGTTAACCTAGCTTTTCTTTGAGTCAAAATAGTTCCTTTTACCTTACATGAGTCCCAATTGATTCTTTCTTCATTCAATGTACATTAGTCACACAATGCCCATTTTTTTCCTTTTACTGTTTTAATCATCTTTTATGTTTCATCCCTTGACACTGTCTTTTCTTTGTAAGTCCTTTCTCCCCATTTAAGTTTAAGGTGGTGTTCTTTCTAACTTATTGGGTGGCTTAAATAAGCCGCACGTAAAATAAGAAATATCATTAGCGTGTGATTAATTAAGTATTTACTATTAAAAAGTTGAAAAATGGATCTATTTACTTTTTTAGAGCTACTTTTATATAGAAAATTTTTACAAAAAACGCACTGTTGATCGTTTTGGGAAGCGTACGCGCAGGAAATGAGAAAAAAAAATAGCTTCAATAAGCTGTGCCGAACACAGCCTAAATAGGTTGTGTAGGAAAAACATGCAGTCCTACATATTATATTGTTCAACTGCAATTGAGGTCCACACACAGATTATGTATATATGTCATTTTCCTCTCTCCCATGAATTTCTAGCATATTTCTCATCGACACAAGTACTGTGAATTGGACAAACATCCAGATTACATATATAGCCTAGCTACCAAAAATGAAATGGCAACTTAGGGCGTCTAGTTTTTTTATGAGAAAATCTACTCTATGTCATTGATTTTGCACCAATTCAACAATGTGCCAGCGACTTTGTCCCTTTCTTTAATATGCCACTGAGTTTATCAATCGATTCTGTAATATGCCATTAGGCTGGATACTTTTTCAAAAATGCCCAAAATACCTTTATACACATACAAGGTTGGCAATTGAATAACCCCACTAGAAGCTTCAAAAACATTATGAATTTTTTGTGTAGCCTCTTTACACGACATAGAAATTTGTGTATATATTTCAAGATTTTTTAAATGCTTTTTGTTTTTTGAGAAGTTATTTTTGTGGCATATGAGAATAGAATTGCTTATAGAAAACATAATAGCATAAAAAAATTGTTAGGATATGAGGGATGATTTTCATTAAAAAAATCAACACAAAAGTATTATATGTAGAATATAATAGATAAATTATACTTTATAAAACTTAGTAATGCAATAATATTGAAATTTACACAAAAACTTCTATACTGTATAATGAGGCCACACAAAAAATTTCATGATTTTTTGAAACTTCTAATAGGAAAAATCAATTTCCAACCTTGTATGTCTATAAGGGCATTTTAGGTATTTTTTGAGAAAAATAACCAGCTCAATGGAATGTTGTAGATATAATTGATAAGCTAGCTAGCATATTATAAAAGAGGCAAAGTGGATGGTGTATTGTTGAACTGGTACAAACTTAGTGGTATATAGTAGATTCTTTCTTTTTTTCATTCCTGCCCATATTGCTAGTGAGCTATCTGATTATTGATTAAACAAGAAAACATTAAAAATCAAATAATTTTGTAATTTTATCTTATGAATATATAAGTAATATGCCCAGTACTAGAAAAGATATATACTCTATTAATTAGAAAACATTTTTTTTGGTGAGGGTTCTTCTCTTGGGCATGCTACCAAGGATATCATGTAATGGAGGGTTAGCTAAAAATGCCAGAATTAAAAAAGGCTCGTAATTGGAAGTGATACACTACATTAGTTATATTACTTTCTTATGTTAGTTAGTATTTTTCATATAAATTAACTTAGTAATTACGTCTATATATATACTAGGTTTACTTGTACATGGCGCACTGTATTGCTAAAATTTATGGGTAGTTTTATATAGAGTCGTTGATGACCGATGAGAGGAACAACAAATTAAAATTAAGGAAAAAGTATATAGATCTGATCGCACACAAGTATTTTCTCATTTGGAACTTTTTTTAAACTCATCACATGCATTTGTTTCTCATTGAGAGATGAGGTTTTCTCTCATCCATGAAGAGGTATAAATCTTCGTATACTTGAGACATACTTCTCTACGAAGGAAGGTACCAAAACTAATCTGCTAATTGGTGGGAATAGGATTAATTGGGAACTCATCTTTTTATATGTTCTTGACTTTTTTTTCTTTGGTTTTGGAAGGTATATTATGTGTGTTACTGCCTCGATCCTCACTAACACTATGAGGTACATATACCTATTACACCTCCAAAGGATCATAAAAGTATTGTGTTGCTAATCATAAACTTGTCTTTTAATTGGTTCAATTGGTTTAACTTTTTTATCTCTCAAATAACGGGGATGTATATATATACCTTCAAAGGATGGGAGAAATGCACTTGACATATATATGCCACCTAGTGGGATGGATATCTGTTTTGGGAACATCTTCTGAACTACACCATTTTATCAAAGAAAATTGCATACAAAGACAATTAACTCTTGATTTAAGATGAACAAAGCATCCCTCAATAATAGCTCATGCAACACTAGGTGTAAAAGTAGGGGAATGTGGAGGAATAATCTAGGAAAAAATATGGGAAAATTAGAGTGCCAATTAAGTATTTAACAAAAGTGAGTCTAATTTGACAGTTTTTAATTTGCAACTAGTAAAACGGAGGGAGTACACGCACTGATGCAAACAGGAGTATATATATATATATATATATATATATATATATATATATATATATATATATAGCAGCAATATAAAACAATAACTAAAGAAGCACTTAAAGATCGAGCCTGTTCTTCCTGACCGACAGTACGTGCATGGGCCAGTCACAATGCATAACTGCATCTATACGTACACATACATACATGCATGCATGTGACTGTGAGAGCAAGAACGATGAGGAGCTTTCCTCAGGCTCTGCAACGTCTCTGCTCTCACTGTGCAGTAATAGTGCTGTACGGGCATATTTGGCGTGCTGCCTGCCTGCCTGCCTGCCTGTACTGCGAGCGTGTATATATAGCCGCATATATACGACTAATCTGATCAATGCATGTGAACTATGGCTGGCAGATGGCAGGCGGCTGTAAACTGCGTCTCTCTTACAATGCAGAGACATCTTTAAGGGTTCTTTGATCGAAGGATATTTAGAGAAAAAATAGAGGGATCCCATCCAAAAGAAATAATTTCTATGTAGGTTATTTGGTTTGTAGGATTGCATCAAAGGAAATACATAGGATAGAAAAAATTTCCCTTTATATATTTTGGAGGAATTCTAGCATGAGGTGTAACCTCATGGTTTCAAATTCCTTTGAAAGTTTTAATGCAACTTGTCTATTTCTCTCCCTTCTCCCTTTAAGAAATCACCGTATAATCATAATTTTTGTGTGTTTTTCCTATGATGCATCCAAACACATGTTTTAAGCAATTTCAATATATTTTCTGTAGGATTCAACATGTCATGACATCTCAATTATGTGTTTTTCATATGACTATATTTTGAGAATCATATGTTACAAAAGAGCCCTAAGAGTTTAAGCTAGCTAGCTCTGCATACATACTTTCTCTATGTCACAATTAATAAGTAAGACATACATATCGTGGTATGTTCCAGTCAGTGAGAGAGGTGATTTATGGGTTAGTAGTTGGTATCTTGTTATTTGTGGTTAGTTTAATTTATTTTGTGACTACAACAACCGCAGTGTTGCATGAGATGTGTATTTTGTCTAACTGTCCATCATGATTCTGCATTTGTATTTAGGAGAATGAAAATAATAAGGCACTGTATATATCTTGATGAAATTAATTACAAGATGACTATCGGTTCTGTGGACGAAGAACATCCACGCTTTGGCCTGGTGATGAAATTATGCATGCATACACATTTATTGACAAAACTTGATCTAGTACATTTATGAAATTTGTTGCTTTGAGATGCGAGTTACTAGCAGATCTCTCTAATTTAGTCTTGTTACTGAAGGTATATATATCTTCATTCTGAATTATACTTGTTACTGACCATCTACTGTGTGACCCCAGCTGCCACTAGGGATGCCAGGTAATGGAGTTTTTGTTTGTGATATGTTAATTACACCGACACACCGTACCTTAATTCCTTAAATGCAGCATCTTAATTCATTTTTCCCTACAAAATGTCGTGTACTAAAGTAAAACTAAATCGCCGTTACTGAGACACCGAGTATCATTTCAATAGACATGTTCAAAGATAGAGCCTGCTTTTAGTCCATTTGGAGAATATCTCTTATAACAGTTAAAACGGCAAAAACTCTAATCATTAATGCATCAAAACAATTTTTTATTACCCTTATTTCCTTTTTTCACTTCCATGCAGTAAAATTTTCTTTTACAAATACTAGATGTCAAGTTGTTGTTAAGCTTAACATTGATGTTCGTCTCTCTTTTTCTCTCTTTTCAATGTCAATAAATTTACCTTGTTAACAACTCTAAGAGCCTGCTATTAATTCCTAGTGCGCATGTCCTTATTTACTGGCCTAGGCCAGGAATTGAAATAATTCATTCAACTTAGAGTGATCTAAAGTCCCTCATATCTATGGGTATCTTCAATTAAGTTAATTGTTCAATTCACAGATGGTGTGGCTCTCAGTTAAGTCCCTCAACTGATGATTCCTTTGGATGATTAAAACTCAAGGATGATCTAGCTGGCAAGTTCCACATTGGTCGCATAAGATCGGTAATTAAAGAACTTGCTAATTGGTACATGTACTTTGTTCTTATGCAGTAACGCAAAAGTTAACTAGTACTACCATATGTGGGGGCATGCATGTGTTTATATATATGTTACAACTATATCTTACACAACAAAAGAAATGATACTAGCGAAGAACTTAAAAATATTCTGCCTGCAAGTTTCCGTAGAGGATGGATAGATCCTCTCTCCCCGAGTGGCTGAGCACAATGGCCATACATAAACTGACACTGCATGCAGAAAGAAACAACGAACTGTCAGTTCATGTCAACGACAACTAGTCTTGAGCTCAGGCTTGCGTCTGCAGCTTTCCAGCGCTCCCATCACCAGCCCTAGTGTGCTCGCAGAAGCGCAGGCGGATCGGCATGCATGGCACGCATACCTGGCTTGTACATGCTTTTGTTCCCATGCTCGCTCGCTCTCATTCATGGCCACCAACTCTGTCATCGCTGCAGCTCTCTCATGATCTGGCTGCAGGTAAGCAGGTTTTGAGTTGATAAATACTCCAGTACTGTACTGTACTTTGCTCGGACTTCAGAGAGAGTATCAATCAATCTATATATCCAGCTAGCTAGCTGCCTACACTTATTAATTCTGCGATGCCCGAGAGGGGATCAGATTGAAGGGACCTCAGCTAGCTCCGCCCTCCGGCGGCCGGCCAGAAAACGTCGCTGCCGAAGGTAGGAAAGAAGGAGATGTGGATGCTGTCTTTAGTCTTGGACCACATCGCGCAAGCTAGCCTGCCGGCTAAAGCACACGCAAAGGACTGAGGAGAAGAGGTGGCATGGCCCATTTGAATGATATATATGATTGACACGGAAGATCGAATTGGTCGCATCTAGAACAGGAGAGATGTTCATCCCCGCTGTCATGCACGAACCAATCTACTTTACCTTGCGGATTACTATTTCAGGATATATAAAACTGTCATTCATACGTACATACATACACACACATATACATACATACATATATTAAACGGGTGTCCTATATATAAAATTTACTTGGTGTACCATGGTGTCCAGGCCTCAAGATGTAAATCGGGTATATACTTAATTTAAATGAGTATGAAAGTTTTTAAAACTTTTTGGATATGAACATTAACTTATTTACTAGCTAGCTCAAACAAGTTTAAACTGAATTTAAACTTATGTATGCTTTTTTTTACTTAAATTTTGATTCTAGGTATGTGTCATCTAAACATATAATTAACTAGATATATGATATGGGATGATAAAATAACTTTAAATTTGAGATATTTTGTTGCAAGGTATGGACATCAATCAAATTGTTACACCTGGGTATATACCTAGAAGTTAAAAAATCTAAAAAATTTGAATAAAATTGGTGTATTTCAAACCCTAAGGCCCGGGCACCATGAGGCCCAAACAGGTGTTATATATATATGAAAATGGTTCTATACTCCCTAAGAGCATATACTCCTGCTTGTATGTACCATCCATCTATAGTCTATATATATATATACCAGAAAAAGATGGATTGTTTTGTGAAAAAATCTTTGGACCCATAAAAAACAGAATTTGTGCTTATGGAAATTCTCGAGCGAGCGGAGCTGAAAACGGAGACGAAAGATTTTGCCAAAAATACGGAGTAGAATTTATTGATTCTCGGATACGAAGATATCAAATGGGATAAATCAAACTCGCATATTTATTGATTCTCGGATACGAAGATATCAAATGGGATAAATCAAACTCGCATATCCGTGACTCATGTGGTGTGTGTGTGTGTGTGTATATATATATATATATATATATATATATATATATATATATATATATATATATATATATATATATACGTATACCAAGCAAAAAAAAATAATGACGTTCTTTACTGCGGGCTGAAGTCAACAGATTGGAAAGTTATTTGTTATGCTCTCTCGCTCCAGGGATCTCTCGTCAATCTGAGCGATATGTACGCGTGCACAGTGATAGCACGCCGTGTAATCAACCAACCAATCATGATCCACGCGAACTTACGCGGCATTTGTATGATTGCATCAATACGGGAGCAGCAACACCGGCAACGCAGAAGCATCTATCATGCGCGCACGAACGATGGATCATGGATATGCATATGATGGCGCGTCCCCGTCACGCGCGCGGCTCTGCGGCTGCCTGCTCGAAAAGACGAAAGAAACCAAGAAAAGGAGGGTAGGTCGTCTCAAACCGCAAAGTGGGTAACACTAAACTGACGACCGCGAGAAGGATCGGAGGCGGTGAATTCCGGTCTCCGGACCGGGAAACGACGGCGCAACCACACAAACCTTCAGCATGGGGTAGTTAATTAACTATGGAGCGCATGCAGGAGGACCCGTCAGCAGTAAGACCGGCCCCATCCGTGGAGCCCACCAACATCGGCTAGAAAGAATCATGAGTGCGTCATTAGGACAAGAAGCTCGCAGTCTCGCACAGGTGGATCCGGTCGATCAAGCAAGTGATCCAATAGACTGAATCTTATATAGATTTTTAAGATAAAAAATATGAGAAGGCTAGCTAAGCTGAGTGATGAAAGGATTCATAGGCCCTGGTCCAGTACCACTCCTAGTGTGTGGCGGGCCATGGCGGAGGCCACACCGGCACACCGCCCTAGCTAGGCCCTGCCCTGGCGTGCGCGCGTCGTCGCTCGCTAACCATATGCATGCGTGAGTGCGTGACCACAAGGATACTGCAGCCCTGCAGGCGCGAGACACCGCGCCCATGCGAGCGCGTGCATGGCGAACCACCTCGCTCGCTACGCGCTCTGCCTACAAGGCCTTTGAACTTTGCATTTGGATGGTTCCGGGAGGCAGGCGGGGCCCCTCCCCTGTCACGACGATGCCGCAGGCTTTGCATGCCGCGCCGAGGAGGGGTCACACACACGCCGCGCGTTGTGTGGAGCCCCTCTGCTACAGCCAGGAGCAACCGACCGGCCCGCCCGGTACACCAATGGTTTTATAGTTACTGTAGCTGCAGCCTGCAGGCAATGCGCAATCCTGATCAGTGGTGCTCGATCTGGAGATAACTGAACTTCGGCCGTAAGGTCATCTGGTTTTGCAGATTGTAGATTAATCTGGATATCTAGTCTGGTTCCCGTGAGTAGGCCTAATGCCAGAATGTCTGGACTCTACTGGATGTATTGGTATTGTACACGCAGAAGTGTAGGACAGTCTACTGATTTTTCTCATGGAAATCGTCAGAATCTCTCAGCCTAAATTTGTACTCGTAGCCTCTCTGAGAAGTTGGAAAACTTCCAGGAGGAAACGGGCCGTCATAGCCACATGAAATATGGGCCGTATGGACCAATAATAAACATGGGCTGATTTCTTGGTGATAAAGATGGGCCTTTCCTATCTAGCGCAACCTTTCCTCCCAATTGTGGCACCGATCCAGTAAAGCTAGGGTTTTATTACTCCGCTCGCGCGCCGCCTCCGCTTTGCATAGCCCGCCGTGCCGGAGGAGGATCATCACCGCAGGAGAGCTCCCTTCGACAACCGGTCACCCGCGAAGGCTTGAGGAGCAAGAAGGGGGAAGCTGAGATGGACTCCTTTTCGTCGCCGTCGATGTCGTCGTCTGGGTCGCCCGCCAACACGGAGGCGCTCATGGACCAGATCAAGGCGCAGCTCGCCCAGGCCTACGCCCAGGAGTTCCTTGAGGTGAGATCCCCACCCAAATTGTTTCCTCTCTTGTATTTCGTTTGCTAACGCGAATCTGTATGGGTGATTAGTTAGGCCGCGATTTTTGACTTTGCCAATAGCACCTGAGTTGAGAGAAGCGAATATTTGGGGATGGAATTAGCTTCAGAGATACTTTGCTAATAGAACTTGAGAGAAGTGAATATTGGGGGTAGAATTAGCTTCAGAGAGTCATTGTGCTTGCACGGTAGAAGGCTTTCATATTGCTGAGATTTATTAGAATATTAGATAGATTTCCTGTTTGGGGGTTTTTGGGTTTTCCATATACTAGTTCGAGCACCAGCATCTTCAACAAGCCAAATAATAGCTTTATTAGGGTGATTTGAGGTTCTATTACTGCAGCCCCCTTCAACAGATTGGAGGGCAAGAGAGTTTTAAGTATGTTACATAGGATGGTTTCTAGTTTTACCATCCCTTAGGTGTA
Organism: Oryza meyeriana var. granulata; assembly: GCA_003991445.1. Classification (NCBI taxonomy): domain Eukaryota; kingdom Viridiplantae; phylum Streptophyta; class Magnoliopsida; order Poales; family Poaceae; genus Oryza; species Oryza meyeriana. The sequence continues at coordinate 174,819 of RYFJ01000194.1, forward strand.
TGGTTAAATACTTAAATGCATGTTAAATCAGCACTCGTAAGTCCAAATTGTTTGCATAGGACGTCTAAAACTCATAACTTGATTTCCATTGCTTAAGAAAAGGATTATTAACTTGGAATCGACTTGCACATGCTGTGGCTGTCATGCTCGTTGTATCCATTGATTGTAATACCATTCTGCATACTGATACAAGCTACATCATACTGATTTGCATCGTGTCCAAACGAAGCATGCACCTTGATGTGGCGGCTCCTCTGTTGATTGTTCTTTTATTTCTTCTTACCCTATACGGTGATGACTTCTTGTATTTTTATTTGTCAAGAAAACCGTGGATCCAAAAGTATATATCCAACAGTTCCAATGCACGCTTATAGGTACCAAGAGATTGGTAAACTGTATCATTTTATTGGACTTGGTGCATCAAACTCACTTGTCCTTTAAGCATATTATATAACCCCAATATTTGAGTTTGGTACCTTAAAATGTTGTCTTGAGGTAAGATCTCCCTAGTCTATTGTTCTCTCCAGGGATGACCTGTAACTTAGGATCCAATTATATAACACCGATAGATAATTAGATATAATAGTGAACTGTTTTAAGTTGACTGGACTAGGGACATCGAGTCACCTTGATTTTACATTACAGACCTGAGTTTGAAACTTCTAATTGTTTCCTTCACTATTCTAGTGCTTGTCGTTTGCTTACATCTATGGTGACATTCTGTATGTCTTTCACTTTTGTATGCTTTCATATTATTTGAACTGAACACGGAGTCAGAACTGTTAACTTAACTTGCTGCTCATCAAGTTTCATGTGAGTAGTTAGTGTTGCTCATCAAGTGATTGGGTTGATTGTTCCCTTGATAAACATCACTTTTACCATTGTTGGTTTATTACATATATGTAATACAGATTATATGGAAAAGGTGTTCTAATAAATTGTGTCAATTCCAGGCATTGCTATATTTTCTTTGTTTTACGCATAGCATTATCGTGATTATCTCTTGTGTTATTGTTACAGACTGTTGGGAACAAGTGCTTTGCCAAGTGCGTGACTAAGCCAGGATCAAGCTTGAGCGGAAGCGAGAGTAGTTGCATATCGCGCTGTGTTGATCGTTACATCGAAGCAACTGGTATCGTCAGCCGAGCTCTGTTCAGTTCCACACGTTGAGTGAAGATGTAGCCTTCAGTTGCTGCTTAAATCAGAATGGGGGGAAATTGTTTCCTAGACTCGTTTTTTTTGTCTGACTTGAGAAAGAGTAACATGCTTTGTTAATTAAGTGGCAAACATTAGCTAAGCTGGGTTTTCAGCTGTTAAAAGCTGCAAATTCTGCCTTGCAGTTTCTCGTACTCTTATGTTTCAGCTTTTTAAGTGACAATCTCCTGTGAATGGTAGTAGCGTTGATTAGTTGATTGCTTTCCTTGCGAGGATTGCTTTGCTCCCTACAGTCGATCTGTCAACACTGAATCTACATAGTGTCCTGCTGTCTCTCAAGAACTTGAGGAAGAACTTAAAGAGGAGTTAGACTTGACTCGTCGAAAGTTGAAAGGGCCGTGCAGTCACCAACTGCCGGCACGGCGGCCGCATATGCCCGCATCGCCCCCGTTCAACCCTCGTGCCGAGCTGACGTTTAACAGCCGGTGGCACGCGGGCGTTGACGCGCCGCCTCCTTCGCCGCCCATCCTACCTGCTCTGCTTGGCCAAGGCTGCTCGCGTTTTTTAACACTGAACTCCCGACCCGATCACCTACCGCGTGAGTCCATCCCCAAATCCACCGGAGAAAGCAAGCGATTCCGTTGATTTCCCATGGAGCAGCCCAAGCCGCCGTCGGCAGCCGCCTCTGCGGCGGCGGACGCGCAGAACCCGAACGCCTTCACCTGTGAGCTGCCGCACTCCATCTACGCGCTGGCCTTCTCCCCCTCCGCGCCCGTCCTCGCCGCCGGCAGCTTCCTCGAGGACCTCCACAACCGCGTCTCCCTCCTCTCCTTCGACCCCGTCCACCCCTCCGCCGCCTCCTTCCGCGCCCTTCCCGCGCTCTCCTTCGACCACCCCTACCCGCCCACCAAGCTCCAGTTCCACCCGCGCGCCGCGTCCGCCCCGCATCTACTCGCATCCTCCTCCGACGCGCTCCGTCTGTGGCTCGCCCCGCTCGACGATCTCACCCCCGCCGCCGCCCCCGCCCCACCGGAGCTCCGCTCCGTCCTCGACAACCGCAAGACATCCGCCTCCGAGTTCTGCGCGCCCCTCACCTCCTTCGACTGGAACGAGGCCGAGCCCCGCCGCATCGGGACCGCGTCCATAGACACCACCTGCACCATCTGGGACATCGAACGCGGTGTCGTCGAGACGCAGCTCATCGCGCACGACAAGGCCGTGCACGACATCGCCTGGGGAGAGAACGGGATCTTCGCCTCCGTCTCCGCCGATGGCTCCGTCCGCGTCTTCGACCTCCGGGACAAGGAGCACTCCACAATCTTCTACGAGAGCCCTCGCCCCGACACGCCACTCCTCCGGCTGGCGTGGAACCGGTATGACTTTCACTACATGGCCACGCTGCTCATGGACAGCAGCGCCGTCGTCGTGCTCGACATGCGCGCGCCCGGGGTGCCGGTGGCCGAGCTGCACAGACACCGGGCGTGTGCAAACGCGGTCGCTTGGGCGCCACAGGCTACGAGGGCCCTCTGCTCGGTCGGGGACGACGGCCAAGCGCTGATTTGGGAGCTACCCGCGACGCCCGGCACAGTGCCGGCCGAGGGGATTGATCCTGTGCTGGTGTATGATGCTGGCGCAGAGATAAACCAGCTGCAATGGGCAGCCGCTTACCCAGAGTGGATGTCGATCGCCTTTGAGAACAAGGTCCAGCTTCTCAAAGTCTGACAAGGTTGGTTCCTTTGACCCTTAATCATGTTCAAATGTTTTATTGACAATAATGCTGATTTTAGGTATAAGTATGAGATCTTGGGATTGTAGAATCTTATTGATCAGGCATGCACATTATAATCTAAAAGTAACCTCATTGATCAGACCTGTGAAGGTTAGAATTTCCTGATTTCGTTAGATAAGTTCATTTTGTGATGAACTGTCAAAGTGAATTTGTTTCTCATGTGAATGATTGGCAACATGAGATGTCTCATTCTACGCAACTAGAAGGCTCAACTATTATTGTACTTGCACCAACTGAACCAAGGTTATTGGTTTAAACCAAATTGTAACATCAATCAGCGACACGAAAGCACTCTGTATGAGACTATCTCACCTTCCTTCGTGCTCTGTTTCATCCTGTGATTGGCCACCTCCTCTGCTCCTTCCCTCTATGTTACCCAGCTTCTTATTTTCTTGATGTCATAAACTTGTGTTCTATTGACGATCCTGATTGTTGAGGGGAAAAACAGATTTAGACAATGCTCCATTCTTATCGTTCTTCTGTTTCTAAAGGTGTACATTCCCAACACAACAGCAACCAAGGTGTCTTGTTAATAGCTTAGCATGAAATCAGGAAACACTAAATAGAGGCAGAATGTAGTTTGTGTGACTGCTATGCTACCATAACATGGTTTTTCCTCCCACTTCAGATACTGTTTCTGGATATTATTATCTATTTCAGTGTCCTTGCAGTATTTTTTTAGACGAAAGTGTCTTTGCAGTATATATGACTGTATATGTTTCTTTTCATCTTAGTTCCAACAGATCTCATCCTATTAATGATAAATCTTTGCAGTTGATTGCTTGATCAATCTTTACAGCCATAAAGCCCATACAGCTTATTCCTTGGCCTGCTTACTCCTTTCTGGTGCAAGCTGCATTTTATTTGCTTGGATGGTATATTCTGTGATGCCGCATGACATACCACCAAGTGTCTGTATCGCAGATTGTCAATGCAAAGCAATCCAGGCAATATTCAAAATTGTTTCGCAACTGGGATAATAATGAAACATGGCATGAAATTTGATAATGTTCTACTTAAAAAGATTTAACTTCTCTGTCAGCTGCCTAGCATTTCTTTAATTTCTGAGTATTGTCTCACGAATCATCCTTACCTTTTGTTTGTTATCGATATAGTATCATGTATATCTGATATGAAACCCCCTCCCTATTTTCCCTGCAGAAATTTTCTCAAGAATGTTCGACTCTGAAGCCTTGGCATTTCTTCTATTCCATCAGTTTACATGTGTCTTGTGTTGGTGACCTCTTGATATATTCCTTACCTTATTATGCTGCTAAGCTAAGCAAAGCATGAAACAAATTTTATTCTAGCCTGCAGCATTTATGGCTTGCTAGCAAGGAATGACCTTGCGGTCAGCATCAACTTGAACCTTGTGGAAGTCATCTGCCTTGGTAGATTCATCTCCCTGTGAACATAGATTGCCAGTATAAGAATCAGCTGATGAATTGATATATGGACATCTTCTGGATTAGTCCTCTAGTCATTTTCGTTGTTTTGCTCATCCTGTGCTATTCATTTCTCTATTTTCTTCAATTCCGTCTTGTTCATATTATCATGTACTTCTAAGATATTTCCTGGATACTTCGATCATGTTTAGGGTGTACAACGTGTCTTCCTTTTATACACATATGGTTTAGGTAGGAAGTATAAGAAAAGAGGTTTGAAGTGAGTATTTCAAGCCCATTAAAAAAGCTTTGGGGGCCTAGCAAAAATCTGGATGTCAACACATGAGGTCCACCCTATTTGATTTAGATTATTGAACATATTATTATTGCAGATTATCGATTTGATTATAGATATAAATTAAATATTTTAAGAAATAAACTTTTTTACTTGAATGTAAGCAATAGGCTTTACCGATAGCTTAGAACATGTGGTCTAAGCAATATAAGTAAAAAAGAGTTTTTTGAAAAAAGTATTTTTTAAAGCGTGGAGAAAAAAACTGATAAACAAGCTAAAAAGGACGGGGCAGTCCTTTATTATTCTATTACTTGTCGACATGTTTTCTGATGCCCAAATTTAGTAAATTTTACCATTAATTAATCCAACGGTTCGTACATGCTGTGAAACATAATGTGATAGTGCAATACAAAATTCCATCATCAATTGGTTTGGATACCGCAAGGTGTTACCGAGGGCTCTTTCAGCTCTGAATGTTTCAGAGCACTTTTGCATCCAATCAATATGGCAGCAACATGAGTTAATTTGGACATCCTCATTGGATCATCCATCAAATAGTGCTACTACAGTACCATACCAGCTCCGTGAACGTACTTGTTCATTGGTTCTGCCTGCTCTCGCATCTCTCCTTGGTCAAATGCTGTCGACCCATTCTTGGGACTGGAACATTCGGCACCGTTTGCTTTCGCATTGATTCTCCAACTCAAATCGTCTACTTATCCCTTCTCCTACCACGGACAAACCAACCCTACGTTCAACACTGCGGCTCGAGCGTAACGCGACCCCAAATCTTCCCCGACAGCAACGGCCAACTCGCGAGCCAGAAATTAACGGCGAACCAATCTCTTACCGCTGCGTATTCTACCTCCAGCCAGTGTGTCGTGCACCTATACAGTATCTAGGTGTCACTTCACTCGCCTAACTGCGAAAGAGACCGTCCAGCGAACCAGAATCATGTGCTCGGTCGTGCGTGCCACCGATAGACATGTCTCTTCGCGACAGGATGGCTCACCGAATTCGCGCGCTCCATATGTACACGCAAAGCCAATTGGTTGCAACGTGCATCGTTGTGTGCAGTGACGGAGACAGAGAATGTTTAGAGCTTTAAATATTTATTATGAAAATTCTCTTTCAGTTTATATAATAATATTAAATTTTTATAGTATGTTTGCCCACGAGTACGGGCCGCCGTCCAGGATCGCCGGACGGTGGCTCCGCCGCTGGTTGTATGCCACTGTACGATGAGGTTTGTGAGAATGGTTTACCAGTACTCATGAGGCCATGATCCATGATTGCTCAGGCGCCCACAAGCCATGATCCATGATGCTCTCCTTCAAAACTTGCAAGAGTTCCCGATCTCCTAAATCTTTTTTCGTGAGGACGAAATGGGCACAGATGGCGACTAGAGCCTATAATCTTGTGACATCAATTTGGCTGTGTTTCTGGCCTTATAGCGAAATTACCTCCGTTGATTTATTTTATATGGCGTTGTATCCTAATTTTAAAGCATAAAAAGTTATATTTTTGGATCAACTACTAACAAAATTTACAAGTGCATTTATCGTATTGAAATTATACTGGTAAAATTTGTATTTCAAGCTGCCCCGTTTGTCTAGTTTCTCTGAAGGCCCTGTATTTATCGTATTAATCAATAAAAAATGGTCTACACCATCCATCTCTTGATGGAGCAGGGAGCAGAGCCAGCGAAATAAACCACCGAGATCATTAGATTCTAACAATGAGTTCTTATAATTTTATCTTTTATGTAATTGGGATTTTATATATAGAATTTATAGATGTGACTGGGGTCACCGGACCCCAGTGAATACACTGTAGCTCCACCCTTGTAATGGAGGACCATGTGTTTAGCAATGTAGGTTGATAGCCACAAATGTGTAGGAAAATGCAATTGTATATATAAAGATGGAGATATTGTTGTACATGAAATACAACTAATTTCAAATAGCCCCACACAATTGCACACAAAATTCGATTAGTTTACTTTATTAGTTCTATTTCATTTGTCAAATTTTCCAATACTATCACACCATATCCTTGATCATCTTTCTCTTGCCCCAGATTTGTTGCCTAAATCATCTCAAGGGATCCCTACTCCATCTCTCTAGGCAACAACTCATCCATGTTGTTCGACTTGGATTAGCTATAGTTGGTACTACAACAAGTTAACGAATGCACGCCATCTCAGCCATAGAATTTTTAGATAATCAGGTCAGAATCACTGCTACAGTACTGTATGGCACTGTCTGCAGTTGCCACTGCTCGGTGTTGGTGGCATCTGGATCCTTGGATTTGGATCGGATGGCTGGATGTCTGCAGTACAGCTGGTTAACATGCCGCCATAGAATTAACTGCAGAAGATCCAGGTCCCATGTTGTTGGCCTCATATCGCGCCCTGTTACTTCTGATCTCCTCAATCTAGAGACACATATATGGTTGTTACGCTATCATTCACTTTTACTTGTGTTCTTTACTCAAGTTCTTCAAGCATATCGGCTTTGATTTTCTTTTGTCATTGTCATCCTCCCATCAGCCTCGTTAAATTCGGGCAGGTAGCCTTTGAAAAGTCTAGTCCTAACAAATATAATGGCTTTTAAAAAATGAATTTAGTAATAAAAAGTGTTATTTAGAATTATGTTACGTTGTATTTTTTGGTCTTTCCACCCCAAAATCTACGGTACACCAAGTTGGTCACTAGCTCTATTCCCAATCCCAACTGTTGTAACACCCGTTTTTCGTGTGGCGTTAAAAGACTATTTTAAGAAAAACCTATCCGTGAAAATTCCGATCTATGTTTGTGTGTCGTAAGTCATGTCTAGATCTCAGTTTGTCTCCTTCTTTGGATCCAAAAAATCCCCCTAAAAAATTCTCATTTCAAAGATAACCTCTGAATTCGAATCGCCATATTCGAATTTTCCCTTCCAAATCCCTACTGGCAAACCCCTCAATTATTCCGATCCAACTTCTGGATCTGAAGGTCCGAACCGAAACCCTAAACCTTCCCTCTTGTCTCCCTGCAAAAGCATCCATGAGATCAATTCTCGAATTCAAAATTCAAATCCTCTCCTCGAAATCCCTTGCAAAGGTCCCTTGAAATCTAAAATACAAACTCTTTTCCCAAAATATCAAATTATCGTCTGGATCCCCCTTTATGGATTCCTTGATCTGAGTTCAAATATTTAGATTGAATTCAATTCCTATTCAAAAATCAATTCAAATACTTCAAAAATCCCTGCAAGCAATCAACAAATTCAAATTTAGAATTTGAATTTGAATTCTTCTCTTCTTTGAATCCCTCTTGAATATTCCTTGAAAGTTCAAATACAAAATTTATTCAAAAAATTCTCATATTGCTACTTTGGGCTCCCTACTTTGATTCCTTTATTTTCGTTGAGTTCAAATATCAAAATTTGAATTCAAAGCTTAATAAAAACCTTCAACAATCAATTCAAATATTCAAAATCTCTTCAAAACAATTTCTGTGAAATACTAGAGAGCATTGTGCCTCATGGGCCGCCATTCCCCTCCCTTGCTTCGGCCCAGCTCAGCAGCCGCACTGGCATTTTCTCCTCCTTTCCCTTCCAGGCAGGCTGGCCCATGCGCCTCACTCCACCTCTTCACCGTGCGTGGCCCACAGCCCAGCTTCGCGTGTCACACGCGAGACCGGTCAGGACCGCTGGATTGCCGTCACGTGGCCCCCGCACCTCGCGTCGCCGTCCGATCTCCGCGCTGTTCTCACCCGAGCCACGTCCACACGGATGATCGCCCGCTTTCTCCCCTCGCCTAGGCCCACATGTCAGTCCCACAACTATCCCGCATGCGTGTGTCCCCTCGCAACTGCGCTGTCATCGTCCCCATCCCCTTTTCGTCGTCTTTCGTTCACGCCCATGGGGTGCTCGGTCAAAAGCCGAGCCGGCCCCCACCGTCCTCATCGAGCACCGACGTCACCACTGGCCCTGTCTTGGCCCCGCCATGGCATGCCTCAAGCCGCCAATGCTTGGGCAGCCGTGGTCGCCTCCTTTCTCCCCTCTCTCTCCCTTTTGGGGCGTGAATCTCGCCGGCTTGGTCCCCTATGGCGTCCCTTTCTCTCTCTCGCTTTCCCGATCACGCCAGCTCATCCTCCCGCTCTCACGCTTCAAAGTCCGCTTCTCGATCCACCACCTGCACACGCGAAACCAATCCATGTCGTCGCCGTTTTTGCCACTCGCCGCCCCTACCTTGACCGAGCGCCAACCGAGCACTAGCCACTGGTCTCGAACCAACCTAGCTCGCCGATCATGCCTATAAGAGGAGCAATACCCCTCCACATCCACCTTTTCCCCCTTGCCACTCCTCCACTGCAGCTCTCTCGCCGCCCCCTTATTCTTCTTCAACTGGAGCACCGTCCGCCGCTGTTTGGCCACCTCGGTGCCCATCCTTTGGAGCTGAGCCTATCGCGGTGAGCGACGCCTCTCTCCGTTGGCACCCACCCTCCATTCTTCAAGCTCGACACGGCTTGGGATGAAGAAGTCTCAAATCCCACTGCCAACCCCCTTCCCGCCTATGGTCCGCCGCAGACGACGCTGCCGTGCTCAGCGGTGAGCCTCCTCGTCAAATCCCTGTGTCTATATCCTCTAGATGCTCTCATATATCATCTAGACCAGGCGTGTGGAAGCTAGCTCCTCGAGTAGGGCTTCTCGCCGTCGTTTTGATTCCATCGCCGCCGTTGCTCACCGCCGATCACCGTCGGGCCGCCTAGATCCAAATCCTCTATGCTTTTCGCCGGAGTGCCACCATGGTCGTCCTTCCCTCCTTCCTCCCGCTTCATCGCGCCGCCCTCTCTAGCGCCGCTTGCAGCCACCAGCTTGCCACCTCTCTTCTCTTTCTCTGCCATCCTTGGCCTTCCGCCGCTAGCCGTGCTCCTTCATCGGCGGTCAAATCCGAGCCGTTCACTATATTCACCCTCTCCCCTCCTCCCGCTGGTGCAAACCTCCCCTTTCGCGAAGCCATGGTTCACCGGAGCCGTCCCGCCGCCGTCGGCAGTCGATTGGGATGCCTGCCTCTTGAGCCAGAGCCATCCTACGTGGCTGAAGTGGCCGAAGGCTTTGACAAGTAGGAGAAGCCTAGCAGAGGGCCATCGAGCATGTTAACATCATATCAACCTAGTGGGCCAAAAGGCCCATTAAGGGGGGCACATATAGCGGCCCGGTGGCCCAACAAGGGCTCATGAATAGGAAAAGACGCAAATACCCCTATAGCTGCCTCCATCAAGGGGCCATAATGTAATACCACATGTAAATGTAACTCTAGGCCTGTAAGTGAACCCCTAGGCCTATAAATAGGCACCCAGGGGACTATAATGGCATGATTTTTGAGATTAAATACAGAGATTTATATTTTTTGTCCACACTCAGAATCCACTATTGTGTTCTTCAACAACAAATGGCACTATTAGTAGTCCTAAATAAAATCCTTTTTTTGGTCTTTGTGTAGATTTTTGATTGTTTGCACGTAGTCTCGTCGCCGGATTTTCCTTTCAGAGCGGATTCCTCGAAGACTCGCAAAGATCTAGAGCAAGGCAAGTCACCTTTGATCAATCGAGCCTATATTTGAACTTAAGTTATTTTGTTTGCAAAAACTACATCGATAGGCGTGCATGTGAACTATTCGGCCCTGTCTGGGAGACAGATTGGTGGGCCTACCCAAATTTGCTGCATATGATCCTTCCTTAACACTTGTAATACCATGTTCCCTTATAACCACCTCTGTTGCGCCTCGGTATTTGCGCACTCCTGTGCGAGTATTAATGGTCGTCCTCAAACTTAAAATTTAAGAAACATCTTGGGTAAAACTGGGTTTTACGAAACCTTTGGAAAACCTGACACCTGTGTCGGTGCCTTGTGAAAAAAGAAATGAGTTTTAAAAATGGAGACTCGTAACACAAGGCTGGTCCGATGTGGGATACCCGTGTGGTCACCCATAAGGACCGATTCCTTCGGAATTTCATCCAAACATACAACAATACAATCACATGGGTGAATTGGAATAGTCCCTAGCTGAGTAACTAGCCACCCAGAGACGCCTTGCATGTTAATGGACCGTGGATCGTGTGGGAGGACGGTGGGGATGCCTCCTAGGTTCCTAGCACAGTATGGTCTCGAACCTACCCTATCGTTGGTCTTGGATCCCTCTAGTTGGTATGAGGTAACCTGTGATGGCTCGAGAAATACCTTGTCGTGAAAACTAATATGTCACCAATCGTACCTGATCAGTGTGAGCTGGTAGCTAGAGTAAGTCGCGTCGTGTGGGTAAAGTGTACCTTCTCTGTAGAGGTTAAAAACTGTCTGAATAGTCATGCCCACGGTCATGAGCGGATGTGTGGTCGTAGTTTTGTTTTACCTTGCTTGTGAAAATGTATGCGTGGTTTGAAAACTATGGGAAGGAAGTGTTGTCGAGGACGCTGGAGGTCCGATAAAATAGCTTGGCTGTTGTGGACAGCAGGACTCATAAGGTCTGAATATTTGTTTTGGCTCAATGAGCCGGCTTGAAGCCAACTCTTGGAATTATGAAAACTGGAGAATCAATTTGGCATCTTTCACTCCGATCGGGCAAGACTTCAGCTTGCTCTGATTGTTGAAAAACACACTTAACAGATTTAAAAGAACTTCAAATAAAACTAATTGCAAAATATCCAGCCACTCTTTGAAGTCTGCAACAATCATCTAAGTTCCCCTGACTTGCTGAGTATGTAAGTACTCACCCTTGCTCCATATATAGTTCCTCCGTCGAGAAGCTAGCGCTGAAATTGCAATGAAGTGAAGATTAGGATTTTGTCCTGGTTCTCAGCCGCCAGCTGTGGTGTTGGGACTTAGTCCTTTTGTTTCGCTGCTATCGCTACCTCTGTGTTGTTCGTTGCTATTTTCAGTTTGTTTTAAAGCTACAACATAAGTTAAGGTATTAATCTATTTGTTTATTTAAGGATTGTAATGATGCATATATGTTTTTCGTGGATATCAGCGATGCATCCTAGGACTGAAATCAATATCGCGGTTCCACGAAGAACAGTTCATACTATTCTCCTGTGGCACGCTTTATTAAGTGTCGTTGTACGATAGTGCCAGATTAAGGTATGACAAGTATCCATCTCTGAATAGAGCCATATGCCAGTGGCTCCATTAAACGCATCCTCGTTGTCTGATTGACCACCATCTCGACATCATAGGTGACACTGTCCATTAAATCGTTTGTTTTGTGCGTTGAGGTCTTTGTTTGTCAATTCTACTAACAGATTTCCTCCTATCTCTCCTCCATACGAGAATTAGGCAATGCAATGTGGTTTACAACCGTCAAGTAGTCGGTTGTCGCAATAATCCTCGTATTTGATAACGTTTGTCACCCGTGCGAACATATGGTTGCGAGCTAGACGTAAGTCTTGCTTTGAACTACTGCTAGTGGTGACTACTAGTAGTACGCAGCCATATAACCGATAAAGCCCCTGGTTTTTTTTAAGCTATTGGTTACTAAAATATTATATGCATTTTTCAAACTACTAAACATTATAAATTTTTTAAAGAACATAAAAGTTTCTTTAAAAATTTAAACAATTTTTTTTTCAAATTTATAATGGTTAATACTCTCTCCATCCCAGAATATAATTATCTTTAGAGTTTTTGAACAAATTAAGAATTAAGGTGAAATGTCTAAAATACACCTTATTAAAGTGGATGGGGTGTAATGCTCATAGATTAGTGGTGTAATAGGATACTAAGGATAGGGATAGTATAGAGAGTTTATAGGTAAAAATCACATTTTACATGTCCTAGTTTGCTATATTTGAAAAAAATAAATAAATATAAAGATAGCTATATTTTGAGATAGATGGAGTACTTAATTAACCATACATTAATTTTTCTTTTGAATAAAAGACAAAAACTTTGCCTCGTAATTGAGTGCACTAACTAAGTGATCTTTAGTAAAAGGAGGTAATCTCTCAATCTTCCTCTAGCGAGGGAAAAAACACAAATCATGATTTCGCCTTTGTAGTAATCCCTCCGTTCCAAGATTTTTGAATTTTTAGAATTTAAATTTTGTAGCACAGTATAAGAATTTTTAGTGTTATTTACAGAAATACTTGTTCCATTGATCACTTTTTATTTAATTTTTTTCATCTTTCCTCTTATGTCTATTTATTTTATATTAATTAAAAATATTAAAGTCTTTTTTTTCTTAATCTTAATTTCTACCCAACAAACTATAAATTTTTGTATTTTAGAACGGGCGTACTCGAAAGGCGAGAAATCCACAGAGCAAGTTGCAGAAGTGAGGAGTAAATAAAGGCTGGCAACGCAAGCAACAGCTACCTACGAATTTTCCGTCTGACCAGCGGGCCAGTCATCCATCTTTGCCGCGCGTGGGCCCCCACTCCCTAGCCCAGCTCCAGTTTCGGCGTTTCCCATGTGCCCCCACGAGCCCGTGGACAAACGTAACAACCCGCACACGCAGTCGCGTACGACGTTGTCCCGTTACGCGCCACCACGCCACACCACGCGGTTATCCGGTTAAAACGTACGGCAAATGCGGCGCGGGCGCCTCTGGTTCCTTCACGGCTTCACGTAGAGCCAGCTCCGCGCGTTATCCACCAAAACCATGTGAAAAACGACTCGGTCTTTGCTTTCACCACCGCGAGTCCACGACCGCGCCCACCCAGCTCCGCTAGCTAGCTCTATATAAGCGCGCGCACTGGTAGCGACTAGTCACCATCCTTCCCTTTGCTTTCCGCGACTCTGTTCTGGCACAGTTTCTCTGCTTCCGTCGGCGACTCGGCCAGCGTTGCGTTGTTGCGTAATTGTGTAGCTAGCTCGATCGATACAGCGGCGATCATGGGGTTCCCTCTGGTGGGCTACTGCGTGGCGATCCCCAAGCCGCTCATCGCCTTCTTCAGGCTCCTGGCCGCAATCAGGGAGGCGCTCCAGCTGATGCTCTTCGTCGTCGGGATCTGCCACCACCCGGAGCGATCGGGCAGACGGCCAGCCGTGGACGCCCCGCTTCCGGACGAGGTGAAGGAGCGCCTCCCGGCCGTCGAATTCGCCCAGCTCGCGGTGGACCGGTCGCTGCCGTCGTCGCGGTCGCTGCACGGCTGCGACGAGGCGGCGGGGTGCATCGTGTGCCTGGAGAGGCTGGAGGCGACGGACGAGGTGCGGCGGCTGGGCAACTGCGCGCACGCCTTCCACCGCGGCTGCATCGACCAGTGGATCGACCTCGGCCGGCTGACTTGTCCGCTGTGCCGCTCCAACCTGCTGCCTCGCGCGCGTGCCGCCGGCCCGCGCGGGCGACTGGGCCGCCTCGCCACCCGCCTCATGGGCGGCGTCTGGTGAATCAAATGGCCTGCGACCGCGACGCGACACCGCCATTTCACAGCCTTAGTAACTGCTGTTACCGGAGGCAAACTCCCTTTCTTTTTCTGCCGAGGATTATCCAGCTGTGGAGGACTATACGGGGCGGAATGCCCGTGGACAGGTCGATGATTAGAGATAGTAGGAACAATTAATTAGAAGCAAGCAAGCAGCTGGTTGGCTGGCCCGGGCTGGCACCTAGCATAATTATTGGGAGGTTCATGTAAATGTAATTACTATGATGATTAGATATACTGCTTGTAAGATACTAGATCATATCATACCAAAATTAGTTTTACTACCTTTACTAACTAGAATTTCTTAGGATCGAGGTCCTGCCAGCTATACCTATATATTTTTCTAAACTTGGTGTAAATCTCGAGTGGAACGTTCACTGGACTGCAAGGAGCAGTACTAGACACTCCACATTCTCACTGGCACATCATTTGGATCATAAGCATTTTTTATTAATTCTTGATTATGTTTCAACAAACAAACAAACAGCCAGAGAGCTGACTGAATTGACTGATTCAAGCAGAAGGCACCAAATTATCGTCTAAAAAACAAAAGAAGCTGAATCTACTAGCTGAGCTGGCCAGCATGCAGTTTGAAGTAAATCTAGTACTATGTACTTTGCGCCATTAACTGGATTCTTCCAGCGTTAGGTCTTCTCTCACCTTGAATGAAAGTACATTCATTTATCAGCAATCACAAATTAATTTCGGCCATGATCAGGGCCCTGAGTGCCTGTTGAGCCACCTTATTCCCGTATGAGATAAAGACTACCACTTGAGCAATCTACAGAAACTGAAGAGAAAATTCTGTATAATATTGAATGCATATGGACGTACCAATCAATTGATGAGTGCCCATGACATTCTACCTGATTAATTATGGGTTATGGCAAATTCGTTCAGATTCCTTTTTTCAATAGTACAATTTGTTTGCACCCCATACCTTCACATGAGAAAAATCGATCATCCGCATGCTTCTGATAGTCATGTCATTGTCATTATTAAATAACTAAACAGTACTAGCTGGAAAGAAGTTCTGGAGATAAACATTTCTTGGTGTGTTCTCATTGAAAAGAGGGTATCAAAAGTCCCATATGTACCATGCAATTGACTATTGAGTTTGCCCTGATAATCTACTAGCTTCAGAGAGTCTGGTTTAAGACGCGGTACCAGAAGAAATTAGCGGCAACATAAAAAAAGATACTAGGAAATCGAAGAATTAACCTCATATGCATATTTTCTATGTAAGATTTCAACACTCAATAGTTTTAATCTTTGAAATTTTAGAAAAATAAAACAAAATTAGATGCTGATCATACCTTCACGTGTGTCGAACATGAACAAAAATTGCCAAATAACGAGGGTTAAGGAGGCTATGATGCCATTGTGTAATGAATCATGAATGGAGGAGAGTTGTGATAAGGAGGTGACAAAAGAGGCTAGCACTGAGTGAGATCTCAATGGGGCTAACGGTTGTGAGGATTATGGTTGGGGAGGAAGGTAGAGAATGGTTTTATACACTACAAAAAGATTCCAAACATAAATCGTTTTCAACTTATGCACAAGAACTAAAATAGTGATTAAATTAATGTTTGTAACAATTCATTCATGAGTGTGACATAATTTATCTAACAAGGGAAAGAAGAAAAGAAATACTAATTAAAAATGTGTTGAAATTCTAGTATGACTTGTATATATGTTATGAAAGTTTTCAGAAGTTTAAAACTTTGATGGAGTATTTAAATTGGTGATGTTTTCAAGAGAGCAAATACAACAACTAACAACCAAATCAAGATACATTTGCTCTTTTTTTTTTCAAAATAAATCACTCAAACATCATCTAAAAAGGAAATAATTGATATGATCCACATGCTACATATATGAGTGATTTTACGATCCTTAAGAGATATATGATCGAGGTGGCACTTTAGCGTAAAATTCAGTAACTCCTAGTACCATAGGTACCAAGAGGTATCATATTTTACAATACAAACCTTCTCAAACCATAAAATTTCTCAACATATATAGCTAGAGTAGTAGAAAGTTTTTTTATATGTCCATGCATCCAGAATCATTATCATTAGTACCAGTCAACCGGGTAACTCGGCATGCATGGGAAATAGAGAAATATTTGACAAGATCATTCCAAACAAGATCCAATCAAAAGATAAAAGGTAGCATAGAAACACAGACACGTACATAGAACGTGCAAACAGCTAGCAGTCGTTGTTACACACAAAAACATACAATTAAAGTAAAGGACCATTAGCTAGGTGGGCTCGCAGAGAGATACATATAGCACCCTTCACATCCCTTTTATTAGTTCCAACTTCTGACGGTTGATCGATGGATGCACAGCTGCTTAGCTCAAAGAACCCATCCCAGCATGAAGTTGTTCTCCCCTCCTGCCGGGGCGGCGCTCCTCGGAATATTGTTTGTCTCAGGAGGCACAAATTGATGAGGATACCTAGTAACATGATCATTTCATTTAGATAATGGAAGCAACATATATAGTCAGTTTGATGATCTTGATTTCGTTAGCCCTACGAGTTCGGATGTTATGATCGAGCCATGCAAGAGCTAGAAGTTATATATGCACTACTGGACTTGGCTTTCTTTTGATTAATCTTACCCAATTTGCAGAGTGGGTTCAGAGTCCATGGCAGCGGAGTGTGGCGGCGGCTGCACGTATGTGGCACCATTTTCCACCACGGCGCCCTGAGCCCAGGAGGCTTGCTGCATGGCTCTGTAGTTGCTGGAACCTTCAGCCTCGAGCTGCAGCATTGGACATGAGAAATTAAAACAGAATCAATCCAATAAATTATTATATGTACACCACGTTGGCACAATAGATTTCCGAGTGAATAAGAACCTTGTGCTTGAGTTGCCTGTTAATTTCACCCAGTTGACGCTCCTGTTACACAAGAAAAAATATTGGAAAGATCAGTTGATATGGTGACAACTCTCTCATGAAAGAAATCTTTCGCAAGAACGAAGCCCTACCATTAATTTCTGTAGTTACGGTCAAAGGCTATGGTCTACTCTAACTTGCATGCGGTATACCCTAGCTGGCTATATGCATTGCCAAACCTAGGCAAGTCATTTCGTGGCATTAGATTATCACTAGCACTTCTACGTGCTGTATGTATACTCCAGAAACTTTGGATTGGTCCCGCACAGCGTACTATACCTTTCTGCGGAGTTCCTCCACTTGTTCCATCATAAGTTGTGTCTGCGAAAAAACAATTCAAACACAGTCATATTGAATTGACAGTAAGATGAACAACGTGTAGCTTATATCTAGATATCCAGTTTCTGAACTTTCATGTGCTCTAGCTATTTCTTGAAATTATTTATGCTTTGAGAGATTTTGAAGCATATATATATGTACCACAAAATGAACACCAGTATGTACACTCTACCTCTCAATACTTTCGAACCTTAAAAAAAATCTATTTTCACTGGGTTATTCTTTATTTAGTAGCTAAATCCTCCTTAGAGAAACTCCAGAATTGAAGGCAATGCATATATTATTTCATCTGCTATTGATCATTGTCATGTTACTGTCCATGTCAATGTGATTGTGATGCCGCCTTGCAGTGTTTCCTTTTTAAAAGAGTAAACATAGAATTATTAATCATTAAACAGGCAGCCATAAATATATCTGAATTGACATTTTAGAACGTTGCAGTTGCCCAGCCTTGTCACAGTACATGTATCTATAACAAGAAAAAGGGCATGCGTGCTAGCTGTTCTATATTAGATATAGAAAAAAAAGTCTATTTTACCCTCTGAAATATTAGGGTTGGTCTACTTAACCCCCAAACTATAAAAACCAGGTATTTAACCCCTAAAGTATGAAAATTGGCTCAAATAACCCCTTAGAGTGATTTGCAAGTGGTTTTGTAACGTAGATGATGATGTGGCGGTGGTTTTTGCCATATGGACTATAAAGGAGACAATGACATGGTGATAGAGTTGGTTAAGTATTTTTTAGGCTATGTGAACTATGGAGGGTACACTAGTGGTAGTATGTAATTTTTAAACTTATCGATCGGTGAGTAAAAGAAACGATTAGGTTAATTTAGGTTTAATGAACTAATATTTGTGCCATGCAAACAATATGCTGCCACGTCATCATCTACATGGCAAAACCACCTATAAAATCACCCTAAGAAATTATTTAAGCCGGTTTTCATACTTTAGGGGATAGAATACCCGGTTTTATAGTTCAGGGGGTTAAGTCAACCAATCCTAATACTTCAGGGGGTGGAGTAGACTTATTCCTTAGATATATTCTTTTGTATGAAATTTAGTGCCACTGTATATATTATCTTCGCTGCTAGAACAGTGAATTTTATAAACAAACATGCTAGCATTAGTTGCCATTGACCATAAAATAAGGTATCGAGATTCTTAAGTGAAATATATCTTGGCTTTCTACCAAATCACCATTAGCTAGAGATTGTGCAAATGTTTTTGAATCATCAGTGTATGCAGTTCTTTTAGATCATGTAGGATAAGCATTATTCTCAGTTGTTATTTTCACTTCCATGAACAAAACACAAATCTTCATATAAACTCTAGCAAGGGGATATTCCACATCGTACATCTCATATAACTTTACCTACAAAGAAAACCAGGATTGGCTAGAAACAGAAGTGTTAATTTTGGCTTTAAACATAAAAGAGAAGGCCATGTACTACAGATATAAACCTTTCTCTGTCTCGCTTGTGACAGTGCACATTCAAGCTGTTTCTCCAGCTGCTGCAATTCTTTCACACTGAGTGGTCCAAGATCCTCCCCAAGCAAGTGCCTTAAACCAAACATCAAACAGATAAATATTATGTCAATTGACATGTACAATTTCGCAGCAGCTATATTATAGAAAAATGTGTGTAAATGCCCGTAATGGGCTGCTTCTCCGCTCTTTCTTAAACATAATAATGCGAAAATCATTTGCATGTTATAGAAGAATAAATTATGTATTTCCAGGAGTTATGCTTCTTGGAGTGATCATAGTGAAATATAACCTTTGAGTGCGCTGCAAAGCTTCAAATTTCGCCTTCAATTTTGACATTTCCTGGTACCAACTCTTCAGATCAGAAAAAAAAAGCATTAGTTCAGTTGCCAAAAATATTTATCAGCTAGCTAGTTTTAAGGTACTGTGTTTGGTGAACCATACACGTTTCAATATATATTAGAAACAACTATATATACTCGCTTTAGACGCTTGACAGAAGTCACTTGTGAATTGTGACATACTCAATATGTCGTGTAGCCTCCTTGTATATATATGTTCTTCATTTTTTTTAGTGAAATATGCTGTTAAGTCTTACAGAAAATTAAGTCTACAGATTAATGGCCTAAGTTGCAAGATGACAAGAATATAACTATAGAACCAAGTTATATAGGTTGCACCAATCCCTACTCCTTATTTTGTGTTTAACAAGTTTGCAAGAATTTCAATTTTATACCATAAGTTTTGAAATTACGCACAAGGGCATGCATGTTTTTTGTCTGAAATGTTACGAGGACTTGCTATAATTGCTTGCTGGAAATTCAGAAACACCATAAGGATTACTGACTGGTCACAGAGGCACACCCTCGGTTTTTTGGGATGTGCCCTGTATTGATCAGGTTGTACATTCAATCACCTCTATTTAAATATTAATGTACATATATAGACTAATTTATTTGAAACTTCATGTAAGGTTGCAGTAGGGGGTTAGGGGCCATCCCTACAAAAAAAAAAGTCACGACTAGCCTAGCTAAGTCTTATGATATTATATGTTGTATTTTACATTATCAATATAAACAGTGTCTGGTAATAATATAGGTGCAACATTTCTTAAAAGATATACACTGTAAACAGCACATTGCATAGTAATAATATAATTATAACAAACAATTGCAGGTATTATTCTCCTTTGACATATTAAATTCAACAAACCTTAGTTGTTACATAAAATATGGTTAGTGCTGGTGGTGAAATTTAACTAATTTAATCCTCCTGCATTTTGCCTATTTTTGCATGCTTTGTGAAAGGAACATACGATTTAGTAGCTGTCGAGTAAAATATTTTAAGTTACTGTAAATTAGCTTGAGGATATATCATCAAATTAACACAGTTATGTTTGTGGACACAAGCATGGATATAAGGTACACTGCTCAACTCTTATTGTGTTTTGTGTACTTTTATTGAATGTGTACCCTCACCATATGATGAATACACCTATAGGTTTATAGTATCACGAACTTGATAATGAAATACAAAATAATTTTAAAATAATAAGACCCATTTTGAAACCAAAATGAATAGCAGAAATTTAGGACCAATTCATGAAGATCGATATACCTGTGTTTCAGATAGTGCATTGTTGGAATCCTGAGCATTGTAGCAACAATGTTGGTACCTTTCTAATGTCTTTGTTATGCTGCACAAAAAAACTATATGTAATTTCTTCGCTTTATCAAATTACAATGATGTAAAAATATATATAGATGTTATTTATAGAGACAGAAGTTTATAATGACATCAAGGGGCACTATTGATTTATATGGATAATATTCTTTTCATTAACAGACTAATCGCATGTGTTTTTCACATAACATGCGGTCAGCTTTTATCACGAAGTGACTTTGTTTGGCACAACAGATTGATAGAAATTATTGGATATATAGCAAGAATTTTAAAAGATTTATTTTAGAAACTATGCGAATGCTTTGTAAACCAATGAACAAGTTTGTGAACGACAGAGTGGTCCGAGGTATAAACAAAATCAGTGATGTGAAGAAGGCAAATGGTCCGAGGTACAAACAAGATTAGAGTGTTTCAATCCCTTCAAGAAATAGACCCTTGAGCGTTCAGATTTTTTTTTTTAAAAAACTGCTTTCTTGACTGCAATAACACATGCATGATTCCAATTTATTTATCTAAAAAAAAACACATTCATGCTGTCGCAGCATTACATGCAGAAGGGAATCGAAGTTGTTGTCTTGTACAAATACATGTTAGATTTTCTGGTCAGTTTAAGTAACGGCAACAGCTTTCTCATGCGTGAAAAGAACATCAAATGCCTGGTGAAAGTAGCTTTGATCTTATAATGCTCAAAATAGATTGGAAAAAACAAACCTTTTTCAACGAATAACAGCTGCATGCATAGTTAAATTCAGGCACATATGGTATCTAATACTTTTGACGTTTTTCAGAACCAGAAGTTTGCAAGATCGTTTGCTGATGCTTAAGTGTGGATGGATCTTGAAAAAAATGTTATCCACATAAACTCTTTTAATCGGTTTCAAAAAATAAACTCTTCTTAGCGGACAAATAAATAATTGCAGAGTAATATATAGTTTCCTTAATTCAAGCTATATATATACTGTAAGGAAAAAAGCTACATTTATACTTCTGTGTGCAGATAAAAAATCCCCTTTCTCAAGGAAAAAAAAGGTGAGGAAAATAATAGCTAAAATTACCCTGATAAACTCCCTTTTTTATAGAAGGTAAAAACTTTTAGTGACCCATTTTGGATCTGTCGCATACCCAACTGGGCAAATAATGAAAAGATCTTCAAGTAGTGCTCCTAAAAAACTAGGGATCAAGCAAAATCCATGAATAGTAAAGACTAAGAATATTGATTTAAGCCGTAGTAGGAATCGCCATAAAATGTGGATAAAGGAGAGCAAGATCAAATATGGACCCTTTTGGCCACACTGCCACACAGGCGAAACTGATACAGGCCTGACATCAAGTGTTGATATCTAGGAAATCCATCGAAAATACTTCCAGTTGAATTTACATAGAGTCAAATGGAGAACACATCATGCTATAATTTACAGATCAAAAAAGCCAAGACGAGAAAGAAGAACGAATAAGAGAAGGGGGAAACAAGGTCATGGCATCATATCAGCACACAAAGTATGAAGAACCTCCCTCACGAGCAAATAGATCTAATTTTTTTTCCAGGATACATGGAAATACAAAACACGAATTTTGGTTCGCGCTGAGAAACATGGCATGAAATCTGAAGGAAGTGGGAAGCTAGGAGAAGGGTGAAGAACAATGAAATTGATCGATCGATGATCAATTCATGCCATGGGGAGGTGAAAATCAGACTAAATGGAACAGCTACGCCGATATTCCAGTATCATCACAAGTATGAAAATCAACGTGCAAGGCAGGATCTAAATACCAGAAGGTCCCTGGATCAAAAAGGAAAGAACATACCTCCCTTTCTAGCTTGCAGCCTTCATGCTAACTCTCCAGTCTTCACACAAATACACCCTGTACTACTGGCTTTGAGAAATTTATCGAGATGTCTCTGACACACGCAGACGGCACACCCGAAAGATGGGCAATAATCCAAGGACGACCCGGAGAAACTGGAAGAAAAAGGTAAGGAGGAGTAGGGTTTTGTAGATCCGCTGAAAAGATGTCCCATGCTAGTTAGGGATCCTCCCGGTTTATAAGAACACCGCCATGTCCCTATAGTAGTATGCACAGACACACACGGACATAGAGGGAATAAAATAATTAACTTGGCCAAGTGCGTGCCGGAACTACAAGGGTATAGTAGCTCGGCTACTTAATTGGCACCTGCTGAAAAAAATAAACAAGAAAACAAGAAACCCCAGAGGAGCAGGGACGCCGTTGCAGAAGATAAAAGAAACAAAAAGAGCAAAAAGAAGCAATTGATCAGAGAAAACAACAGATCTGCAGGTTCAAATTGATGCCTTCGTGTTTTGTATCTGTATATACCCGGCGCTGCCGAACTCGTAGAGCTTGCCGCGGCTGGAGAAGATGATGAGCGCGACCTCGGCGTCGCAGAGCACGGACAGCTCGTAGGCCTTCTTGAGGAGGCCGTTGCGGCGCTTGGAGAAGGTCACCTGCCTGTTGATCTTGTTCTCGATGCGCTTCAGCTCAACTCTCCCCCTCCCCATGGTCTGATCTCTCCGAACACTCAGCTTCTCTCTCACACACACGCAGCACCGATCAGCAAGCTAGCTAGCTCCCTCCTCCACCACCACTGCCTCTTCTTGCTTGCGAATGCCTCCAATGATGACAAGAATATAATGAGCGAGCCGCGCGAGAGGGGGAGAATTTTAGTGGAGTCGAGTCCAGAGAAAGGACAGGGAGCACTGTATAACAGTTGTACTAGCTCGGTGTGCCGCTGGTTTCTTGCGTGCTTTGACACATCTCGCTCCGTCACACACCCCCTCTCCCTTTCAACAATAAAGGAGGGTAACTTTGGCGTGGGGCTAACCAGTTTACCACAGGTTTACCCTAACTGGGAAGCAGGAGCCAAAATGGGGGCAATCCAATGCTACACTCGCCACACCACAAATACACAGTTGCAATGATGCATATATGCATATACACGAGGAAGATGGGCAAAGGAGGAGAGAGCTACTCACAGAGTCACAGTTTCTCTCTCTCACACACACACACACAGCCCTCCTAGACTTAACCCAAACCATGTATGTCGCCACCTACTGGTCCAATGGACCACGGCACCGTCTGGTAGAGGCTGCCCAAAAATAAAGAAGCAGGGAGAGGAGGCTTAAGGATTGTTGGCAACATCTGCTTTATCCAATATAATCCAGTTTGCCTTTGGGTGGATGCATGCTAGCTAGTAGTACTTGTATTATTCCTCTCCATATCTTTGCCAAATTCCAGTTGCCGGAGTGCAATACAATCCAGTTTGCCTTTGCTCATGCATGATTGTTGAGGCTGGCGTAATTCTTTGCCTAATATCGATCTACTGCACGGTCGTTTTAGCGTTGCTACACTGGCAGCCTGTTGAGCAGATAATCATGATTTGAGGACAGAGCTTGCTACTGTTGTTGGCATCCTTTGATAACAATGAGTTGCATTTGCTAGATGTATGGAGACCAACATTGCAAAAAAAAAAAATGCAAAATGAGAAGTTAGTCGTAAAAAAAATTCTATAGAACTTGTACCCTCGAGCTTACAAATAATGTGATCAATAAATCTTGCAAATTTAAGACGATAGATTGGCACTGGTAGTTTTCAAGAGTAATATTCAGAAAGGGACCACATGATGCAGAAAATTGAAATGACATATCAATGTCGATGTGCATCAGCAAGGGACCATACGATGTTTGCCCTAGCTAGTTCACAAATCTTGTGTCCATACCAGTTTCTTTATTTTCCTTTTTTTTGTTGTCGTATTTTACTGGAAAATTATTTTGATGCTTTTGCAAAATTGTGGAATTTGTACGCCTTTGAGGCTACAGCTAACAATAATATTCAATTTGTTTACAATGTTTGTCTTCTCTCCAAATTATTTGTCGTAGAGTATATTTTTTACAATAATATCGTGTACCTAGGGTCGTTTGTGTTAAGACTAAGATTCATTGCCCCTAGTATGCATGCCCAGAGACAAAGAGATAAGTTTTTTTTTATAGGTTCAGGCCCTCTCAAGGGAATAAACCTACATCATGTTTGTCTTTGTATATATCTATGTATGGATGTGTACAAAGTACATGATATGTGGAGGGAAAACCTTTAGTCCAGACCTAGTCAAGAATTTGTAGCGAGCTATGTCGTGGTCATCAGCTCGGTTTCTTGGCTCTGATTGTCTTGTTTTATTGGCTTGTCCTTTAGTGGCCTTGCGACATCTATATTTATACCCATAACTAACTTGTATATCCACATTTAAGAGTTGCAACTGTTTAAATTACGTGATTTTTTACTCAGCTATAATATTGATTAAGATTTGTTAAATGTGTTTTTTAAACTCTAGAACGATATTAACCGGCATTACATGCCAAGTGCCAAAACTTGTGAAATTTGCTCTAAATTAATGGCAACACTACATGGTGAATAAGAAAACAAGCGTCTGCTAACATGCTGTCACACCACAATCTGGCACCACCATACAACGGCACTAAATAATGCGTGCCGCAGGAGAATAGCGTGAACTGCTCCCCGTGGAACAACGATACCGAAACCAGTCCTAGGACATAGCACTGGTATCCACGAAAAACAAATATGCATCATTGCAATCCTTAAATAAATAATTAGACTTATACCTTAATTTACGTTGTAGCTTTGAAGCAAGCCGGAGACAGCAACGAACAACACAGAGGCAGCGGCAGCGGTTGAGAACCAGGACAAAACCCTAATCTTCACTTCACTGCAACTCTAGCTCCAGCTTCCCGATGGAGGAACTATATATAGAGCAAGGGTGAGTACTTACGTACTCAGCAAGCCAGGGGAACCTAGGTGGTTGTTGCAGGCTTCAAGGAGAGGCTGGATATTTTGCAATCAGTTTTATTTGAACTTCTTTTAAATCTACTAATTCTCAACAATCAGACCGAGGTGAAGTCTCGCCCGATCGGAGTGAAAGCCATGTCATCGGACTTCTAGCGTCCTCGATAGCACTTCCTTCCCACAGTTCCCAAACCACACACACATTTTCACAAGCAAAGTAAAACAAAATTACACTAAGAAATCACTGTATATCTGTCCATGACCATAGACACAGCTGTTCAAACAGTTATTAACCTCTGCAGAGGGGGTACACTTTACCCACACGACGCGATCCACTCTAGCCACCACCTCGCATTGTACGGGTACGATTGGTGCCGTAGAGGTTTTCACGACAAGGCATTTCCAAAGCCATCCCAGTTTACCCCATGCCAACTGGAGGGGTCCGCGACCAATAACAGGGTAGGTCCCAGACCATACTGTGCTAGGAACCTAGGAGGCGTTCCCCGATGCCCTCCCAGCATTCCACAGTCCATTGGCACGTAAGGCGTCCCTGGGCAGCTAGTTACTCAGCCAGGAGCTATCCCAATTCACCCATGTGGTTGTACTGTTGTATGTTTGGATGAAATTCTAAAGGAATCAGTCCTTACAGGCGACCATACAGGCCTCCCACACCGAACCGGCCTTGTGTCGTGAGTCTCCATTTTTAAAACTCAATTTTCTTTCACAAGGCACCGACCCAGGTGTCTGGTTTTTTAAAAGTTTCGTAAAACCCAGTTTTTCCCAAGATGTTTCTCAAATTTTAAGTTTGAGGGCGACCGTCAATACTTGTACAGGAATGCATGAATACCGAGACGCAACAGAGGTGGTTACAAGGGAACAGGGTTTTGCAAGTGTCAACGGAAGGTCATATGAAAAAAGTTTGGGTAGGCCCACTGATATGACTCGCAGATGGGGCCAAGCAGTTCAGCGCATGTCTATCGATGCAATTTTGCAAACAAAATAACTTAAGTTCACATATAGGCTCGATTGATCAAAGGTGACTTGCTTTGCTCAAGGTCTTCACGAGTCTTCGAGAAATTCACTCCGAAACAAAAAAAATCTCACCACGGTTACTATGCACATACAATCAAAATCTACACAAAGACCAAGAAAAGACCCTATTTGGGACTACTAATAGTGCCAATAGATAGATCTCATTTTTAGAAAACTACTGGAGTTGGATCTGGGTCAATCGGGGCTATGGATCAAAAGATATGAATTTCCAAAGATTAATTAAATTTCTGGATCAAGGAAAATGATTTATTGTATTTCTAGATAAGAATATTCTCGGGAATATCCTTTGGAGTCACTCACAGGTGGGGCCACGGGTCAGTGACAGAGAGAGGGTTTGTGTCTGTGGTCCGTGGTGGACAAGGTCCACGGGCCGGTAGGAAGTGAGGCCGATGGGCTCAGGCTTAATAGCTAGGCCGACGGATGGGCTATGGCCTACTGGGCCACAAGTGATGGCTCGGCCCAATCGAATTGCCGCGCACGGGTGAGGCTGGGGAAGAGCGACGCGCTCTGTGGGCCGGCAAAGGTAGCCCAACTGCGGTCTGACCGCAGCCCAATGGTGATGGGATGGGGCCCGACAGTGGTGGTTGACTGGACTAGGCCGGAGAAGGTGGCCCAGTATACTTCGGCCATGGTCCAGGGCAGTTTAGGTGGTGGGGCTCATATGTTAGTGATACAAGGGGGGCTCACGGCATGGGCCGGTGTGGATTGAGGGGACAAGGGCCCATATGTCAGTGGCTTGGATGTTGGGAGCCAGGTGCGCACAGGACGACGGAGTGGAGGGCAGCTGACTGTGCTTTTGCAGGGCCAAGCCGAGCCGAGCTGGCGCCCACGTGGCATGCCAGCTGGCAGGGGAAGGGCACGGACAAGGCTGATGATGGTACAACGGCGACGGTGAGCGGCGACATTCCATGGTGAGCTGATACCAACGACAGACGGTGGATGAGAAGGGGAGCACGACCAACAGCTTGGATCGAGGAAGGAGAGGGTGACGGCGGCCGGCAGCAAGAGGCCGTGGATGGCAGAGAGAGGATATGATGACGCTCGGTGTTGCTGGCAGCGGCGAGGGAGGATTGAGGGGGTAAAGAGGCAATGGCTTATGGCAGCGCACATCTGTGCACGGCGGCGAGGCCTGCGTGGCGAGGTAAGATGAGGGGGCCAGTGGCAAGGCGCTCGGCGAGGAAACAAAGCAGGGATCGGGCACACGTTGCTCACCCCGGGATACATATTAGGGGCAGCTAGAGGGTGTAGGTGCCGAGAGTTTGGGGGAAAATCTCACCGGTGACGAGAAAGGCAGTGGCGACAGTGGCGGTGAGGAGAAAAGGGGATGCCGGCGGGGAGGGAGACCGTGCGGAGGTGCTCGGCACACCGTTCCAGGGTCAAAGCGGCTCCCCGAACTCAGCACTGCACCTCGAGCTTGGTGGCGAGGATGGTGCGATCGGAGTGGGCTAGCAGCGTTGCGGCACTACTCAACCGGACTCCAGAAAAAAGATGCAGCTAGGCGGCGTCCACGAAGAGCAGAGAAGTGCCAGGGAAGGAAGATGAGGAAGATGGAAACTAGGCACTGGGTTTTATAGGCACGGCGGAGCGGGGGAGGCCGCTAGGTTAGTTTAGGGTGGTGCCAATCATGGAGGAGAGAGAGAGACGCCGAGTCGGTGCGGGGATTTCTTGTGGGTGGTGTGAAATCGACCGACGGCGGCGATTCATGGGACGATCGATGGCAGTGGATCGAGTGGCTGTATTTGAAATCCGCACGGTCAAGGTGGGGCGTGGTCAAGGTGGGGCGGTGATGATGCGCGTGCGACAGGCGGCTTTTGACTGCGCGGCCCTTGGCGAGAGAGAGAGTGAGAGAGATGGGGAAACAAGAGGTGGGGGCGGCAGTGGCTGCCCAATTGTTGGCGGCTAGCGGTGTGCTATGGCGCAGCCGAGGTGACGAAGGGCGGTGGACGCTATGGCATCAGCCCCTTTGCGGCATTTCTCTGAATGGGAGCTGGGCACGAACGGAGATGAAGGGGAACGGGACGGGAAGACGATGACAGCGCGGGCGAGCGGAGACGCGTGTGGGGTACGTGTAGGGCTAACAGGTGGGCCCGGTGGGTGCAAGCGGCCGGCGAGCACGTGGTTCGGGAGGGCGCGTGCGGTAGGTGAGCAGAACTGTGCACGGTGATTGGACGGCAGGCACAGCGCACGTGGCCACGTGGCGCTAATCCAGTGGGGTGCGGCAATTGCTGCGCGGGTGAACGGGATCGGGCAGTGGGCGCTGCGTGCAGAGACACGCGGCGGCCATCCGGGGTGCGGGGCGGTCGTGCGTAGGCCGTGGGCCGCTGCGCTTGCGCGCGGTAGGATAGGTAGAGCTAGGCCGGCTGGAGGGGTTCGGCCCATTGCAGGGAAGAGAGAGAGAAGAGTGGTGAGGGGCTAGGCCGTCTGGTGAGGACAAGAGTGAAGGCAACCCAGGCTCCTTTACATTTTTCCTGGGAAAATGTTTTGGAGAGATTTTGAAGATTTGAATTGAGATTTATATTCAAATTTGGTATTTGAGTCCAGGGAAAATCAAGGAATCAAGGAGGGAGTCCAAAGGGGAAAAATGGTATTTTTGGGAACAAATTCGTGTTCAGACTTCCAAGGATATTAGCACGATTCAAGAATTGATTTTGTGGAAGCTTGGCAACGAGTCAGGAGGGATACAAGGGGGAGGAATATTTTAGGGTTTTGATCCGGAGATTTTGAACAAAGATTGAAGCAGGATATTTGAGGGGATTGCCGATAGGGTTTTAGGGGCGAAACTCAAATACGGCGAGTCGAATTCTGAGATTAATTTTTTGGGAGCGAGAATTTGAGAGGTTGATTTTGGGATTCCAAGGGAAAGAACAAACTAAGATCCATAGCACAACTTACGACACACAAGCAAAGAGCAGAATTTTCATGGATAGGTTTTTATTAAAGTAGTCTTTAACTCCATGCGGAAAACGAGATGTTACACATGCCTCCCTTCCTCGGAAAACATAGGTAAGCATGTGTTTAGAAGAGTCAACATTTACAATTTTGGCTAACAATTAAGCTAACAACATATCAGTTTAACATCATACAAGTGGTATCATCGGATTCATTTCTTAAAGCATTTTCATATGATGCTAATTTTGTAATTGTTGATATATTATAAAAAAAGTATTGGCCAAATTCCAACATTGGAGACCATGTCAAAAAAGCCTTATATTTCTCAATAGAGGGAGTAGTATAACACTGGTCAATCTTAGGAGTCACTGCCACATAAACGCCTACCACTATCAGCTCATTACTACTGGTTCACCATGGTTTCCCAAACCGACGTGAACCGGCAATGACGTATCACTATATGTTTATAGCACGAACCGACAATGATATCCCCCACAATCAATGTCGGTTCATGCCATGAACTGATAGTGATACGACACTGTGGGTTCTTGCTACGAACCGACAGTAATACTATTATCTCGATAGTTCAGTCCAGTTGGACGGACTGTTCGGACAGTCTACATCACCGCTGGTTCAACACTTGAACTTGCAGTGATACGTGGACCTCAATTATTAGTCAAGGCTAGACCCTTCCTTGCTTGAGCAGCCCTTTCTCCTCGGGCTAGAGGCCATGGAGGGCGATTTTATCATCCCAAAATCTTTGTACCTAGTCTATCTATCTGAACAGTCCTGCCGTTCAATCTGCACGGACCATCCGGACAAGCCATGCCAATAAACTATTCGGACTGCTCGTCATTTACAGACCGTCTGGACCGTGTATTTTTTTTTTGCCCCCCCCCCCCCCCACCCCCACCCCCACCAGAAGCCAGTACCACTGATGGTTCATGAGGTGAACCGACAGTGATACAAGGAGTATCATTGTTGATTAATGTCATAAGCCAACAGTGTTGCTCCACATATCAATGCTGGATTACACCTCAAACCAGCATTGATACAAAACAACACTGTCGGTTTAGGACCGGCAGTGTTGCTGCAACATTGTCGCCTGCCTATTGCCGAATAAAAGATTGACAATAATGCTTGTTTTGAACTGACAGTGATGGCTTGGTCTGTGCAAGTGAGTACATAAACGGTACAATAGAAAATCCACAAATTATAACCACCCAACATGTAGAACATTTAACGTACATGAACTGAACTCTGTTATCACCATGTAGTAAATCATACAATCACAAATGGCCCACCAAATGAACTGAGCTAGGCTTCTTACGGTGGAACCTTGCCATCAAGATTCAAGTCCCATACTCAACAAGAGTTCTCATATTCCCTTGGATTTAATCATAGAAGGTACTACATGCATATTGGGTGCGTTGAGTGGTCAAAGTATGTGCCCTCTACTACGAGTCACCCATGGCCAGATACCTTAAAAAAAGATCACACATGTGAATGTATGTGGGTGCGCGTTTGTGTATGTGAATCGAATTGTTCTTGTAAAAATTGCCCCACCATGAGCAAAAATTGTGAGTTAAGCTAGGTTTTTTTTTAAAAAAACCATATTTTGATCAACACTGGCAATATATATGCTTTACCAAAAAGAAATTGCAAGAGAATAATAAATAAATTTTTACAACTTCTATTTTTTGGAGTATTGGCATATGATACACAATTAAGGTTTCAATGCTTTTCATTCTTCGAAGAACATGCATGTGGTTGAACAGGGAGAGACTGTGTGTAAGAGAGAGAGAGAGAGCTGGCCTGAGATGACCTATCCTAAGGAAGACACTGAACATCCTAGGTAAGGCGCCACTGACAGGCAGCCAGAGAGCAACGTGTCGCCCGTCGTGTGGCCCGCCTTCATGTCACTGGAACCATCAAACTAAAGCCGTCGGTTTCCTCCTTGTCCTGCTCGCCGATCCATCCATCTCCACTCGAGAGACCTATCCCCTTTCCCGCTCATTCAGAGCCTCAATCAATGGCCAGCTCCGGCATCTCCGGATCGAGGGACGGGAGCTGGCGAGAATGCAATGGCACGCTGGCTGCGCGCGCATTCACCTCGGGGTCCCCGCACACGCGCAGGGGATTACGTTCCAACGCATCGCGAGACGGCCAGCGAACGCGCGGCGCGCCGTACCCGGGTTTCCCTCGCCGATCCATCCAGGCCGCGCGCTAGCTAACCTTAGCTCCGCTCCGCCGGCGACTGACTCCTCACGCCCCGCGCCGCGCGCGCCCGCCCGCGGGTAGCTGCTGTACATACGCTGGGTGCCAGTGCCAAAGCAAGGGAATTAAAGCGTTCGATCTGGCTGCGTCGTCGATTCCCCCGGTGCCAGAACGGGAAACGCGACAGGGACAAGTTCCTCCAGTATAGCCCTCCCCTATGGCATCAATGCGGCGCATATCTTTCGCTTAGATCCCCCCTGCATCACATGTAGTCATGTACAGCCACTCTCTTGGCTAGCTAGCCACGCCACCATGTACAAACCGATCGACCACGGCACAGGTTCGATCACCACCCCCGAAGTGTCAATTATTCCTTCGCACCGCCGAGAGAGCAAGCAGGCATCAATATACTCAATTCCTTCCCACCTCTTACTCAGTCGTTTCCATTGGTGGCCATGCTAGCAAAAGCTTGTGGTGGCTGCACGTGCGTACATATGCCATCTAGCCCACTGAGGAAAGGGGATATAGATCGGTGCACAAACTGGGAAAGGCGAGATCGCAGAGACAGAGATCAAGGATGTGTAATTGCCACAGGCTGGGTGCAACATCTGCGTCGTTTGATGGAGGCAAGTGATCGATATAAATCGACCGGCGTGTTTTCGGGGGACGGTGAGCTGCGTGTGCATCTCTCCATAAAGCAAAGGGAACAAGTCCATGTCAGATCGCGATTATGCAAAGCTAGCTACGCAATTTTGTCGGACTGACCTTACACCTCTGACCTGTGGGTCCTATCCGTATCTCATACCCTCTATTTGAAATATTTATTACGGTTGACCAATATATTTCTTTAAAATACTTATTGATAGTGGCGGTGAGTCTGTCAAATAATCACCAACACTATCACATGAGACCCCCAAAGATGAGTAGGTGGACTTGTGTCCACTCCCCAAGCCACCCAACAAGGAAAAAGCTTGCTAAGGTCCTATCACCAGCCAGACTGCTTTCTCCAAATCTTACTAATATTCACTAGAAAATTTGGCTTTCCGGTGGTTTAAAAATGATACATCACAACCTCATTATTTTCGATATATCTAGTTTAAACATTCTTGCCGTTTTTCTGCTCCCATAGCAAAATATGGGCATTGAACTAGTAGATCATCATATATGAAAATTTCATGACTATATTTAGAGTGTACTAACATACTTCGTTAATATGGCATACTTTTAAGTATATATATATACTAGTTGAATGCCTATGTTTTACTACGGATAAAATAAAATATATTATAACATTATCTAAAAATAAATAAAATATATTTTCCATAAAATGTGTTATCCATCTTTTTTATATAGAAAATATTCACCTTAATTTTATATTATTATGTGTCTATTTATTTAGATTTAGTTGCCACTTCATACTAGGGATAATTTGTAAAATTTATAACAAGAGTAGATGGGGTTACATATTCACTGCTACCACCACTACGTTCTTTTAAAATGAAAAAAAGAGTATAGCTATTTTTTAAAGAAGACGATTTATCAAAGTTTAAAAATAAATAAGTACCAAATGATAAGTATTTGAAGATGGAGGAAGTATATACTTGTGCCCCAGAGAATATCAGGATTTGTTTAAATAGTGACAAGTGTTCCTTTTACAAGTCTTCTGGGAGTATCCAGGATAGGTATTACTCAGGTGGCGTATTTGTAGGGCATATGCATCCTTGCTTTTGGTAGTGGAAGATAGAAAATTTTCGCCGGGAGGTAGTGTAACTGTGTAAGATATATATGTGGCCAGATATGCAGGTACTGCTGCTAGATCTACTAGCAGCTAGTTAGTACATGTATATACGTACCTGCCGGTTAGCTAGCTGAGGTACGGTAGGTATGTGACGGGAAGGGCCAAATCCCACATTTTCAGGGCAGGTTTTGCGCAACACGGCAGCTGTACGTGATATATGCTCCTCAGGCTGTGACTTTCTATAGACTAAGGCTGATATATACGCATCGACATCATCTTAAATTTTACTTCTGGCTACGTACGGCGACGCAGCTGCCGCCAGCTATATATACCAAATGCAAAAAGAGTCTTGATTTGATTGAGGTAAAGTCATGGCATACTGGAGAGAAATATGCGTGCGTAGAGATAGATAGGTAGATAGATACACATCGTATACATGCCTCGATCTATATACATTATTCTGTAGCTATCCTTGCTCCCTAGCTTGCATTAGTGCGCTAGGTGGTCTCGTCATGCATATCACATTACAGAACCCTTAAAACCGGGAACCCAGAGCAGCGGCAGGTTTTGCCTT
Source organism: Oryza meyeriana var. granulata (assembly GCA_003991445.1). Classification (NCBI taxonomy): domain Eukaryota; kingdom Viridiplantae; phylum Streptophyta; class Magnoliopsida; order Poales; family Poaceae; genus Oryza; species Oryza meyeriana. Next base: position 208,556 of record RYFJ01000194.1, read on the forward strand.
TCCTTCACAAACAGATTTTACAAATACTGATATTTTTTATTGAGGAGTACCTACCTGATGCGTTATTGTTTTTTTTCCGAAACATGGTGTAAACATATACGATCATATATACGAGCACATATCCATCTCTACGGATAAATATGCATATATTCTATCTCTATAAACACTTCCAATAAATTGGATTATCTTTTTTAAAATTAACGGAGTCACTCCAAACGTCTCGGCGTCGATGGGTAAATCGTTGAATAATTAGCTAGAAATATAAATACATATCTGTACTTGTATTTACATATATATATATATAACAAGTTTAAAACTTAAACCTAGCTAGATAGGTTTTAAGTATCTGTGTTGTTCGCTGTGCAATCTTCTCCCGTTTGTTAATAGATTCAATCGAGGACCCTGCGAAAAAACCTGGCCCCAAAAGGAGATGGCAACTATTTAGCTGATATAACACACACACTCGCGTACTCATCTCAACTAGAGATATTTTGTAACCACATATAAACGGAAATTCCTTAGTTCACAGTCAACCAGCTCCTAGTTAATCTTGCGTGGCCATAAACGGCCATCATTTATATAATCTTTCTAAATTTGTAGCTATAAACACTGTATTATGTAAAAAATGATGGTCAAAATCAAAATTTGAAGACCCTGTTAATACAAAATGAGCCGTATATTGTTGCACAGAGGGAGTAGCTCATGTACAACAGGTCATATGTTTGACTATTTCAGATAGATTCGGATAATGAATGATTTGATTCTATAGACAATATCAATAATGATATATATATTGTATTAAGCCATCTAATAAAATGTCTATCCATCAACAGACGATAATCTTTTCTCTCCTTTTTCTCTCCCTGAAAAGATCTTGATGTTGCCTAGAGGGGGGTGAGTAGGCAATTCCTAAAAATACTTCGTGGGGGATCAGCTGAGGGCCGGAACCTATGGCTAAATGGTCGGAAGCTCTGTTCAATTTACCGGAGGTGTCAGCAGAGTAAAGCCCACGAATGAGAAACCATAACAAGCACAATTTACACAAGGTATATACAACAACTGGTTATGTAAACTAGCAGGTTAACGAGCACAAGCTATCACTAGTAGCATCGCAAAGATTATAGCAACACAAGCACAAAAGAGGGTAAAAAGAGAGAGGAAGACAACCAATTTTTCACTGAAGTTAGGATCCAACGATCCTATGGCTATGTTGAGTGACTCCTAAAAGCCAGGTTGCAATAAACTCTAAACCTCACCAAGCAAACATAAAGATCGAACATGGTTTTCACTCAGTTTACCCATTTCCCTTGTGGAGGTAGAGTAGAACCTTAACAAACTTTCTCGGGCTATCCACAGCCACCGGATGCTTGTGAGGGACACCTAGCTGGCTAGGAGGAGGACCTCCAGAGTAATAAACGCTGTAACGAATAAGCTCGATGCTGATCTTAGTGCCCAACGATGAATCCCTATTCTCACATGTACTCTGCCCCAAAATCTCTATGATCCCTACCCACTTTATGCACTAGAGGCTCTAGATATATATAAGGAGAACAGAGATATGCAAGGGGTCAGAAGCTATAAACTAGGGCTCAGCATGAAAAACAACTAACCCCTCAAAAAAGGGTGATGGGAGTTAAATACTCAAGCCCCTCGAAAACTAGCCATTAGACATACATTTGAAGACTAGAACTTCCAGTCCCTAGGACCCGTATCTTCTAGTCCATACTTAGTCCCAGACAGAGAGCTATGACGGGAGGTTTCGACCCTTGTTCTAGAACTTTGATCCGTATTCCAGAACTTCCGGTCCAAGACACACTTAACCCATTTTTCTCCTGGAGCCCATGTTGTACAATGTGTCTATCATCTAAAGATCAAGGGTATGATGACACTCAAAATGACATGGAGACTGTTCGCACGTGTTCCCCTCAATAGTATGGCTTGCCTATTACTCAAATTCAAAATCAAAAATAATTTGAGCTCTTTGAGTCCACTTTTAGTCATTCCTTTCTTTGTAAGGGGTCGATCGATGTCCTTTGTATCCTTTCCAAATGGAACTAATCTCTGTTCATTTGACTTAATGAACTTATTAGTTTTTGACTTGTTTTGTTACTAGCAAGGTGCCCGTGCGTTGCAGCGGGAATTAATGTCGAGTTAGTTGAGGAGAGAGAGCGTGTGTTCAACAGACGGCCAAGTGACATTGCGATGTGGAAGAAAAGAGTGGTAATCATTCGACAGTAGAGGGAGATGGTGGCACATCAAATCCTGGCCCAAGAGTGAACGTAGTCTTACAATAAGCTAAATCGTACAAAAACCTACAAATAAAGTAATAACTATTATAAACTAATAGTTTCATTGGATAGATCCCAATTTAAGAAAAATTTTGGAAGTTGAATGGAGTCAAACGGAGCTACGGTTTGCTTCCATCTAAAGTTCTCTTTTCTTTAAAAAAAAGGCGCTTTGCTACTTGGAAGGCACGAAGTAACCCCATGCCATGCAAAATCCAATCTGAACCTTTCTACACTCGCATTTCAAAGAAGACGCCATTTATGATTTACCTCCAAATGAAGGGAGGCATCAGTCCCACCGGGCCCCACCACGTGCCCCAAAGCCTGGCTATGCTGGCTACGGTTACCACCGCACTGCCATTTCACATTTCACCCCCCCTCTTTTGGCTCGGTTTCTTTTTGGAAAGAGGATGTATACAAAAAGTGGAGAACGATATCAGGTGGAAAGCAACAATTAATTGTACCTTTTGCAATGTAATATATAACTCCTTTTATTATGGCACAATGTCAATATGTTTCACAATATTTAGTTAGTATACAAAGAGTACATTTCACAAATTGGAGAACAATAGATTTTGTGCTCAAGTTATTTGAAAAAAAAGGTTTTAGGCTTTACCCTTACACAAGACAATATTTTTGGTTCTTGGCTTATCAGTCGTGGCCAAATTTGAATTTTGAAGTTTAAAGTTTATTTTTCAGCTTTGACTTTTAAACCGCAAATAGTACAATCATAAAATTTTTACCCATAAGTTATTTCTGGTTTCTTCGTTCATATTTCTACAGCTTATCAGCCATAGCTCGATCAATCAGAGCCAAAAAGACAAGTGTGTCTTATGTGCAAAACATGCAGTTTTGCAATAAAACCTATATTTTTGTGAGGCTACGTGTGGGACCCATTCGTTAGTTAACGGTGCAAAATCTATAATCCTCCAATTCAAATTCTTAAATATGTAGTTTTGTGATAATTTAAACAAAGTATCTACATTTTAAAATTGCTCAAAATCATACTTATACAGCTTCCTAGAAATACTTTCATGTATTACAATCTTACTGGTTATGTTACAAACACTATTATATTGCAAGAAAAATGAGCAGCCAGCGTATTCTGAAGAACTTAAAACTAAAGTGAATACTGCATAGATCTTATCGCATTGCCAACAATGTGAGTTGAAGTTTCCAAAAAAAAAAACAATGTGAGATGCAGCACAATGAGTCGGATGTAAAAACCCTAATCAACAAGTGGACGGACAAAACTAACCTCCGTCCACCCACCCACCGTTTCCCCCTCCCATCCCCCCACACCCGACGACGCCCCCCACTTTCTCGCCGTCCTCCTTCCTCCCCTCGCTCCGGATCCCCCACCCGCCTCGTGACCTCTCCTCTCCCCTCCTCAATGCTCCACCACGGTACCAATCTCCTCTAAACCCTAACCCCTCTAGCGCCTCCGATCTGCCACCAGCCGCTGGCCTAATCGTGTCCTAGATCGATGCGCGGCCAGATCTGCTCTCCCTTCGATCTGACTCGGTTTCTCTTTCTAGGCAATGGCGTCGAGGCTAGTTGCAGCTTCGGTCCAAGGCGGTGCAGGCGTTAGAGCTCATGTCCAAGCACGGTTGCACCTACTACAAGCAGGTGATGGAGAAAAACAAGCAGCACGTGGTGCAGCCACCCACCGTGGAGAAGTGCCAGGAGCTCTCCAAGCAGCTCTTCTACACCCGCCATTGCGCTCCTTGCCGAGTCGGAGGAGGAGATCCCGGCCGCTCAGTCCAAGGCCGCCTCCTTCTCCTCCTCCTCCTCCTCCTCATCATCATCATCGTCTCCACCACCGCCTTCCCAAGAAGCAACCCTTCTTGATTTTTTTTTTGCTATTTCTACTTGGTGCACAGATTTACAAACATATGGATCTATTTCTTCTCAGTGCACGGATTAGCAAACACATGGATGCAAGATGGTTCTTATTTTTTTTATATCTCAAATATTCTCTCTTCATGTTCTTGCCGGTTGCTGGTTATTGGTGGATTCGTGTGTGAGGATTTGGCTCTGATTTGGGGAAACTATATTGGATTCCAGAGTTTGGTCCATTCGTAATTGAGGATTTGGCTTTAGAGCATCTCCACCAGGGACCCTAAACACAGCCCCCAAACAGTTTTTGGGTGGTGGGACAAAAAAACTAGGTCCAGCAGGGACCCTACTACGGCCCCCAAAATGAGGAGGCCCCCAAATCTTTCCTCCAAGCCCCCAGTCCTGGGGGCTCTATAGCACAGCCCCCATCGACGTTATTTTGCCGCCTACGACAATTCCCCACCCACCGAAGAGAGCGCCGTCTGGGAAGAGGAAGATCGAAGAGAAAAAATCATCGCACCTCGATTGGCCACCGCCGCCGCCGCCTTGCTCACCCGCTGCCGCCCTCGGCCAGGCGCAGCGTCAGCCGGCCACCGCCTCCCGCCACGCTCGCCCGCCGCCCCCTGCCGCGCTCGCCCGCCGGCCGTCGCCTCCTGCCGCGGCCGGCCCTCGCCCCCTGCCGCGCTCGCCCGTCGGCCCTCGCCTCCTGCCGCGGCCGGCCCTCGCCTCCCGCCGCGCTCGCCCCCTGCCGCGCTCGCCCGCCGGCCGTCGCCTCCCGCCGCGCTCGCCCCCTGCCGCGCTCGCCCGCCGGCCCTTGCCTCCCGCCGCGCTCGCCCGCTCCCGCTGCGCTCGCCCGCTCCCGCTGCGCTCGCCCGCCGGCCCTCGCCTCCCGCCGCGCTCGCCCCCTGCCGCGCTCACCCGCGCTGGCCCGCCGGCCCTTGCCTTCCGCCGTGCTCGCCCGCTCCCGCCGCGCTTGCCCCCTGTCGAGCTCGCCCGCCGGCCGCCGCCCCCCGCCGCTCTAGCCCACTCGGCTAAATAGCTTTATATATATATATATATATAAGTACAAATGAATAAATATAATATTATAATATAGTTTATGCTGAAATACAATAGAAAAAAAATAAGAGAAAATAGGGGCAGAAAAATGGGGACTGTTGCTGGAGTTCAGAGCATTTTTGAGGTCTAAAGGAAATGGGGGCAGCCCCTATTTAACCTTTGGGGGCTTTAAAATAGGGTCTATTGCTGGAGATGCTCTTAATTTAGGAAATTACATTGGATTAGTTACTCCCAAATGTGTTAAGATTTGTGCCACCACACATTTCAAGATTCACGGCACTGTCCATCGGCCATGGCGTCAATAAAATTGCCGTTGCGATGTGCAGCCTGATCGACACAAGGAAGGCAACAGCCTCGACGCTTGATGGACTTGCTGCACTAAACCGAACCGATTGACAACCCATATATTAACCATTACGCAGGTTCTTGGCCCGTCGAGATGTTAACACGGACCATGATTTTTTCTGTCTCGCCGCAGCCCATCTATCTACACGAGATGAAAGCAGTGGCCCATCACACGCAGCCCACCGCCTAGGATTTTCGGAATTTTTTTTATTTTTATATTTATTTAATAAAATATTTACAAAACTACATTTTTATTTCAAAAATTTATAAAAATATACTCCCACCGCCCTCTGGGAGGGCGATTTTTATAAAATCGCCCTTCCAGATGGCGATTTGATGACGTGGCTGACGGCCGCGCCCGGCCGTCAGCGCCCAGCCAACGGCCGTCAGCCATTTTGCAGGCGGTCCCCCGGCCACCCAAAAACCGCCCTCTGAGAGGGCGGCAAGGGGGCCGCTTGTAAAATGGCCGGCCGGGAGAGGGTGGTTTTTGGGTGGCCGGGAGGCCGCCTGCAAATGGCCGACCCACGGGTCGGCTATTTTGCAGGCGGCTCCCTTGCCGCCATCTGGAAGGGCGGTTTTTAGCAGCCCCGGTATAAAACCCCCTCCCAGACTCCAAAAATATCATAAAATTCACCGAAATCATAGAAAAAAAGAAGAGAGAGCTGAGAGCGAGTCTAAACGAAAGTAGCGAAACTCTGTCAGTTTGCTGATTCGTCTGCAGGTAAAATCTATTATCCCTTTGTAATTTCTATTTCTATGCACAAATTGATGTAGTATTGTACTGGTTATGTGTATAGTACTATATGAAAATAAGTTGTTACTCGTAGATCTATAGGTTTTTAGTTAATCTGTTAGATGATTTAATTTTTGTAGAGATGTGAGGAGAATATTGGTACCTAGTTTAACTGTATTTTTTCATCAACAGAAATGTCAAATAAGGTGATATTTCAGTTATTTCATGGACAAGAGAATGTTAGATATGGTTCAGAAGGGGTAGATTTGTCGGATTTTAGTTCAACGGCTAAGGGGATTGATAGACCAGCTAAGAGAAGTTTTGGGTCAGTGTACAACTGGCTGATACGAGGGTTTCGACTGAACCCCGAGCTCAGCGCAATAACCTTGTATGTAGTAGTCAGTCATGCAGCTGAAGATTTTTTTTGGGAACTGATGCCGGTGGATTGCACTGCCACTTGGAGATGGTATGTGGAGAATGCATTCCAACATGGTTGGCCACTGGGCATACTTGTGTCGATATATGAGAAAGATAACACCGCTGGTGCAATGCCCGTGCAAGATGATGATGGTCCAAGTACGGCGGGAGGTGATAGTGAAACAATGAAAGAAAATGAAGGAGTGAATGAAGAAGATAGACAGCCAACAGGTGTGGCAGATGAGGGAGAACAAATCAACACTATCGTCGAAGAAATAGATAGGGAAGATTTTGAAAACAAGCAAGCAGAGCATGATGATTCGTCTGATGAGGACACCGTGATGTCTGCAGAATGGAGCAACAAGGACTTCTCTGGGCTTGCTATCTCCGAGGGACATTATGTGGCATGGGAGTACAAGGAGAATGAAGTTATCCAGGGGGCTAAGTATGCATATGTAGAGGATTTAAAGGAGGCAGTAAAACAATGGGCCGTGTCACTTCAAAGGGAGTTCTCGGTCGTGAAGTCAAGCAAATCGGTGTATGAAGTAAAGTGCATGAAGGATGGGTGTCCATGGCGAGTACACGCATTCAAGGGTAAATGGAAAGATTATTGGCAAGTTTCAATCGTGACTAAGCATTCATGTTATTTACCCGGTGTTGAAAAATATCACAGAAACATGACATCTGCATTTGTTGCAACAGAGATTTCGGCGAAACGGGAATGGGGGTCCCACATTCCCCGGTACTCTCCTCGGGTCCGGAGCCTGCACCCTCGATGCCCAGGCGCACGGCTGACCCGAGCTGGTCAGTCGCCAACGACCGCGTTAATGGCGGGCTGACCCGAGCTGGCCACTGCCAACCACCGCATTGATGGCGAGCCGATGGCGAGGTGACAGGGCGTGTTGCCCCCGGCGCCTGCTCCATTCCCTGTACAGGCAGAGCGCTTTTGACTAAGAGGGCTCCGGAAGTCCACGCCCTGGCAGCGGAGGCAGGTGCCGTCCCATCTCCATGCTCCATCCGCTCACGGTGACGTGCTGACCAAGTGCGACTAGACGAGCAGTACCAACTCCGGCGCAGGTGTTGCAGGCAGAGGGGAAGACCGGAGAACTCACCAGAAACTCTCTCTCTCGGTGTGCTGGCACTGTGGACTCCCCTGCTCTATAAAGGAGGATCCCAGCCGACGAGAGAGGGGAGAGCAAGCTTTAGCATTAGCAACCACTCTCTGGCTAAGTCCGGCCTTCGATCACACACAGTCGCGACTGTTCTTCTTCCCCAGCTCCGTCAAGCGGGTTGGGCTCATCTTGTAACCCTGCAACCATATTCACCTCCACATAGCATACACACAGGAGTAGGGTATTACGCTTCCAGGCGGCCCGAACCGTCTAAACACCTCCCGCCTCCTCTGTGCCCCACGGTTCTCCGCCTTCCAGGCGATCAACTTCTCTCCCGCGCGGTTATCACGGTTCGGACGGTCCGGACCCGGATCGGACGGTCCGAACCCTTCATCTCTCAGCTCGGGCCCGTGCACAGATACTCCCACCGGACGCCGCGTCCGCCTGGGGAACAGCCCCTCTGGCCGAATCTCAAAGGGGGGTCTCCTGACTTCCCGCGGTTGGAGTTTCATCCTCCGACAGCTGGCGCGCCAGGTAGGGGGGGTTTTTTCTTCCTCAGGTGACGTGCAGGCATCCCCAACACCGACACTCTTCATGGCTGGAGGCCATCGTCCGCGGGACTCGGACGAGGAGTCAGGCGGTTTCACCCCGCCGGACAATGTTAGCCCTGTGACGAGTCCGCCGCATCCCCCTTCATCTTCCCGAGGGCACGCGGCCCGTACCCGACGGACCAGGCGTGCCCCGCAGCGGCCAGGTCCCGCAGCCTCGGCCCCTTCCCTCGCAGAGGGGGCCGGCAGGTGCCCCGCCGGGTCTGCCGCGGCTTCGTCCATGAGGCGCGAACAGGCGCGCCGCACCACGGCGCGCTGCACCATGGCGCGCCGTGAACTCGACTTCCAGACGGCAACGCCGCAAGGAGCCCTCCTCGCAGCAGGAGCCCTCCTGCGCCACCCCCAGGTTTTTACCGGGGGCGGAGGCCGGGAGCGGCAGTGGCTGGATGAGGTCGCCAACCTGATAAGCGCGGCCCATCGCGGGGTCGCCACAGACAGCCAGGCAGGGGCCGGGAGCACCGGCCGCACGGCTTCTAGTGCGAGCCGGCCTACTGCCCTGAACCGGAACCAAGCCCGGGGCACTCCACCTCGCTTCGCCCCCGGGGCCAACAAGAGCCCTGGCGATCTCCGTACCCGGTTAAACCGGATGCGGGACCAAGAGGACGCCCGGGTCACATTGGAGCAACAGCGCGAACGGCGCACTGACGCCGCCAAGCACTCCGAGGCCCAGGCCTCCAGCTCCAACTTGCCGACGGAGACCCGTTATCCATCGCCCGAGCCCGCGCATTATGGCGGCTCGGGCTGTTTGGCGCTCTCCCCGGGTCTCCGGCAGGTCCTTTGGCCGGCCAGGTTCCGGCCCACTTGCCGGAGAAATACGACGGCTCCGTCGACCCGGCGGAGTTCTTGCAGATCTATACCACCGCCATCCAGGCGGCGGGCGGCGACGAGAGGGTAATGGCGAATTACTTTCCTGTCGCCCTCAAGGCCCAGGCTCGGTCCTGGATGATGAACCTCCCTGAGGGATCCATCCGCTCCTGGGAGGGTCTTTGCCACCAGTTCGTGGCAAACTTCCAGGGCACCTTCCCGCGCCCCGGCACCGAGGCGGACCTCCATGCCCTGCGTCAAAAAAGGGACGAGACGCTGAGGCGTTTTCTGCAACGCTTCAGCCAGGTCCATAATACTATCCCTCACATTGCCCCGCACACGGTCATCCACGCGTTCCGCTCGGGCGTGCGCGACCAGCACATGCTCGAGAAGTTGGGCACCCACGACGTCCAAACCACGGCCGAGCTGTTCGGCCTCGCCGACCGTTGCGCCCGCAAGGAGGAGGCTCGGGCGTGGAACAAACCACGCCCCGAGACTCCCGGCCAGGGCCCCAGTGAGGGCCCCGAGTCCTCACGTTCCGCGTCACGCCGGGACAGGAGGAAGCGCCAGAAGGAGGCGGACGGGAACTTCGCCTTGGCGGCGACGGGCGGCCCCCAGCGCGACATGACCCGCGGGGACGACAATGGCGGCAAGCGGTCAAAGGCCGTACGAGCGCCGCCCCCACCGGCGGTGGCCTGGAAGTGGTGCTCCGTCCACGAGACGGACCATCACGACCTCACGGAGTGCCGCGCCGTCCAGAACCTTTCGGAGCGCACCAAGAAAATCTAGCAGGAGCGGCGGCAAGCCAAGCCCGCTCCCAATGCGGAACAGCCTCTCGAGTTCCAAGAACCCGAGCATATCGTCGCCACCCTCGACGGCGGGGCGCACGCTCACTCCTCGCGCCGTGGCTTCAAGGCCATGAGGCGCGAGCTGTTGGCCGCCACCCCGGGCCCAGCGACGTCCCGCAAGCTGAAGTGGTCGGGCACCCCGATCACCTTCGGCCCTGTTGACCATCCGGCCCGGGTACCCGGGGAAGGGCAGCTCGCCCTGATTGTCTCCCCCACCATATGTAACGTTAAGGTGGGTCGCGTCCTCGTCGACGGGGGTGCCACCCTCAACATCCTTTCCCCCGGAGTCTTCGAGAAGCTCAAGGCCCCGGGGACGAAGCTCGTGCCCTCGTTGCCCATTATAGGGATTACGAAGGGCCTGACTTGGCCTCTTGGCCAGGTCTCGTTGCCCGTCACCTTCGGTGACCGCGACAACTTCCGCACCGAGCGCGTCGTCTTCGACGTTGCCGAGTGCAATCTCCCATACAACGCGGTGCTTGGGCGCCCCGCGTTGGTAAAGTTCATGGCAGTTACGCACTACGCGTACCTAGCGATGAAGCTCCCGGGCCCCTCGGGCCCGATAACTGTCCTCGGGGACGTGAAGGCTGCCCTCTCATGCACCGAGCAGCGCACGGCCGACATCACCCCTACAGCTCCCGACGCGGCGGGCGGCGCGGGACCATCGCTATCCCGTGTCCCCAAGGCGCGCACCGTCGCCAGCGACGTGGAGCCGATCAAGGAACTCGCCCTCGGTGACGACCCGTCCCGGACCGTCAGGATTGGCGGATCGCTGGACGAGAAATAGGAAAGCGCGCTCGTTGCCTTCCTTCGGGCAAATTCCGACGTCTTCGCCTGGCAACTGTCGGACATGCCCGGGGTCCCCAGGGAGGTGATAGAGCACCGCTTGGCCGTCCGCGTGGACTCACGCCCGGTGCGGCAGAAGGCACGACGACAGGCCCCCGAGCGCCAAGCCTTCATCCGCGAGGAGATCGATAAGCTTCTTGTGGCCGGCTTCGTCCGCGAGGTCATCCACCCGGAGTGGCTGGCTAACCCAGTCGTCGTCCCCAAGTCTAACGGGAAGCTGCGCATGTGCGTAGACTACACCGACCTCAACAAGGCTTGCCCAAAGGATCCATTCCCTCTGCCACGCATAGATCAGATAGTCGACTCCACCGCGGGGTGCGACCTTTTGTGTTTCCTTGATGCTTATGCAGGATATCATCAAATCCGCATGGCAGAGGAGGATGAGGAAAAAACTTCTTTCATCACCCCCCAGGGGGCTTATTGTTATGTGCGCATGCCTTTTGGGTTGAAGAATGCTTGTTCTACTTTCCAACGCGCCGTTCGGGTAACCTTTGAACCACAGCTAGGCCGCAACATGGAGGCCTACGTCGACGATTTGGTGCTGAAGTCGCGCGACCGCGCCACTTTGCTCCACGACCTGGCCGAGACGTTCAGCAACCTTCGATGCACGAGGATGAAGCTGAACCCGGACAAGTGCGTCTTCGGGGTCCCGGCCGGCAAGCTCCTCGGGTTCCTTGTGTCCAGCCGCGGCATTGAAGCGAACCCGGAGAAGATAGCGGCCATCGACCGTATGCGTCTCCCGACCAAGCTCCGGGAGGCCCAAAGGTTGACCGGGTGCGTGGCCGCACTCGGTCGCTTCATATCCAGGTTAGGGGAGCGCGCCCTCCCTCTATTCAAGCTTCTCAAGAGCACCGGACGGTTCGCGTGGACGGAGGAGGCCAATCAAGCCCTCGACGAGCTCAAGAGGTATTTAACTACGCCCCCTGTCCTTGTGGCGCTGACGCCAGACGAGCCCTTGTTGCTCTACATTGCGGCAACCCCGCAAGTGGTGAGCGCGGCGCTCGTCGTCGAGCGCCCATTGCCTACAAAGGCGCGCCCGAGGCATCCGGGTCCCGGGCCCACGTGTGCTCCTGGTGGCAAGAATTCGCTCCCTCTCGAAGGAGCCGAGCCCGAGCTCCCCGTCCCTGCCAGGCCGGGATTCGGGAGCACGCAGCAGAGGCCGGTGTACTTCGTCAGCGAAGTACTCCGCGATGCCAAATCACGCTATCCTCAGGCGCAAAAAATGCTCTACGCCGTTCTCGTCGCGTCCAGGAAGCTCCGCCACTACTTCCAGGCGCACAAGGTATCGGTCGTCACCTCCTTCCCCCTCGGGCAAATATTGCATAACCGGGAGGCGACAGGCCGCGTGGCCAAGTGGGCGGTCGAGCTCGCTGAGTTCGACCTCCACTTCCAGGCGCGCCATGCCATCAAGAGCCAAGTCCTGGTGGACTTCCTCGCGGAATGGACGCCGGGGCCCGAGCCGGATCCCGTCTTCGACGACGCATCCCCGGTCCCCGAGCTGCACCTCTGCTGGACAATGAACTTCGACGGCTCCTGCGCCCGGCAGGCCTCCCGCCCCAGCGCCGGGGCCGGAGTTGTCCTCGTATCGCCCACCGGGGATGAGTTCCGCTTCGTCGTCCACCTCAATTTCGGAGCCACCAACAACATGGCCGAGTACGAGGGCCTTCTCGCCGGCCTCCGGGCCGCGATCGCCCTCGGGGTGCGCCGGTTGTGCGCGCAAGGCGACTCCGAACTCGTCATCAACCAGGTGTCCGGGGAGTACCAGACATTGGATCCCCAATTGGCCGCGTATGTGGACGAAGTGCGGAAGCTCGAGCGCCATTTCGACGACCTCAGGCTTCGCCACGTCCCTCGCTGTCGCAACCTCGCCGCCGACGAGCTCGCAAGACTGGCTTCCTCGCGGGCGCCGGTCCCCTCGGGGGTCTTCCAGGAAGCCCTCGAGGCTCCCTCGGCGCGCTCACCCGGGATCTCGGGGGCCGTCCCCGAGCCCGGAGCCGAACCAGACACGCGCTCCCGGTCTGAGGATTTGATCCTCGCGGCCATACCCTGCGCGCCTTCCTGGATGGATGAAATCCGGGCATATCTCCTCCGAGCGCATCTCCCCGAAGACGACGCGGAAGCAGAAAGGATCGCCCGCTTGTCTAAACGCTACGCCATGGTAGAAGGGGACCTCTACCGACGCGGCGCCAACGGCGTCCTGCTCAAGTGCATTCCTCGTGAAACCGGCACCAAGATCCTCGCCGACATCCACGAAGGAGAATGTGGCAATCATGCCGCATTTCGATCCCTGGTCGGTAAGGCTTTCCGGCAAGGATTTTATTGGCCCACGGCATTGCAGGACGCCTTCGACCTTGTCCGGCGCTGCCGCACCTGCCAATTTCATGCTAAACAGAGTCACCAGCCGGCACAAGCCCTCCAGGTGATCCCCCTCTCCTGGCCCTTCGCGGTCTGGGGACTCGATATCCTCGGCCCCTTTCCCCGTGCAGCCGGGGGTTATCAACATTTATATGTCGCCATCGACAAGTTCACCAAGTGGCCGGAGGCATTCCCTGTGATCAATATCGACAAGCATTCGGCGCTCAAGTTCATCCGGGGGATCACCAGCCGCTTCGGAATCCCTAACCGCATCATCACCGACAACGGCACGCAGTTCACGAGCGAGCTGTTTGGTGAGTACTGCTCCGACGTCGGCATCAAGCTCTGCTTCGCCTCCCCTGCCCATCCGGCTAGCAATGGGCAGGCCGAGCGGGCAAATGCCGAGATCCTGCGGGGCCTCAAGACTAGATCCTACAACGAGCTCAAAAAGCATGGCGTCAAGTGGATCGACGAGCTTCCGGCCGCGCTCTGGGTGAACCGTACCACGCCAAGCCGGGCCACTGGGGAGACCCCTTTCTTCTTGGTGTACGGGGCCGAAGCTGTGCTGCCGTCGGAGCTGACCTTCGGCTCTCCCCGGGTAGAGCGCTACAGCGACGACCCCGGCCACAACAGCATGTACCTCGACAACCTCGACTTCCTCGAGGAGCGAAGGCGGCGCGCCTCGCTTCGCGTCGCTCGTTACCAGCAGTGCCTTAAACGCTATCACCAGCGTAAGGTCCGGGCCCGGTCGCTCCAGGTCGGGGACCTAGTCCTCCGCCGTGTTCTCACGCGTGCCGGAAGGAATAAACTTTCCCCCATGTGGGAAGGCCCCTTCCTGGTGATCGGTGTTCCCCGGCCGGGCTCGGTAAGACTGGCCCAGGAGGATGGGACCCCGCTTCCCAACCCCTGGAACATCGAGCATCTTCGCAAGTTTTATCCATAGGCGTATTCTGTAAGTTGCGGGGTGCTCGGGCCAGCGCCGGACTCTTCCTATTCTCAGCGCTGGCCGGGGGCCGCCACCATGGTGCCACCATGAATATTTCAAGCATAATTTTCGACTCCAAAATCCTTCACCGAGCATCTCGAGAAGTTCTGTCCGGAGCGGTAATAGACTGAGCCCGATTGGCGCGGGTCGGACGGTCCGACCCCTAAGAGGACGGTCCGATCGTCGGGGTTAGGACGGTCCGATTCCGGAACGGACGGTCCGAACTCGACACCCACTCCGGGGCAATCTCCCGAGACCAACTCTGGGGGGCCTGAACCAGAGCAGTGTTCGGGCAACATCGCCGGGGCAGTTGCGCGCCTGGGGGCGCGACACCCAGAGCATTCCAAGCCCGGGACCCCAGGTCCCGGTTCCATATCCGAGCCCGGGACCCCGGATCCCGGCACATATCACACCATATTCTAGTCAGGCCCCCGGGTCCCCGGAGCCCCTCGCACCATAAGCGCGTGGCCCGGGATCCACCTTCGGGGCCCGACACCGTGGAGCCCGAACCAGGGCAGCCTCGCCAAGGCGAGTGCGAGCCTAGGAACGTGGCGTCTGGGACAAACTCAACGGGGCGCGATAACCCGGACAGCCTCGCCTAGGCGAGAGCAAGTCCGGGGAAGTCGTCCCCATACATTCCAAGCCCGGGGCTCCGGATCCCGGTACCATATTCCAGTCAGGCCCCCGGGTCCCCGGGGCCTCTCGCACCATAAGCGCGTGGCCCGGGATCCGACTTCGGGGCCCGACACCGTGGAGCCCGAACCAGGGCGGCCTCGCCAAGGCGAGTGCGGGCCTAGGAACGTGGTGCCCGGGACAACCTCAACGGGGAGCGATGACCCGGACACCCACACCCAGGCGAGGGCAACTCCCGGGAAATCGTCCCCCGTACATTCCAAGCCCGGAACCCCGGATTCCGGTACCATATGTAAGCCCGGGCTCCGGACCCCGGCATATACCAAACCACGTCGTACATCAAGTCGCTCCCCAGTCGGGGCCTCCGGGCCAATCTATCGGTAGTCACATCCGGTAAGTTGCATGCCTCCCGGGCCGGGGGCCCGCCCGACTAGCGCAGCCCCTGTCTCTGGGGCGTGGTGGCCGGGCCGTGAACTGTGCCCCGGGCGCCGTCGGTCCTCCGGGGTCTCGGGCCTAGCCCCCCGTCGGGCCGGTCTAGATCCTCGGGACAAGCTGCGGTGCCTGGTCTGGCCAGTTCCTTCCCAACCACCAGCCCGAGGCGCCGGGTGCTATGCTGGCCGGGGCCCCCCATGTACATTCGTTTCCATAATCAACACTTTCATTATCAATTCCGGGCTTGTCCCCTTTTCCTTTCCGTGTGTTGCGTTCGTGACAGTCCCGCCCCCTGGGGGGACGCCTTCGGGAGGCGGTCGACGTCACGCTTCGTAGCATGGAAAGGACAAGGGAATGGACCGGGTACTCTCACAGTTCATCGTGTGCAGACCAGATCTCCCCCGGTAGGCCTGAGTAGGGTGCTCGGCGCAACACCCCGAGAAGGTCCCTAGGCCCGGGGGCCCTAGGTGGGAAGGCTTTCCCATCTCCGGCGGTAACCTCGACCCCGAGGTCGTACCCGCGCAGCTGATCCCCAGGACTGGGCCCGAGGTGAATGTGCCCAGGAAGGCGTTTTCATCTTCGGGCGGCCCTCGGGCCCAGCCTAGAGCTGGCAGTGCTCCCGTCCCCGAGGTCGCTCCCGCGGAACTGCACCATCGTTGTCAACATCCAGATACGCATCTTTTTCAACTTTACGCTAGCTCGGCTATCTATCTTTTCTCCGTTTGTACGACTATGCGTTTCGCTCTCCTCGGCCCTGGGGGCAAGTGGGATCTGCCAAAGCCGCGCACATAGGTTGCCGGGTCAGTGCCGCCCCGGTTTACGTGGCCTGGTGACCGGGTCGTGGACCGACCCCGGACACCGTCGATGCCCCGGGGTCTCGGGCAGCGCCCCCCGTCGGGCCAGCTTAGATTCCCGGGGCGGGCAGCGGTGCCCGGCCGGCCAGCTCCCCCCCGGCCACCGCCAAGGTGCCGGGTGCTTCGCTACCTGGCGACCCCGTGCACGGTCGAGGTCGGTCCCCGAGAGGCTCCCGGCGAGCCGAAGGGCACGAGCTTAATGCTTGGGCCGTACCTAACCTACGCAGAGCCCATGGGGGCAACCCCGGGCCGTCCCCCGCGTGGTGGGAGCGAGACCTGGACCGGTGACCGATCTAGCTGTTGCTCCAAGTCGTCCCGACCGAATGCCTAAGATCGGACCGTCCCCTCAAGGATCGGACCTTCCGAATCAACTAGTTGGAAGCCCGGAGCAGGCAACGCAATAATCCAAGGTGCGAAAATTTAAACACCATTACATACATACACAAGTGTTTTTTCCTTGTACAAAATAGGCAATTTGAAGCGGAGGTCGAGAGATGTCCCCGCCCGGGGGAGGGGGGCTCACTCGTCTTCCTCGTCAGCCATCGACTCCTCGAGGCGCTTGCCGCGGTCGAAGAACCCCGCTACCGTTGCAGCGGCCGCGCTCACGGCCCTTCGCGCTTCCCCCTCCCCCTTGGCCAGGAATCCCTCGAGGGCCGGGGCTAGGGAGAAGTCCGCGTTCCGAGCCCGGTAGCACCCGAGGACGTACTCCGCCACTTGCCTGGCGAGCTCTGCTCCCTCCTTCTCCAGGACTTGAGGAATGCGCTGGGGGAGCGAGTCCAGCACGTCCACCAGATCGCCGAACTCCACCAGCGCCCGACCGACCCCGGCGGGTATGTCGGTCTTCTACGGGGGCGCCCGAACGCCGATGCGCTTGAGACACCTCCGGACGCTGGAATCATACTTGCCCAGGCAGGCCGTGATCTCGGCGTGAAGTTCCTTCCGGAGGGAGAGGCTACTGCGCGCCCACCTCAGTCGCTCCTCCGCTCTGGCCAGCCTCTCGGTCGAGCTCACCCCGCTTGTCGATAGCGGGGAGCCGCTTGACGCGACTTGCACAGCGGCCTCGGGTTCAACCGTGCGTTTCCCGGAGGCCTCCGTCTCCGTTTGCCGGTACTCGGCAGCCGCGACCGCCGCCTCCCGCCGAGCCAGGAAGTTTTCCTTGCCCTCCAGGATTGCCTCCCGCATCCCAAGGGCTTTGGCTTGAGCATCCAGCTCGGCGGCTAGCATCTCCATCTGCTCGGCCTCGCGTTGGTGGTCGGCCTCCCATCCGAAGAGGTCTTCTTCCCAGGTCGCCAGCCTCTTCTTGTGGGTGCCATGGGCCCCGGGTACCTCATGACAAGCATATGGGCCACTCGGATAGAGGATCGGCCTAGCCTTGTAATTAGAGATATAGCTAAATTCGGCAGACTTCGCCTTGTATAGAAAGGAATATACAGTCCTAGTCGGGTGCGTTATATCTCTAAGGGGAGATCTCCTAGTCGTAATCCGATGGGGACTCCTACCTTGTAACCCTGTCCCCCAGTATATAAGGGGAGGCAGGGCGCCCACCGTGGGGCAGGTTGAGTTGGTTCACCAGAATCACCACCACAAATCCTCAAAGGAATAACACCACAACTGGACGTAGGGTATTACCTCACATCGAGGGCCTGAACCAGTATAAAATCTCCCTGTGTTCCTTTGCAATCCACCGAGTTTCCATCCGCCGACTAGCCCCATATATTTATTGCCGGTGTAAAACATCGACAGTTGGCGCGCCAGGTAGGGGACTGGCGCGATCTACATCTACAAGCTCGATGGATCCAGCAACCAAAGTCGATGGCGGTGAACTCTCCCCCAGAGATACAATCGCATTTAGAAGCCTCGACGCCATCGCCGACCAGATCGGCAATCTCACCTTGGCCGACACGGACCCGATCCAACCGGCCGAGGAACCAGCTGACTCCGCGCCAGTCGGCCCACACGACGCTGCGGCAATCTTCGACGACATGCTGCGGCGATCTCCTATACGCCCGAGCCCAGGGACAACTCTTCCTTTCAGTGTTCGACTCGGACTCGGTTTCGAGCCGGCCGAGATCGGGCCGAGAAGGGAAGAGATCGTCAATTTCCCGTTCGGACTCGGCGACGCCGCGGATATCTACAACCTACGTCCGACGCGGCAAACCCGATCCCCTGGAGTTCGACTCGGATACGGCCCCGAGCGGCTCGAGATCGGATCTAGGGAGGTTGGAGTGGTAATCACCCCCATCAACTATTCCGACTACGACTCTCAGTCGGACTCCGACTCTCAGTCGGACTACGACTCTAAGTCGGACAGCAGCTCGGCAAGCTTCTCTCCGCCACGAGAAATCTTCATGGCATCCAAAGGCTCCACTCCTACTCAGGAATCACGCTGACTACACGAACAACAAGAGGAGGAGGCCTGCCGACTGCGAGAACAACAGGAGGAAGAAGCAAGACGCCCGCACGCCCGCAACGACGGCCTACGCAGGGCTGGGCGAACCGCTCAGCAACAAACCCTCCAAACAAAAGTCGATGACCACGACGTCTTCGTCACGCCACAACAGAACATCGTGGCCGCCGCAACCCTACTGGACACGGTCCAACTTGGGCCTGATCACCAGGCCACCCCGACGATCGCAAGGATAAAAGCCATGCTTACCGCTGCCGCATGTTAGCAGCACCAACAGTCGGGCAACACACTCGTACTGACCAGTCGGTCAACTTCCCCAGCGGCAGTCTCATCCACCTCAAAGCGACATCGAGCGGCCGACTCTAGTCGGCAGCACGCGGAGTCAAGCCAGACGTCACTCGGCAACCACAACAACCGGCAACGTCGAAGCGACCGTCGGAGCAACCAGGACCTCCGAGACCGACTGCGGCGCGACCTTCAGCAAGACATTAATGCTCGGCACCGCAAACGAGAAGAAGACGACCAACGCCAGCTGGAAGACGAGAACGAGCATTTCGGCCTCCACTACGGGCGGTTTCGCCGCCGTAGTCGGGGTCGGAGTCCTCATGAAGACGAAGGCATACCGGCCTTCACCCAGGAACTACGACAGGTCGACTGGCCAGTCGGCTTTAAGCCTACAGGCATCAACAAATACGATGGCAAGACCAATCCCGAGTCCTGGCTCACGGTCTACACTCTGGCGATTCGAGCAGCTGGGGGAAATCACAAAGTCATGGCTAACTACCTCCCAGTTGCTCTAGCCGACTCAGCGAGGACATGGCTAACAGGACTTCCCAAGCAATCAATCGGCTCCTGGGGAGAACTCCGGGAACGCTTCATCGCCAACTTCCAGGGAACGTACGAGAGGCCATCTTCCGAGCACGACTTATATCAGTTGCATCAAAGGAAGAACGAGTCTCTTCGTGACTTCATCAAGAGGTTCTCTGGGAAGAAAAATTCGATCCCAAACATCAAGGATGAGGTCGTCATCACCGCCTTTCGAAAAGGAGTCAAAGACACCTCGTTCATCGACAAATTCACGCGGAAGCCTCCCAACTCTGTCAAGGCCCTATTCGACATGGCAAACAAGTACGCCGACTCGGCCCACGCTGTTGCCGAGGCCCTCGATGACAACAAGTCACCCTGACAGAAGAAGCGGGACGACACCGACGACGCGGTCCCGACTAAAGCTGGGAATCGCAAACGCAAATCAGACGGCTCCATTGTGGCAGTCGGTCACAACCGCCCTCGACCTTCAACAACTGAAGATTATCAGAACAACAAGTGACATGCTCGGGGGCTCACAAGCTCAAACACGAGGATGGCATCCCCACTCCCAAATACCGAACAGCTAAGTCGCTTTCTGATAAACATCTCCTCACTCGGCCTTGCTAGTGCCACAGCCGCTTACACCTAATAGGTGTACAAGCTGCGCATTTACTTTTTTCCATTTTTGCTCTTAAATGATTACAAAAGTACTCGAGTAGCATAAATCTCGATCCGTGAAACTCTGCTCCATGTAAGACGAACTCAAATCACCCAAAACGCGTGCCTGGGAAAGAGCCATGAGCCAACTCCCGACGCTAGGGGGCTATGACTAGTCGGGCAGAGTGCTTAAACGTAAGGGGTCAACTACTCGAGGAAATTAATATCAAAAAGAGGAAGAACACGTATTTACATACATTGTAAAATACATTTTATTCGGGTGATTATTTCCATCATCAGATGCTACTCATTCGATATTTTTATATTGCAGGCCCAGCTCCGGATATGCGTGACAGGAACTCAGGGCTGCGAGCCTATCTCCTACGCTCGGGGGCTGGACAAGTCTGCCAAAATACACTCAGGATGCTCCATGAGGGCTACTTACCGAGTACTTGCGCCAGTCGGGACGTCATCTTCCTCGGCTACGCTCCATGTGAGCTAATAACCGGCCTCCGGCGCTAGTCGGGGCTGTGTACTACTCGGCTAAGTAGGGTACGCCCCATGAGGGTCGCCAGCCGAATCCTACGCTAATGCTAGGTTCGGGTACCTTATCCGGCTTTACCGAAGTCAGAGAAGACCTATGTCGTCAAAGCACATCCGGAGTTCCCATGCACCGCGTCACACCTGGGGAGAGCGAGCAGATTCTGCAATATACCTACTCAGGCGTCTGTGGCAACCAGGATGCATCCGGAGCATAAGTCGGAAAGACTTGCAGACGAGGATTCCTCTGGCTGATTGCGGTTACCAACGCCGCCATACTCATCCTGACATGCGATGGATGCTACTTCTATAGAGCTATGCTGGGTAGGTTGGTTCAGGCCGGCTTACTTGGTAATAGCCACCAAGACATGAGTTCCTACAGTAGCATGCTCCATGTGGGCCGCCCGCAGGCTGAGTTGAAATTATAGCGCTGGTGCTACCCACAGGAACCGATGAGGTAAACAGATATGCTTCATGAGAGCCTTATTACTAAACATATATGTTTGGGTATCTGTCTTATCCACCAGGTCTCGAGGATACATCCTTACAAGGATCACAAGCTGGTCTTCATTAAAATTGGAGATGCAGGTATCTCTCTCGAGTACACCTAACCACGTAATGGATTTATTTTTCATACAGTGGTATTCGGCCTACATGCGTGGCCACCAGTTGCCATGAGCAGCATTATTCCCGCTGACATGACGCGGATGAGTGTAACTTTCGAGTAGTACACTACTCGGGAGAGACTATAAAATTCTCATTCCCGCTGACATGACGCGGATGAGTCTAACCTTCGAGTAGTGCACTACTCGGGAAAGACTATAAACATTCTTCCAGCTGACGAGCTGAAGAGTCTAACTTCCGAATGGGACGCCACTCGGGAAAGACTATAAACACCTTTTCCAGCTGACATGAAGCTGACGAGTCTAATTTTCGAGTAGTATACTACTCGGGAAAGACTATAAACACCCCCTTTCCAGCTGACATGACGCTGAAGAGTCCCGTATGCGAGTAGCATCCTACTCGGCAAGACTATAAACATACATTCCGACTGACATGAAGTCGAAGAGTCCTACATACGAGTAGTTCCCTGCTTGGCAAGACTATAAATTATATTCCGGTTGACATGATACTGAAGAGTCTCATGTACCAGTAGTAATCTACTCGGGAAAGACTACAAGGTTAAAGATCTTTGACTTCATGTTTAATTGTTTTCACAATTAAGCACAAAGTCGGGGGCTACACCTAATAGGTGCGCCTATAAGGCGCACACTATTCCAACATCTACATCGAGCCCTTCGTAGCCTCGCTGCCAGCTGACATGAAGCAGGACTCGGGAGAAGCAGCACTCAGACAAAGAGTACTCGGGAGCAATGCACTCAGGAAGACTTCACCGTGGAGGATGAGCACTCGGCATCAGCTGTGACTCAACTATGAAGGTCTCGGGGGCTACTGTGGGTGCCATGGGCCCCGGGTACCTCATGAAAAGCATATGGGCCACTCGGATAGAGGATGGGCCTAGCCTTGTAATTAGAGATATAGCTAAATTCGGCAGACTTCGCCTTGTATAGAAAGGAATATACAGTCCTAGTCGGGTGCGTTATATCTCTAAGGGGAGATCTCCTAGTCGTAATCCGATGGGGACTCCTACCTTGTAACCCTGTCCCCCAGTATATAAGGGGAGGCAGGGCGCCCACCGTGGGGTAGGTTGAGTTGGTTCACCAGAATCACCACCACAAATCCTCAAAGGAATAACACC
Organism: Oryza meyeriana var. granulata; assembly: GCA_003991445.1. Lineage (NCBI taxonomy): Eukaryota > Viridiplantae > Streptophyta > Magnoliopsida > Poales > Poaceae > Oryza > Oryza meyeriana. The sequence continues at coordinate 230,878 of RYFJ01000194.1, forward strand.
ACAACTGGACGTTGGGTATTACCTCACATCGAGGGCTTGAACCAGTATAAAATCTCCCTGTGTTCCTTTGCAATCCACCGAGTTTCCATCCACCGACTAGCCCCATATATTTATTGCCGGTGTAAAACATCGACACTTCTCCTGGTCCTGGAGGCGCCTCGCGCTGTCCTGGGCCATGGCGCTGGAAAGCTTGGCGGCCTCCTCGTTGACAGACGCGGCTACCTCCCGCGCGCTGACCCCGCGCTCCCGGGCCGCGAGGTCGGCCTCCTTGCCCCGGAGGCGGTCCTCCCGGGAAGTTATCTCCTTCTCCCGCGCCTCCACCTCGGACCGGGCGCGGGAGGCCTCATCGGCGGCGACCTTGGCGGCGGTTTCCAATTGGGCGACCTCAATCTCCTGTCGGCGGGTCGCCACGAGGATTTCGGTGGCAATTGTACGGATGATGAGTCCCTCCGTTGCCACCGTAATCGCTGTCCGCCCCCTCTCAAGCTCCGCCCGGAGCCGAGCGGACTCGCGCTGCTCGCGACGGGCCGCCACTTGTACTTTGGCTGCGGCGACCACTAGTTGCCCCAACGCGGCCTGCAGCATCTCGGGCCTGCGCGCAGCGCCGGGTCGCTGCGCAGCGAAAAGGACCAGGGCCCGCTCCTCCCTCGCGGGACACGGCGGGGCCCTGGCGTCTTCTTCTCCCCCCTTGGCGGGGACCGCAGTCGGTCCCGCGGAGGCCCACTCCGGCGTGGCCACCGCGACCTCCATATCCACCACCGCGCCCGGCGATGCCCGGGGCGTGGCGGGACACGACAGCGACATCGGTGCGTCCCCAGCACAGCCCCCGGCCGGGGCCGGCGGCGTCATCGTCGGCCCCCGGCTCTCCCTGTAAGCGCCGGAACCGGACAGATAAGAATTAGGTCGAGAGACGAACTAAGCAAGAAGAACCGAATAAGGGTTGAAGCACTTACTCGGCCCGGGGCCCCTTGAAGCTCCACGCCATGGGTCTCAGAAGTGACCGGTCGCCACCGCGGGGCCCCGCCTTCCCTAAGGACGCTCCCGACGCCTGCTCGACGCCGCCCACTGCGCCTGAGACCGCCTCTGGCATGGTCCCGGGGGCCCGGGCAGCCTGCCCCGGCACTGGGGGCTGCACCCGGGCGGCGCTTACTGGCGCCTCACCAGCCGCTGCCGCCACAACGGCCCCGGTTCGCCCGGATTCCGTGCGGCCCGGAGAGGCAGCGGCCGGAACAACGGCCTCTGGAGCGTCGGTCTTCGCTCTTTTTGACGCCGCGAGTCCTACGTCGGGACCCGCGGACCGCTTCCCCTCCTTCTTCGACAGCGCCGGATCTTCGGCCGGTACACCTTCTCCCCCCGAGACGTCGAGTATCTCGACGATCTTGGGGGTGACCTGCGAAATGACGATGCCCGTGGCGTCGAACCGCGGGAGGGCCTTCTGGATCCTTGTCCGCCCGCGGTCGGTGCAGAGCGGCGTCACGCCACCCGGAAGCGCCCGGACCGCCGTGCCCCCTCCTTCCAGCGCCGACGCCATCAGCAGACCCATCGCCTCCTCGCTGAGGTTGTCGAGGTGGGTCCTTGTGATGTCCTTCGGCCCGGTATATAACCAGCATGGCCGGGACCTTCGGCTGAGCGGCGCCAGTCGCCGGCCGAGGAAATCGCCGACGACCATATACGCATTCAGCCCACCGGCCACCAGGTCGGCGACGCGCGCCAACACTGGCGCCAGCCGCGCGTCTTCCGGCGGTGACTCGGTCCAGCTCCTCGCCTTCTGGGCCGCCGCGGCCGGAAGCCGAAGCCGGTCGTTCGCGTCGACGCCGATGTAGACCCAATTTTGGCGCCACAACTCCCATTTGTTCTTCAGCGCCATGGGGATGAACTCGACGCCGGGGCGGCCGTGGATGTATACGCAGCCAACCCGCTCTGGCAAGTCGGTGGCCTTGTTCTTCGACGCGCTCTTCATGGTGAAGAAGCGCCGGAAAAGGTCCACCGAGGGCATCACGCCCACAAACATCTCGCACAAATGCGCGAAAACCCCCAGCACCATCACGGCGTTGGGGGTCAAGTGCAACATCTGCACCTCATACGTCTCCAGCACCTGGAAGAAAAAAATCAGAGAACGGCGGAACTAACCCGCCGACCGCATAATCAACGAAGTACACTACTTCATTGGGTTCCCTCGGCGCCGGCCTCGACTCACCAGCGCGCACCTCGGGTGCCGCCCTCCACCGTGTGGCGGCCGGCATCACCCTCTTCACGCGCGCCACCCCAGCGTCGTTGTCCAGGCGCGACGGCGGAATTGCCTCGCCACCTAGCGGCCTCACCCCGCGGCTGGCGCGCGGCATGGCGGATGTAGCGGCAAGAATGGTTGAAGGAAGAACGAAGGCAAGGAGGAGCGCGCGCGAACGGGAGACCTAAGCTCTAGGCGCAAGCAGCAACCGAAGCGACGGCGATTCCAACTCGGCTATGGGGGAAGCCGGCTGCTGCTGCTGCTGTTTATAGCCTCAAGAACCCGTGAAGCGCCCCTTCGGCTCCGCCATTATGGCCCTCGATTGGCGGACCGGAAGTGGCAGCCTCGCCTCGTTCCCTGCTAAACCGGGTGGGCCCCGCGTCCTTTCGTTTCCCCGAGATATGGCTCTATTCCTGCCCGGTTAAAACCCCGGCCGAGCAACAGACCCAGGGGCCACTGTCGGCGAAACGGGAATGGGGGTCCCACATTCCCCGGTACTCTCCTCGGGTCCGGAGCCTGCACCCTCGACGCCCAGGCGCACGGCTGACCCGAGCTGGTCAGCCGCCAACGACCGCGTTAATGGCGGGCTGACCCGAGCTGGCCACTGCCAACCACCGCATTGATGGCGAGCCGACGGCGAGGTGACAGGGCGTGTTGCCCCCGGTGCCTGCTCCATTCCCTGTACAGGCAGAGCGCTTTTGACTAAGAGGGCTCCGGAAGTCCACGCCCTGGCAGCGGAGGCAGGTGCCGTCCCATCTCCATGCTCCATCTGCTCACGGTGACGTGCTGACCAAGTGCGACTGGACGAGCAGTACCAACTCCGGCGCAGGCGTTGCAGGCGGAGGGGAAGACCGGAGAACTCACCAGAAACTCTCTCTCTCGGTGTGCTGGCACTGTGGACTCCCCTGCTCTATAAAGGAGGATCCTAGCCGACGAGAGAGGGGAGAGCAAGCTTTAGCATTAGCAACCACTCTCTGGCTAAGTCCGGCCTTCGATCACACACAGTCGCGACTGTTCTTCTTCCCTAGCTCCGTCAAGCGGGTTGGGCTCATCTTGTAACCCCGCAACCATATTCACCTCCACATAGCATACACACAGGAGTAGGGTATTACGCTTCCAGGCGGCCCGAACCTGTCTAAACGCCTCCCGCCTCCTCTGTGCCCCACGGTTCTCCGCCTTCCAGGCGATCGACTTCTCTCCCGCGCGGTTATCACGGTTCGGACGGTCCGGACCCAGATCGGACGGTCCGAACCCTTCATCTCTCAGCTCGGGCCCGTGCACAGATACTCCCACCGGACGCCGCGTCCGCCTGGGGAACAGCCCCTCTGGCCGAATCTCAAAGGGGGGTCTCCTGACTTCCCGCGGTTGGAGTTTCATCCTCCGACAGAGATGTACTCCCATATTATCAATAATTTGGGGTACGAACCAATGTCAATTGTTAGACATATTGAAGAGAAATTCAAATACACAATTAGCTATGGTAAGGCTTGGAGGGCAAAACAGAAGGTTGTAGAGATGAGATTTGGTACATTTGAAGCATCCTATGATAATTTGCTTCGTCTGTTAGGCTGTATTCTTTAGAGGAATCCGGAGACGTGCTACGACCTAAAAGCCTTTCCATCAATTCACCATGGTAATAAAAGTGTGTTGCAACGAGTATTCTTTGCATTAGGTGCTTGCATTCAGGCATTTGTCCATTGTCGTCCCATCCTCTACATCGACGGGACATTTCTGACCGGAAAGTACAGAGGGCAGATCTTAACAGCAATTGGAGTTGATGGGAACAACCAAGTTCTACCAGTGACTTTTGTTTTTGTTGAGAGTGAGAACACTGATAGCTGGTATTGGTTTCTAGAAAGGGTTAAGTCAGCAGTTGTACGGATGAGACCAGACGTATGCCTTATATATGACCGTCACGCTGGCTTGCTGCGTGCAATTGAGGAATTGAGATATGGATGTGTTGAGAAGGGATACCCACCAAGGTGGTTTGATGTCCAAAGCAGATGGTGCATACGTCATATGGGTGCTAATTTCTATAGACAATTTAAGAATAAGCACATTATGGATCTTTTCAAGAGGCTTTGCGCCTAGAATCAAGAGAAGAAATTCAATGAGCTTTGGAGGAGGTCGGATGAGCTGACATCTAAACTAACAGATGAGCAGTCCAGGAGGGTTAGCATTGGAGGGGATAAGGCTCCACAAGCTCTTGGACCTCTATCAAGTGACAGACCACATATGTGAAAAAGGTCTGTATTCTCAGTTGGAAAATTTTCAGATTGGATTGAGAATGAGCCAAAGGAGAAATGGGCATTGTTGTATGACAAGAATGGTTTTCGGTTTGGCATAATGACCATAAATTTGGCAGAGGTTTATAACTGGGTGATGCGTGGTGTTCGAGGGCTCCCACTTGTTGGCATAGTTAAATTTATCTTGCATTGTACATGCAAGTACTTTAGAGATCGGTTCAGAGCAGCTGGGCCCTCAATGACGGACAATAATCTTTTCTTTGGCACACTACTAACGAAGTATCTGCAAGATAAAAGTAAAAAGGCCCGAAGACATCGTACTCTACCTCAAGGCACGTAAGAACACAGATTTGAAATATTGTGTGTCAATAAGGGCATGCGCGGAATCTACAGCAAAAGAGTTGTGTAGGAGTGTGTGCTGAAGGAAGACGGGACCTGCAAGTACTCGTGCTGAAAACCTATTCTGCTCCACAAGGACCTGCAAGTGCTCGTGCTGAAAACCTATTCTGCTCCACAAGCCATGCTCTGACGTTATTGCCGCTAGCGGTGAGTGCGGGACAGAAGCACGCTATTTTGTCTCACCTTATTTCAGGAAAGAAGCAATCTATAATACCTGGAGCGGAGAGATATACGGTTTCGGTATTGCGGGTACATTTACTATGGAGCATCCTCAAGCTATGTACATTCCTGACCCAACAAAATTGAGGGATAAAGCAGGTCGCCGCAAGACAAGACGCATCCGTAATGACATGGATGAGTTAGAAGCCGGTGGAAGGCATAAACGTTATTCAAAGTGTGACCAAACAGGTCATACATATAAGAAATGTCCAAAGGATGTAACCGGTCCAAGTGTGGTGGAAGCTGGACCGTCGGGTTCAGCCGCTGATGGCAGTCGTCCTATGGGTGAAGGCACAACTTCAAGACGACCCCGTCTTAGGCATTCTCGAACAATTGGTGGTGCTACGGTGTAGTGTAAGTCTATACTAATTTTTTGTTATAGAAGGATATGTACCGTACTGTTGTTTTTTATTATCATGTAACAATGCTATAAACCTTAACAATAATTAACGCTAACTCTCTATTTGCATGCAGGTATGGCGTACCATACACCGGAGCTGTTGGACCGAGGTATCGACTAGTCCCACCGGTCTTACTTGTCACCCGTGGAGGGTGCCCACCTAGCCACCTTCCGTCCACGGCCTTCACGTCACCTCCTGCGGATAGACTCTCGGTTCCGTGAGAGGTAAGAGCTGTACGAATATTCATTCACATCGTTTGTGCATATCTATGTTCCCCAATATTGATTATAGTGCTATATTCTGCAGGTTGTGTGAGGCTGGACTTCTTCCACTGTGTAGGCTAGTTGAGCCCGCACCGGACGAGAGAGACCCCGCCAAGCGATGGGACGCTGACCGGTCACTTCTGGCAGCACTGATAGATCGCTGGAGACCGGAGACCCACACGTTCCACCTACCGTGCGGCGAGATGACTCCCACACTCCAGAACATGTCGTACCTGCTAGGACTTCCCCTCGCAGGAGATGCAGTCGGCCCAATCGACGGGGCGCACGGTTGGTCGCAGAACATCACTGCTCGGTTCGAGCCCGTGCATCGTCGACCTGAACTTGGACCCCCGGGTTCGCTACCGCCTTACACCACGAACGGCCCCTCGCAGGCTTGGCTGCTACAGTTCACCGTAAGTCACGGATTCCTTTCATTCACAATCATTCGATCTACAAAGCAACGGAGCTGCTGACTATAATCTTCCTTTACAGCCTGATAAACTAGACGATGAAGCCGACGACTACTAGGTGCGGCGGAGCATGGAGGCGTACCTGTTGTGGCTGTTCGGGTGGGTGATGTTCACCAGCACTCACGGGCACGCGGTGGACAAGGGACTGATCCACTACGCTCGTGCGATCGCCGACAGCGAGGACAGCCACGTACCGCAGTGGAGTTGGGGATCTGCTGTGCTAGCGGCGACGTACCGTGCTCTTTGTGACGCGTACACAAAGACCGATCCAGGTGCGATTATCGCCGGTTGCCCTCTCCTTTTGCAGCTATGGGCGGCCGAGCAGTTCGCGATAGGCCATCCTCTGATTCAGTACTCTTCCTACGAGGGCGGCCCTAGAGACTTGTACGGGCAGTGGCCCTAGGACCGTCCGACTATGGGGACCGTATGGTGTCGCCGTGAGGTACAAAATGTGAAATTCTATGTTTAGCACTTATGCGCAAACACTGACGTGTAAGCTTTTCCTATTTTGCAGCGTCGTTATGCTCATAGGCAGGTTAGGAGGGCCTACTCCGAATTCGTTATGGAGTTCGACTGCCTGCTGCCCAGCGACGTCGTCTGGGAGCCGTATAGTCCGCAGACCATCGTGGCCCTGCACCGCTTGGACTCTCTACTCTTTGCACGCGTGACCAGACGTACTGGATGACGACAGTGCCGTTGGTGTTCGACATCTTCATCGAGCCCCACTCTCCGTAGCGCGTGATGCGATAGTTTGGACTACGTCAGCACTCCCCTGTGCCCGTGGAGATCGTTGTGCCACGCGATGTGCACCGGTTAGTACAACTGCGATCTTTGTTTAGTACGACAACTATTTAATGTAGTCTAATGCACTCTCTGCAAATAGATATAATCATAGGGGACAGGCAGCCGGCGTTCAGTGGTATCCTCGACTGCAGAAGTACGTGGAGGACTGGTTGTTGGCGACGAAGGAGGTGATCGACAAGATACATTCACACATTGAGGAGACCTACCTAGATTACCTCATGTGGTACCAGGCCCGCATCCGCACACGCGTAACGTTCACCCCAGATGATCCACAGCCACACATCGCCGCTACGACGGACACGTATCCTAGACACCGTGATCAGGACTACTTCCGCGTGGTACGTCGCATTATCTTTGCACTTTGCTATTCCCTTTGTACGTGTCTACAGTTCTAACACATGTTCATGTCACATTTGAAACAGGCCGACGCAGCGCGACAGGTTCAGGCTGATGTAAACGCGGCGTTCGGACGGTTGGACAGTGGGATCGTGCTGAATGCAGATGAGCAGAGGATGACCTTCGGGAGGATTCGTTAGGTGATACACACAGTGATTCGTGCGCTCACTTGTCGTGCGGTCCATGCGGTACCTCCCATAGTTGTACATCAGCAATAGCCACAGCCAGTAGGAACAGGAGCAAGAGCAGGAGTGCGACCGCAGGGTTCCAGTCAGCCATCTGGCCCCTCCAGAGGTAAATTCGACTAACCATCGGTTCATAACATGTTTCCTTCTACGACATGTACCATTGTACATCAATATGCTTCCTTGCAGCTTTTGCTACACCGTACCTACATCCCTCTGGAGCTAGCACGTCGACGCATGGAGTGTACCACACATGACCACACGCGCAGCTGGGCATGACAAGTGCCGCCCGGGCCACCACAGGAGGTCCTTCAGGTTATATCAAAGTTTATTTTTGCCTTGCAAAATTTTGGTTTGCAATTATTAATATTTTGGTGTACAGGGTTCCACTTTACAGCGCCGGGAATGTTTGCTGGCGCTGGCTCCTCCACGCAGGGCGCACGCGGCGGCGGTTGGGCACCGGATCCTTTCGAGGGGGACGACTTGGAGGACTTGGGCGAGGAGATCCAGGAGATACTAGCAGCCTTGCAGCTCGAAGGAGCTCCGCCACCACAGACACAGGACCCACCAGCTGCCACACCCGTGCAGACGACCTGCGCTGGCCGTGCCGTACCACCAGACTGGCTGACGTACTCCCAGGGGCAGGTGCGAGCGCAGGGTAGGAAGACAAAGAGAGCTAGATGTTACGGTCAGGGCCCGTAGTACGTTATATCAGTGATAGTTTGTCTGTTGTATATCATGTTTTATTAATTATACATATACTGAAGAAACTCCTTTACTTCATTTACGCTCGTTGATCAAACGATGTGCTCCTTACGATCTATGTTTGTGACGAAACTGATCAAAAACATGAATTTTCGAGTTTCAATTTCACGGCGAAAGTACATTCCGAGCGGTGACAACCGAACACACGTTAATTGCATATGAACATAATGAAATTATCCATACAAAGAGTACAAACGGCATATCAAACGTTTCTAGTTATCGTTATTACATGCCTTAGGGAATTTTAAACAGATAACCAACTAGATATGCAACTACTGTGTGCAGTATGGGTACTTCCCCTTCCTCGCCGCCTTCGGCTCAGCTTCCTTTGCACGCCGTGCCCTCTCCCGCTTCCTCTCCCTATCTGCCTCACGGGCTTCCTTCTCCTGCCGCTCCTTCTCCTTCTTCCTCTTCTGCTCAGCCTCCCACTTTTCTTCTGCTGCCCAAAGACGTTCGAGATGGTCACTGTGCCATTTCTGCGACATGTGAAGATACCGTGCATCCTGTGGACGGATCTCCGTATCTATCTACTGCACAAAGTCGCACAGAGGCGGAGGAGGTTCGGTGCCTTGACATATACAAATTTATTAGCTCAAAGGTTCAAATATTTCGTAGTACAAAATAATTCGTATTACCTCCACTGGTTTCTTCGCCTTCCCCTTTTTTCCTTGTGGTTTCGGTTTCTTCGAGGAGTAGGCGTAATTTGCACACATCCAATACCTTTGCCGGTATGTGTAATCCTTCTCACTTATTGCAACTTTGCAATTATCTCCACACCAACACATCGGCGGAGGCTCATCAATCGGAGGTCGTAGATGAATGGACATACCGGATGCATCCAGCAACATATATTATAACCAAATAAACACAAGTTATAACTCACTAGGCCAAAAATATCTTATATAACTACTTACCTAAGGTATATTACACATGACTACAAAAAAATGAAATATCATCGTCCACATTTCCATCTCCCGAGCGTTTCTCAAACTAGTGCCACTCATCTATAAAAAAAGCTAACTTCTCTCATGCACTCTATTAATGTCCTTAGCCGTTATGCTCAACTATAATAGATCTACACTCTATGAAACAAATCTAACATTTATTTATCTGTGAAAAAATTAGTCTAATACTACACATACTACATTATTTGATGAATATAAATAGAAATTGCAAAGAGACATCAAATATTACCTGCAGACGAATCTGTAAACCGGAAGGGCTTCGGCGCTTTCGTTGTCCTTCACTCTCAGCTCTCTCTTTTTTTTCTTGTGATTTGTATGAATTTTATGACATTTTTGGAGTCTGGGAGGGGGTTTTATACCGAGGGAGCTAAAAACCGCCCTTTGAGAGGGCGGCAGGGAGTCGCCTGCAAAAATCCGGCCGGGGGGCTGGCCATTTTGCAGGCGGCCCCCCGCCTGCAAAATGGCTAACGGCCGTGGGCCGCCCGACCAACGGCCGTCAGTCACGTCATCAAATCGCCCTCCCAGAGGGCGGTGAGGGTATATTTTTGTAAATTTTTTAAATAAAAATATAGTTTTGTAAATATTTTATTAAATAAATATAAAAATAAAAAAATTTGGATTTTGGGGGGCATGGTGGGCTGGTCGGACTCACTAGCCATGCGCGCGATAGACGAAGTCCGTCACTCGGACGATTGCTTCAACGGACGAAAAAATGGCGTGACGAATGGAATCACTTTATTTTTTTATAATAGTATAGATTAATTATCCAAACCCACTAGGAGATGTAGATGCACTTTCACTTTCCTTCACACCATACATAGTTCTAGGTAGCATCTTCTCTTACACACTTACGTCACAATTCATGCCTTTAGAGCCATCGGATTAGGATTAATCTACCATCTCATCCAAGCCATACATATATTATCATTTGCAATGACATCAATCGAAATCTAAGAAAATCTTATCCCTTTATAGATCTCCAATTATTTTCAAAAAGCACTATGCCATGAAAAGGCTTCAGTTGGCTTGTCAAAATTAGGTTGCCACATATACTACCACAGTAGTACGTAGTGTAGCACAAGATCTATAGGGTGGTCACCCTTGGGGTGCACCGGCCGGCCATCGGCCCGAAGCCATCAACTCGCCAACTTTAGATCCCACAATAATGACACTGTTAGTGGATGAATGCGGTCACTGAAGACCGTACCTGTTTTTTCTGGTGTTCCATGTGTGCGCTGGGCTAGCTCGCTGGTTGCTTGTTGGGTCACACATCACACAACCGATTGCTTTTGCAGGAGCACAGTGCGTGAGAGGAAATGTGTTGAATCGAGAGAACTATTCGACTAAAGCTGTGCTTTGCCGGAATTGGCATGGTTACTGTCTGGGCTAGGAGGCTGGTTACTACAATTTCCTCGCAACATTGATCAATGCGAGCCAGCTTTGACTGGCCTAGATGTTATCAGATCCTGAGTAGGTTGCATGAGAATTACAAGACGCTCTGTACGGTATTTAACATCATAGTTTGACTATTAATTTTTTTTATAATATATTATCAACAACCACAAAATTAATATTATATAAAAATATTATCAAATATAAATCTAGTGGTACTATATACATTACATTAATAATTTAAATTTAATTATTAGTTAAAATTTTAAATATTAATTTTGTGAAAAACAAGGGTGCCTTATATTTTTAAACGAAAAGAGTACAAACTTAAAAAATAAGTTTATTTGGGTATTTTAAAAAACTTTTATGTAGAAATTTTTTTTAAAAAATATGCCGTTTAGCGGTTTAATTAGCGTGCTAAAAAAAGAGATAAAAGCTCTAAGATCGGAGCCTAAAAGAACGGTGCCTTAACTGTCATATCTAGCATTGTTGGTTGCTCGGTCTGCAGATATGCTCGCACCATTGTGTGGCTAATACAACTCTACTGATGGATCGGAGCACATAACCACCATCGATAATATTGGTTATTTGTGAGTCAATTGTGGGTTACTGCAGTTTGATCCCATGACTGCTGATCGACGCCTAACCTGCAGCTTTTCACTATAGACTAGTAGCATCTACGATCCCAATTTAAGACCAGCATTGGCTGCCAAAGCTACGTACCAAGTTCGCATGATTAAACGAAGTTATTTTTGAGAAACATGGTACAAACAGGTTCTTATATAAATGTGTACATACTTATCCCTATAAACATACATACACACACTATACTATTTTTTAAAACACAACATATTTTTATGAGCATTCTAAATATATCTTAAAATTAATGGAATCACCGTGAACATAAACACCTCACTATCTACGGATATATCATTAAATGATCGCCATGATTAAATAAACATGAGTTGTTGTTTGCACGCATGAACCGGGAAGTAGGCCACAAAGGTCGGCAGGGAATTTGGTTTGGTGCAGGAACGGACGGAAAGGGACGTCTATGGCCCAGCAACCCAGCTAGGCCCTGGTCAATCAGTCCTTGCATGACTTTCAGTTCTCTCCAGCTGCTAGCCGAATTTTTACTGTTACTAATTTAATTTTTTTTTAAATTTATAAAACTAATTTTCGGTTTGAATCAATTGCAAAACTAGTCTCTCGCCGCCCTGGGCCATGGCGGGATTTAAAAACCGCCGTGACCCAGGGCGGCGAATGGCATCCCCGTCACCCGGGGCTAACGGCGCGGCCGCCGTTAGCCCCGGGGACGCCACGTGGATTCGCCGCCCTGGGGGACGGCGGCGAATGCCCCCAGGGGGCTGAATGCAAAATTACATTCGCCGCCCTGGGGGACGGCGGCGAATGCAACCGTCCCCCAGGGCGGCAAATCCACTGGACCGTCCGCCCAGCAATCGGACGGTCCGTTCGCACAGGGATCGGACCGTCCGATCAAACCGTTCCCTCCCGATCGGACCATTGCCCAGCCCAGGCCTCGGCCCCCTGGAGCCATTTGCAAATTACCAAATTTGAAAATTTTGTTGCTAATTTTTCACCCCAAAATATTTGAAAATTTATTTGTCAAAATTAAATTCTTAAATTCTATTTATTGTGCCATTGCATTTATTGAGTCGATGTTTAAAAAAAACCAAATATCATATACTGTTCACGTCGTGAAAAGAACTTGTCAAACTGAGGGTATTCCCGGATCGCCACTCGCATTCCACTCCTCGTATGTCTGGATCGGCACTCGCAATCCACTCCTCCCCGTCTTTCGCCTACACGCTTAACAAAATTTAGTTTTAATCGTGGTTTAGGGTATGTTTTTGACAGTTTTTTTTTATAATCCGACGATGGTGGGCGTTGGTTTGTAAAATCGTGCTGATCATTTTTTCAAGTTTATTTTTGGTAAAACTTAATTAATGACATGGTAATAGGCCGGTCCGTTTTAATGACATGATAATAGGTAGATGCGAGCCATTCGCATTGCGGCATGATGAATGCGACACCCATAGTACGAAATACAACAAGCGAGACTACATTGTTAGCAGTACAATGTATCTGAAGGATGGGATCGAGTCTACAGGAGGTGAATATGGACTTGACAAATTTAAACAAGTAATGCGAGACCTATAAATAAATAAATACAACAATAGCCCCTAGGTCATACGCCTCCTCGTCCTCCTAGGCTGCGCTCGCACGTGCCCGCGCGAGTACGTCAGGCGGTCCGCCGGTACCCCACGGGTAGCTCGGACCGCCTGAGCAGCAGGGGAAGCACCGGCGTCGTGCGGCTGTGTGTGCGGTGCACCTCCAAGCTGTGACGACCCGATCACGTCCTGCTCCAGAAGGAGGTCGTCCTCGGTAGAGATCCAAGCAGAGGTGCTCGGGGCAGATCCCCGCCCAGTGTCCCCCAGGTGGAGGTGAGATCCGGTGCGTGGGTCTGGTAAAGAAAATCTCGCGTTAGCCGCATAAAAAGTGCAATTAGTTATGTAGAATAGGTTCAATCCTGACGTACCTGACAATCCTCGCCCGATCGTGGAGGCTGCCGACCTCGATCCTCCAGCGGTACCAGAAGGACCTGCTCCCCACGACGTACTGGCCCCTGCAGAACCCGCCGCTCCTGCCGATGTCCCTTCACCATGGGGACCTCGCATAGGTATCTGCATCGGTGGGACTGCATCGGGACGGCGACAACTCAGAGCACGGACGACCGAGCGCATCGTGTTGCACATCCGGTCGAACGTGATCGTCTGCTCCTGCTGCGTGAGAGGGATGCCAGCCTGTAGGCGCTGCCGCAGTAGGTCCAGCTCCGTGTGGACCTGCCTAGCATCGTCCGCCTGTTCAGCAGGACATGCGTGGTTAGTTGGGCGTGGCACCTACCATTGAAAATAGTATGAAAACCATTGACTCACCGCGCGGAAGTAGTCCTGGTCGCGGTGCGTCGGGTATGCGTCTCGCACCCCCGCGACGTGCGCCTGTGGAGCCTCGGGAGTGTACGTCACCCGTAGTCTGGTACGGGCCTGGTACCAGGAAAGGTACTACTCGTACCTGGCGGCTGTGTAGGGGTGCAGCTCCGTGATGACGTCCTCCGTGGCTATGAGCCAGTCGTTGATGTAGTCGACGACGGTGGGTCTCCACAGCCTACCGGCGGCCTGGCCACGCCGACTTAACCTGCAGAGCACAACCGGTGACACAATGCATAATAATACGGAATATTCATTTCCACATATACCTGTGAACGTGTTGCGGTACGCCCCTGCGTTGATGATGGCCGAAGGTCTGTCGCATACCGAACTGCCTGTCGATGCTTTGCACCGGCAATAATACTATGGGGGTACTCGGCGACCTGGAATTCGGTGGATTGCAGAGGAACACGAGGAAATTATACTGGTTCAGGCCCTCAATGTGAGGTAATAACCTACGTCCAGTTGAGGTGTTATTCCTCTGAGGTGGATTTGTGATCAATGATCTGGTGTGCCCTCATGAGGCGCCCTGCCTCCCTTTATATACTAGGGGACAGGGGTACATGGTAAGGATCCCAGTCGGATACGACCAAGGGATTTCCTTATTAGAGATAGAATCCTATCCGACTAAGGCTATGTTTCCTTATTGTACAAGGCACAGCCTGCCGGGTGCTATCTTATCTCTAATTACATGATCTGGCCCATCCTCTATCCGAGTGGCCCATGTGCTTGTAGTGAGGTACCCGGGGCCCATGGCTCCCACAGTAGCCCCTGAGACCTTCATAGTTGAGTCACAGCTGATGCCGAGTGCTCATCCTCCACGGTGAAGGTTACCCGAGTGCGATGCTCCCGAGTACTCTTTGTCCGAGTAAGTCTTCCCGAGTCCTGCTTCATGTCAGCTGGCAGCGAGGCTATGAAGGGCTCATGTAGATAAATGAATAGTGTGCGCCGAATAGGCGCACCTATTAGGTGTAGCCCCCGACTTTGTGCTTAATTGTGAAGACAATTAAACATAAAGTCAAAGATCTTTAACCTGGAAGTCTTTCCCGAGTAGATTACTACTGGTATATGAGACTCTTCGGTATCATGTCAACCGGAATATAATTTATAGTCTTGCCGAGTAGGAGGCTACTCGTATATAGGACTCTTCGACTTCATGTCAGTCGGAATATGAGTTTATAGTCTTTCCCGAGTGGCGTCCACCTAGAAGTTAGACTCCTCCGCGTCATGTCAGCGGGAAATGAGAAATTTATAGTCTCTCCCGAGTAGTGCACTACTCGAAAGTTAGACTCTTCAGCGTCATGTCAGCTGGAATAATGTTGCTCATGGCAACTGATGGCCACGCATGTAGGCCGAGTTCCACTTTATGAAAATAAATCCATTACGTGGTCAGGTGTTCCCGAGAAAGATACCTGCATCCCCAATTTTAATGAAGACCAGCTTGTGATCCTTATAAGGATATAATCTCGAGACCTGGTGGATAAAAAGATACCCAAACATATTTGTTTAGCAGTAAGGCTCTCATGAAGCATATCTGTTTACCTCATCGATTCCTGTGAGTAGCACCAGCGCTATAATTTCAACTCAGCCTGCGGGCAGCCCACATGGAGCATGCTACTGTAGGAACTCATATCTTGTCGGCCCAATACCAACTGTGTAGGCCTGGGCCCATCTAGTCGGTTTAGGCTATAAAAGGATGGGGAGAGAGAAAAAGATTCCATCGTCTTCCCCAAAGCAACCAATCTCTTCATCTTCCACCTTCGCGCCTAGCTTTTCGCCTCCGCCCGGCTAGGGTTAGCAGCAGCCGTTCCCCACCGGACTCGGGCGATTTCAATCCTCTTCGTTTATTCCAAGCCCCCGATTTGCTTTCCCCAAATCTCAACACCTCCAGTCATGCCGAAGGCGACGAATCTGCGGTGCGCCAGGGAGTTCTTGGCCGATCTCGGATTGCGGCTCGGTGAAGCTGAAACGGTTGGAGAGCGAGCTGAAGTTACCCAGCCAAGAAGTGATCCGTTGGCGGTCGGCGAGGGATGAGTCGAGCCCCAACCCCCGGCCTGGTGAAACGGTAGTTTTCGCCTCTTTCTTTGATCGGGGCTTGTGTCTTCCGTCGTCTGATTTCTTCCGCCGCATCCTTGATTTCTACGGGCTGGAGTTGGTGCATTTAAATCCCAACTCGATCCTTCAGATCTCCATATTCGTTACTCTTTGCGAGTGCTTTCTGGGTGTTGAGCCCCATTTCATCCTCTTCCGACACTTGTTCCATGTCAAGCCCCAGCCTTCCAAGAGTAATATCAGTGTGATTGGGGGGGTTGGTCTTCAACTAAGGAGTGACGGGAAGAAAACATATATCGATTTGCCCTTGAAATCTTCTCTGAAGGGCTGGCACAAGGAGTGGTTTTACTGTGCTAATCTAGCTCCTTCCTTGCGCCCGTTTACTGGTATGCCGCCGGCGGTGTTGCCAAGCTGGTCTTCGGAGCCAACCTTTGAAGAACTGGGCCAGGCACACATATTGCTGACGAAGATAGATGACCTCAAGAGGGCCGGCTTGACAGGGCCCTGGGTGGCTCGTCGTTTCCTGACGAGGCGCGTCCAGCCGCTGAAGCTGAGAAGCGCTTTCGGCTGGGCCTTCAGAGGTAAACACGATCCCGACCGGGTGAGCAGCGAGACAGCGGACAAGGGGGCAGTAACCGATACCTTGTTTGGCTTCTTCTCCGAAGGGGTCGTTGCCACCGAAGATGATAACCGCCGAGTTGCTGCCTATAGCTTCATCCGGCCGCGGACCAAGGTAACCTTCTACTTTCTTCTGTGGTGAACGCCTGTGGAACGATGATTGTTCAACCTTGCGTGATGGTATCTTGTCGACTTGCTTGTAGTGGCACGAGGAATTTGATGAAGATTCTCGTCCATTGTCTGCGGTCGCGCTGAGGAAGAGGCCAAGGAGTCCCTCTGATGCCCAACCCGGCTCCAAGAGAGCGGGGAAGAAGCCAATTTTATATCGGGGCGAGGGGGCCATGACAGCGCGTGCCATGAGCGGTAGCTTGAAGATAAAGGACACCGCTGCCACAACGCCCACGCGGTCGAGTCCCAGGCTGAGAGCAGCAGGCTTAGGCTCGACGTCGTCGTACTCAGCAACAGCGCCGCCAAGGGGCCAATCAGGGCAGAGGCCGATTGGGGCGAAGGAACCCGAACCAACCGTACCAGAGTCGAGGCCGACTCAGGCCGATATGCCTCTGCCGTCGACGACACCGACCGGGGCGGGTGCCGATGCTAGCGCTTCGCCGGGGAGCGGGCACGCTAGCAGGAAGCTGAAGTTTTCCAAGAGGTGCGCTACTCCAAGCATTCTGTAGTCGTTGTATGTTAAAATACAGTCCTGATGTCTTGCTTCGTTGTGCAGGAAGCGGGCCGATATCGACCTCAAAAAGGTCGACCCATCTGCTCTGCTTGATGAGTCCGCCCCAGCTGAGTCAGCAGCAGCGAACACACCTGCTGAGCCGGCGGCCAGCCCGGTCGCTGAAACCGAGGTGGCTCCGACTACAGGGCCACTACCGCCACTCGACCGAGAGGTGGCTGTTGAAACTGAGGCCCCAGCCCCCGAGGCACCATACGTCGCGGAAGCGGGGGACGGATCCCCCGAGCCGGTCCCCAATGTTGTAGGGGAAGGCGATGCCGAGGCCAGGACCCCGTCGCCATCATGGTTATCGTCACCGCCATCGTCGCCGTTGCCGCCGCCTCCGGAGATCCCACATTTGCCTCGGATCGAAGCTCCCCCACGTGTGATGCCCCGGACCTTCTCGTGGACCACTCGCGATGGCACTATGAAAAGCTTCAGGCTCGATGAAGTCGTCGCAAGGAGAGAGCGCGAGAGCCTGCTTCGTGCCGCCATCAACGGGTCCCAAGGGGTCGCGGTATGATTCTTGTAGTGAAGCTCCGGCAATCTTCTTGTCTTGATGTTTGACTCTGTCGTCGGCTTGTTCCTTGTCCTGAGCAGAAGCTCGTCGACCGCAACGAGGCGATGACAGAGATCCTGGTCGAGATGGCTCCCCACCTCGCAGAATTACAACAGCTCCGGGCATTGAAGGCCGAGATGGAGGCGCGTCACACGAGGAGGGAGGCCTGGCTGAAGAGCGGCGCTGATCAGCTCAGGGCTGAGACATGGGCCCTAGCCGAGAAGATCAGAGGTAAAATCCTCGAGCATATCTCCCCGACTGGACCGTTGGTGTAATCATCCAGCTACGTCGATCCGACTGCTTGGTGGTGTCATGACTGCGTGATTGAGCTCTTGGCTAATCTGTGGTGCAGACCTCGAAGCGGAGAGGGAGTCGCAGCTAAAGGAGGCCGAAGAAGCCAAGGCCGAGCTTGAAAGGGTCAAGGCCGACCTGACAAAGGCCAACACCGAGCTTGACCGGGAGAAGTCCGAGTTGGAGAAGGCCGTCGTCGAGCTCGGTAAGGAGAAGGCCGAACTGGAGAAGACCGTGGCCGGGTGGGAGGCCGACTACGAAAGTAAGTCCTCAACCCGACTGTGATCTCAGCCAATACATTATTCACCCTGTGTGTAGCCGATCCTGACAAGCTTACTTGCCGGCCGATCTGGGCAGGCATGAGAGCCAACGTCCAGGCCCAGTACCGGTTCTACACGGAGGAGATAAGGTCAATCAGGGAGTCACGGGAGGCCCTCGTCGGGTCCGTGAAGGGGCTCCTTGACCTTGTGGATCCCCGCTCAGTGGGGACCAGCTGTAGCAGAATTCCTCAAATAATGGGGCGTCTCGAGGACGTGCCGAGTGCCCTGAAAAGGTACTCAGACGAGCGGGTTGCCGCCGGCGTGGCCCAGACCCTAGCGATGACCAAGTCCATCTACCCGAGGGCGGACATTGAGGCCATCGGGGAGGGATTTTCCGAGGAGACGACGCCCGAGGAAGCGCTGGAGCTGATCTCACAGGCGAAGCCGACTGCTGAAGCGATTACCCGAGACCTGGGTTTGTAAAGGCAATATATTTTGTAGTCGGTGTATACATATGCTTTCATATACGATCATGTGTGAATATATGTGTCGTGCCGCCAAACTTATTATTCGGTTGTCATTAGCTTTACCCGACCATGTAGCATGCACCGAGCTAGTTCGATAGAACTTGATAAAAATCGTTCGGAGGAAGATGCTATACTCGGGCGAATGCATCAGTCGTGGCAAGGCTTCATAACCGAGGTGAGATAAGCTTGTATGTTATTGACAGAACACATATATACATGCAGCCCCCGACTCACTACTCGATTGGAACAAGCGGCGTAGTGAGTCAGGAAAAACTGTACACATGGAAAAAGTGAGACTCAGGTATAGAAAGGACGTAGCTGTTCTATATTCCATGAGTTGGTGATGAGGACGCCGTCTTTGGTCTTCAGTCGGTAGGCGCCTGGCCGCGTGACCTCGGCTATAATGAACGGCCCTTCCCAGATGGGGGATAGTTTATGCCTGTCCTTGGTGGTTTGTATCTTCCTTAGAACGAGATCCCCGACCAAAAAGGCGCGGCCACGGACATTGCGATTGTGGTAGCGACGCAGGCCTTGAAGATACCTTGCCGACTGGATTGTTGCGGCGTCTCTTGCTTCTTCCAGCTGATCTAATTCGATCAGTCGGGTGCTGTTGGAATCGTCTTCGGAGTAAGCCCGGACTCGCGGAGAGCCGAACTGTATCTCGGTCGGTAGCATGGCCTCAGTACCGTAGACCAGGAAGAAAGGGGATTGCCCTGTTGCCCGACTAACCGTGGTTCTGAGAGACCAGAGAACGGATGGTAGTTCTTGTACCCACCGACCCGCATATGGTTGTAGTCGGTCGTATATCCTGGCCTTGATGCCTTGTAAGACCATGCCGTTGGCTCGCTCAACCTGCCCGTTGCTCCGCGGGTGTGCCACAGACGCATAGCAGATCTTGATGCCGAAGTCGTCGCAGAAATCTTGGAATAGGCCTGCCGCGAACTGAGTGCCGTTGTCGGTTATGATGCGGTTAGGGACCCCAAACCGGTATAGTATACTCAAGATGAAGTCCTTTGCTCGTGCCGCTGTGATTGTTGCGACAGGTTTAGCCTCAATCCACTTGGTGAATTTATCCACTGCGACGAATAAATGTGTGAACCCTCCTGGCGCTTTCTTGAATGGCCCGACCATGTCGAGCCCCCATACTGCGAATGGCCAAGAGATGGGGATAGTCTGGAGTTCCTGGGCGGGAAGATTTGTCTGTCTTGCGAAGAACTGGCAACCCTCGCACTTGCGAACGATGTCTTTAGCGTCTGTGACTGCGGTGGGCCAGAAGAATCCCTGCCGGTAAGCTTTTCCGACTAACGTCCTGGATGCAGCGTGGTTGCCACATATGCCCGAGTGGATTGGATGCAGGATCTGCTTGCCTTCCTCGGTGGTGACACAGCGCATGAGGACACCGGATGCGCTCCTTCGGTACAGGTCTTCTCCGACTAGCAGGAAGCTTTTGCTTCGACGCTTGATTTGCTCGGCTTGATTGCGATCTTTTGGGAGTTCATCGTCCAGGAGGAATTTGAGAACAGGACCCCTCCAGTCTTGACATATGTGCAGCACTTCGTCGGTGGTCGGGGTAGGCTCGCCTCCCGACTGCTCTTGTGCCGGTTTCTTCTTGACTGATGGCTCCATAAGTTGCTCGACGAAGATTCCAGTCGGGACCGCTTCTCGCTTGGATCCCATGTTTGCCAGCTCATCGGCCACGTCGTTGTATTGACGCAGGACGTGTGTGATTTCCAGCCCGTCGAACCTGTTTTCCAACTTGCGGACCTCCTGACAGTATGCCGCCATTGTGTCGTCGAGACAGGTCCAGTCTTTCATGACTTGGTTGACCACGAGTTGGGAGTCTCCGCGCACAACCAGTCGACGTATGCCGAGTGATATGGCGATGCGGAGCCCGTGAACAAGAGCCTCGTACTCGGCGACGTTGTGGGAAGCCGGGAAGTGGATTTGTAGTACGTACTTCAACTTTTCGCTAGTGGGGGATGTCAGTATGACACCAGCCCCGGCACCGCCGATCCGTAAGGAACCGTCGAAGTACATTGTCCAGTACTCTAGCTTTGTTGTTGGTGTTGGGAGTTGAACTTCTGTCCACTCGGCCACGAAGTCGGCTAGAGCTTGAGATTTGATAGCTGTCCGTGGCTGAAGGTGATGTCAAACGCCATCAGCTCGAGTGCCCATTTAGCGATCCGGCCGGTGGCCTCGCGATTATGAAGGACATCCCCGAGTGGAAACGCTGTGACCACCGTGACTTGATGTGCTTGAAAGTAGTGCACCAGCTTTCGGACTGTGATGAGTAGGCGTATAGCAGCTTCTGGACCTGCGGGTATTTGTTTTTGGAGTCGGCAAGGACCTCGCTGACAAAATAGATTGGCCGTTGTACTTTTTGAAGATGACCCTGTTCGGATCGCTCCACTACCAGCACCGTGCTGACTACCTGTGTTGTTGCCGCCGGATAAAGCATTAGTGGTTCCTGGGGGGGTGACGCTAGCACGGGGGGTGATGTGAGGAATTCTTTGAAGTCTTCGAAGGCTTGCTGGGCTTCCGGGGTCCACTGAAAGGTGTCCGCCTTTTTTGAGGAGCTTTGAAGAAGGGCATGCCCCGTTCGCCCAGTCGGAGATAAACCGACTGAGTGCCGCCATGCAGCCTGTCAGCTTCTGGATGTCTTTGAGGTTGGTCGGGGGCGCCATGTTCTTGATGGCGTTGACTTTCTCCGGGTTAGCCTCGATGCCGCGGTGCGAGACGATGAAGCCGAGTAACTTCCCAGACGGCACCCGAAGGTGCACTTGTCCGGGTTCAACTTCATCTTGAATCTTCGAAGGTTTTGGAAGGTTTCTTCCAAGTCGGCAATGAGGTCTTGTCTGGATTTAGACTTGATCACCACATCGTCGACGTAGGCTTCCACGTTGCGCCCGATCTGAGTGTGCAGACACCGCTGAATAGCCCTTTGGTAGGTTGCGCCTGCGTTTTTCAGACCGAACGGCATTGTGATATAGCAATACGCTCCAAACGGCGTGATGAAAAGATGTCTTTAAACAGTCTTGTTCCCTCAAGCTAATTTGATGATATCCGAATAACAGTCGAGAAAACTGAGTAGGTCACACCCCGCCGTGGAGTCAACCACCTGATCTATCCTGGGAAGACCAAATGGGTCCTTGGGGCACGCTTTGTTGAGGTCGGTGTAGTCGACGCACATGCGCCATTTACCGTTTTTCTTCCGGACCAGGACTGGGTTGGCCAGCCAGTCCGGGTGGTAGACTTCTTGATGAAGCCGGCTGCGAGGAGCTTGGTGATTTCCTCCCGGATAGCATCCTTGCGGTCTTGAGCGAAGCGCCGCAGCCGTTGTTTGACCGGCTTGGCGTCTGGCTTTACGTGTAGGGCATGCTCGATCACCTCCCTTGGTACGCCCGGCATGTCGGACGGTTTCCACGCGAAGATATCTTTGTTGGCTTGGAGGAAGTGACGAGCGCGTCTTCCTATTTGGGGTCGAGTCCGGTCCGACTAAGGCAGTCTTGGAGGGGTCGGAAGGGTCCAGGGGGATCTTCTTCGTGTCAGAGTCCACTGAAATTCCGACTTCGCTGCTTTTTTTGCCGGAACTGGATCTTGATCGACTTCAGATGTAGCGGCTTGCCGATGCCGTCGCGCCCGACTGCCGCTTCTTGTGTTTGAGCCAGCTCGCAGCTCTCCTTGTCGCAGGTGAAGGCTTGCTTAGCGTCGCTGCGGAGGGAGAGGACTCCTGCTGGCCCGGGCATCTTCAGCACCATGTATGTGTAGTGCGGTATCGCCATGATTTGGCGAGGGCCGGTCGTCCGAGTATCGCGTGATACGCGGTCTCGAAGTCGGCGACCTCGAAGGAGATGTTTTCTGTGCAGAAGTTGTCCCGCGTGCCGAAGGTCACCGGCAAGGTTATCTGCCCGAGTGGGGTTGATGACAAGCCGGGGATTATCCCATGGAAGGGCGCGGTGCTCGGCCGTAGTTCTGAACGAGGAATTCTCATCTCGTCCAAAGTCTTGGCGAAACAGGATGTTTGAGCGCACTGCCTCCGTCGATGAGAGTTTTCTTTAGCCTAATATTTTTGACGACCGGATCCAGGACGAGTGGGTATCGTCCGGGTGGGAAACCCGATCTGGGTGATCCGCACGGTTGAAGTGATAGCCATTTCTGACCAGCGCAGGTATTGGGGGGTATCCGTTGTGGAGACCCGCGTTAATATCCGCGCTGATAGCTTCTGCTTGCGCTTGGATTCGTACGCGAGTGGCCCCCGAAGATGTGGTTGAGTTCGGCTTGGGGGTCCTGGAAGTCATCAGCCGGACCCGAGTCTGGCTTGTCCTTGTCCTTGTCGGCGCCAGATGATGAAGCCTGCTCGGAGGCAAACTTCTTGAGCATGTGGCAGTCTTTGGCCGCGTGCCGGCCCTTGGGGTGAAAGGGGCAAGGCCCGCTCATGACTTTCTGGTAGTCGTTGTTCCGCTGGGGCCGCGACCGACTGCGCTCCATGTTAGCCACCTCGTTGTCTGACTTCCGCTTGCGGCTGCCAGGCTTGTTCTGAGGCGGCTCGTTGTCGGCTTTTGCCCTGTTGTCTTTTTGTCGGGGCTCCTTCTTCTCGTCGAAGGCCTCTGCGACGGCTTCAGCTGAGTCGGCGTATTTGTTGGCCATGTCGAAGAGAGTCCGGACAGTGGATGGTGGCTTCCGAGTGAACTTCGCGATGAGCGGGGCGTCTTTTTACTCCCTTGCGGAAGGCGGCGATGACGACTCGTCTTTGATGCTTGGGATTTGATTGCGCTTCTCGGAAAACCTTTTGATGAATTCCCGTAGAGACTCGTTCTTTTTCTGATGCAGTTGGTAGAGGTCGTGCTCGGAAGCCGGTCTCTCGTAGGTCCCCTGGAAGTTAGCGATGAACCGCTCCCTGAGTTGTCCCCAGGAACCGATCGACCGCCTTGGGAGGCCTGTCAGCCATGTTCTCGCCGAGTCGGATAACGCGACTGGGAGGTAGTTAGCCATGGCTCTGCTGTCGCCCCCAGCAGCTTGAACTGCTAGGACGTAAACGGTGAGCCAGGACTCTGGGTTGGTCTTGCCGTCGTACTTTTCAATTCCGGTAGGCTTAAAGCCGACTGGCCATCGGACGTCCTGTAACTCCCGAGTAAAGGCTGGGATGCCTTCATTATCGTGAGGACTCGGGCTTCGGTTTTGGCGGTGTAGCCGCTCGTAGTGGAGACCGAAGCGCTCGTGTTCGTCCTCCAGTCGGCGGCGTTCATCCTCTTCGCGCTCTTCGCGCCGGGCGTTTATGGTGTGGCGAAGGTCGCGTTGTATTCGCACTCGGAGGTCTTGATTGGGTCGGCGGTCGTACTGGCGACGCCGCCGGTTGTCGTAGTTGGTATTGCCGAGTGTTGTTTGGCGGGATTCTTCATGCTGCCGGGTGGAGCCGGCTGCCCGTCGTCGTGCTGATGCAGATGACTCCGCCGCCGGAGAGCCCGTTCGACGGGTCGGTATGTGAGTGTTGCCTGACTGTTCTTGCTGCTGGCAGGCGGCAGCAGTAATCATCGCCTTGATCTTGGCGATGGTTGGTGTGGCCTGATGGTCGGGCCCAAACTGGAGCGTGTCCAGCAGAGTTGCGGCGGCCACGACGTTCTGTTGTGGCGTGACGAGACATCGTGGTCGCCGACTTTGGTTTGGAGGATCTGCTGCTGGGCGGCTCGCCCAGCTTGTCGAAGCCGTCATTGCGAGCTTGTCGGTTGGCCTCCTCTTGTTGTTGTATTCGGCGCGCCTCCTCATGCTGCTCCTCTTGCAGTCGGCGCACCTCGGAAGGTGGCGTTGAAGCCATGAAGATCTCGCGAGGGAGGAGGAAGCTTGCCAAGGTGGAGTCCGAGTTGATGCTCGAACCACCATCCGACTTAGTGTCGGACTCCGAGTAGTTTATCGGGGTTAGGACGACTCCGACCTCTCTAGATCCAATCTGAAACGGTTCATGACCGTGTCCAAATTGAATTGCTGGGGGTCGGGTCTGCTGCGCGGGTTGTAGATGCACAGCGTCGCCGAATCCGTACGGGAGATTGACGATCTCTCCCCCTCTTGGCCTAACACGCGCTGGCTCAAGGCCTAGCGCGAGTCGGACACCGAAGGAGAGAGTTGTCCCGATGTCCGGCGATGTGAGGGACTGTCGTAGTAGATCGTCGAAGGAGATGGTGACGTCCTGGGCCGACTGGCGCAACGCGGCTGGCTCCTCGGCTGGTAAGATCGGATCTGCCTCAGCCAAAGAAAGGTTGCCGAGTTGATCGGCGACGAAATCAAGGCTCCCGAAGGTGATGGTGTCTCCGTTGGAGAGCTTGTCGCCCTTGACTCCGTTGATGGGATCCATCGAATCTGTTGATGAAGAACTCGCCGGTCCCCTACCTGGCGCGCCAACTGTCGATGCTTTGCACCGGCAATAATACTATGGGGGTACTCGGCGACCTGGAATTCGGTGGATTGCAGAGGAACACGAGGAAATTATACTGGTTCAGGCCCTCAATGTGAGGTAATACCCTACGTCCAGTTGAGGTGTTATTCCTCTGAGGTGGATTTGTGATCAATGATCTGGTGTGCCCTCATGAGGCGCCCTGCCTCCCTTTATATACTAGGGGACAGGGGTACATGGTAAGGATCCCAGTCGGATACGACCAAGGGATTTCCTTATTAGAGATAGAATCCTATCCGACTAAGGCTATGTTTCCTTATTGTACAAGGCACAGCCTGCCGGGTGCTATCTTATCTCTAATTACATGATCTGGCCCATCCTCTATCCGAGTGGCCCATGTGCTTGTAGTGAGGTACCCGGGGCCCATGGCTCCCACACTGCCGCATCACACTCTGCGGGCAGTGCGGCTCGACAGAAATGTCGAACAGCATCGGCGTCATCGTCAGCCAGTACGCCTGGTCCCTGGTGCAGAGGGACGACAGCCCGTGCGGCGTACGCGCTGCTCGCCTCGGCGCTGTGACGGCTCCCAGCAACGTCGTCGTCCGTGATCCTATCGAACTCCATGACGAAGTCTGGGTACGACTTCTGCGTCTGACGTGAGCGTACCGACGCTACAAACAGGAAAAGAGTTCTCGTTAGTCCCAAGTAACATAAAAACCGAGACGGTTTCTAACACCGACATACCTCACGACGACACACCAGTCCCCATCGTCGGATAGTCCTCCGGTAGGAACACCCACGTACAGGCTCGCCTCGTACGGACTGTGGTCCACAACGGGGCGTCCGGTCGCGAACCGCTCTGCCGCAGAGCTGTAGGAGGAGTGGACAACCCGTGAGACCGCTTCTGGCTCGGTCTTCCCTGCAGCCATCGCACAGACCCTGTACGTGGCGGCAAGGACTGCGATCCCGCAACTGTACTGGGGAACAGCACCGTCCTCGCGTCGGCTATCTCCCTCGCGTAAGGGATCAAGCCTTGTCGACTGCGTGGCCGTGCGAGTTGGTGAACATCACCCACCCGAAACACCCACAACAGGTACGCCTCCAGGCTCCTCTGCAGTGAGTACGCGTCGGCCTCCGGTGCTAGTGATCAGGCTGCGTTAACATATAACGAAGTTGACACTGTAATTCTAGTACGGACTGAAGGATGACATAAAACAACAAGAAAGCATTCTTACCGTGTAGCTCAATGCCCAAGCCTGAGGGGGGCCCGCATGCGTGTTACGGGGAGATGTCGCCGACGAGGGGAAGCCCGGAGCACGGTGAACCGGGGCGAACCGCTGTAGGATCTCCTCTCGCCACGCCTGGAGCCCGTCAACTTGGCCCACTGCATCGCCTGCTAGAGGCAGCCCAAGGAGGAAGCTGACGTCCTGCAGCGTGGGGGCCATCTCACCGCACGGGAGGTGGAAGGTGTTGCGTCTCCGGTCTCCCACGGTCCACAAGAGCTGTGAGGAGCGACCGGTCGATACCCACTTTCTTCGTCGGGTCATTTCGGCTCCACGCGGCGGCTGCTACCAGCCTACACAGCGGCAGAAGGCCTGCCTCCCGCAACCTGACAATAAAACAAAGCAAGTTAGTAAGTTGATATATAAAGATTTACAGTAACGTTCGTACGTACCTTAGTCGTCGAACCTGTCGTCCACGGGAAGTAGTCGCCTGGAAGGTTGAGGACGTAAGGTACCGAGCTCGAGGTTCTGCACCGCCGAGAGAAACGACCGGTGGGACTGATGGGTGGCGTGATCTAGCAGCTCAGGCGTCTGGTAGTCCATACCTGCAAGGAAAAAGAAGCGGAACGGATTAGCTCATTTAAACATAGTGCATTATAGTCAGAAAATTAACAGAAAATTAACACATTACAGGGAGATTACATCATCAACGAGTGGCTATACTAGACAACATAACCCGAAGGTGCACGAACCGCTAATATTTTCATACTATATCGGCCAAATAAATTTAACACTAATGATGGTTATGCCAAACCGCTAATATTTTCATACTATATCGGATATTACACTACAAGTCTACTACTAATTAACATTTGTCTAAAAAATTGACTACATAACAGAGGGAGATCAAAAAAATACCTGGATTCGGCTAAAAAATCTGTGAGGGCTTCGCCGCTGTACTTCTCCTTCTTTCCCTCAGCTCTATTGGACGAACGCTGGAGGCGGAAGGGAGAAATGACGCGCGGCGACTGCAGGAAGGGATTTTATAGGGGCCGGCAAAAAACCGCCCTCCCCCAGGGCGGCGAATGGCTATAACCCACCCTGGGGGACGGCGAATCCACGTGGCGTCCCCGGGGCTAACGGCGGCCGGTGCCGTTAGCCCCGGGTGACGGGGATGCCATTCGCCGCCCTGGGCCACGGCGGTTTTTAAATCCCGCCGTGGCCCAGGGCGGCAAGAGACTAGTTTTGCAATTGATTCAAACCGAAAATTAGTTTTGTAAATTTTAAAAAAAATTAAATTAGTAACAGTAAAAATTCGCTGCTAGCCTGCTAGTGGCAAGAAACGCCAGTGGGCTGGCGGCTGCTAACATCAATAGTACAAACTATTGTAGAACGGCAATGTCAACGAGTCGTTCAGATCTGCTCCCTTCTCTCTCGCAGCAAATAAAATGTCAAGAAGATATAGAAGACCACATCTCTACCCGCACAATCACACTACAAAAGAAGACAATGAATACATGAGACATAGATATAGATGTGTTGCTCTCTTTTTATTAATCAATAATCAATGTGTACAATAAAAACACTCCTGCCTTTCTATTTATAGGTAGAGGAGGTTAGCGATAAGAACCATAAATTTATTTCTAACTAATTCGGATTGGTGCACAAAAAAGAATTTTATCTTCTAAAGAGATAAGGATTCGTAACACTCTCTCTTGGACCTATCCGCGATTAACTCATGCCTCGTCAAAACTCCTACCAAAACCCAGTAAAAAAAGGCTAGGAGAAAGAGTATATAGTTGCCGCCATGTGTCACATACCGTTATCTCGTTAAAAACCTTTGTGAGGATCACAAGCTCCACTCAACTAAGGGAAAAAGAGTACAACATTGTGGACTCGCCGATCCACTGACTAGGCTGTGTTCAGGGGTTCTACTCCCCCTGAGCCCTGCAAGTCTCTAAGTCTTCTCAACCCAATTTCTCGAACAAACTTTCGGAAAATACAAACTGGGAAAGACTTAGTGAACAAATCTGTCAAGTTGTCACACGACTTAGACTGCAGGATCTTCACTTTCCTCTCATGAGAATAGAAGAATTTTGGAGCAATATGATTCGTCATATTGTTCTTATATAGCCTAGCTGCATCTATGCGATACATGCTGCATTATCCTTATAGATAATGGTGGGGGTTATTAGGGATACTCAAACCACATGATCGCTCAATATGATGAGTCATCCTCCTAAGCCATGCACACTCTCGTGTGGCTTCATATAGTGCAATAATCTATGAGTGGTTTGTAGACGTCGCTATCAAAGTCTGTTTATTAAACGCACGAAATTAGCTATACCACCACAAAGAAACATAAAACCAGTTTGAGAACGGGTATTATGGGGATCAGATAGATATCCTGCATCTGCATAGCCCACCATGGTTAAGTCTTGTTGCCTTGAAAAGAAGAGACCGAGATCTTACGTACCCTCGAGGTATCTGAGTACTGTCTTAACGCCAACCCAATGTCTCCTAGTAGGAGACGCATTGTATCTTGCTAGCAGATTTACTGTGAACGTAATATCAGGCCTGGTGCAATTCGCAAGGTACATCAGTGCTCCTATGGCGCTTAAGGATGAGATTTCTGGTCCCAACACTTCCTTAGTCTCACTGTCACACCCCGATCTGGCACCGCCGTACAACGGCACCAAATAGGGTGTGCCACAGGAAAACAGCGCAAACTGTTTCCCCGCGGATCCGCAATACCGATACCAATCCTAGGACATAGCGCTGGTATCCACGGAATCAGACATACATCATTACAGTACCTTAAATAAATAATAATTAAATAGACTTATACCTTAACTTACGTTGTAACTTCGGAGCAAGTCGGAGACAGTAACGAGCAGCATAGAGGCAGCGGCAGCAGTGGAACAGCGGACTAAGTCCCAACACACAGGCAACGGCTGGGAACCAGGGCGACACCCTAATCTTTACTTCACAGCAACTCCCGCTTCAGCTGTCGACGGAGAACTATATATATATATAGCAAGGGTGAGTACTTACGTACTCAGCAAGCTGTTAACGCCAAAATTTGGCACGGTTCGCGTCGGACTCGGTTAAGGAAAGAAGTGATATCAGCCGTTGGGAGCTAATCCAGAAGAAGCCGGATTCGGGAAGGAATCGTGAAGACCACGCTATGGCAGTTAATTACCTTATCTATAAATCAGGTAGTTTTGATAATTTTTAGGAAAACCTGATCTTGTATCCGATCAGGGCTTGTTAGTTTTCCTTTTATAGATAGGAAGTTGTGTGCCGTTGTTAACGCCAAAATTTGGTAAGGACCTGTATCAGATTCGGTCAAGAGGGCGGTTGCAGTCGGATAATGGAAATTGATCCAAGAAGCAGACCGAGTCAGAGAAGGAGCCGTGAAGACCGCGCGTGGCAGTTAATTACTATAGTTATTAGGAAAAGGTTTATTTCTTTTAGGAAACCTGACCTCGTGTCCGGTCAGGCCTTGTTAGCATTTTCTGTTATAGATAGGAAATCATATACCGTGTCCTATAAGGACTCATGTAACTCGGGGTATATATACGTATGCCCGGGGACCTTGTAAATTATCAACTACAGATCAATACAAAATTCGGCGCATCGCCACCCTTTCGACGGGATCCTGCTTCTCGAGCGGGGCTGCATCGGTTAGGTCCAAACTCCTGCGAGAGGGTAAGTCTCGTCACCCCGGCTACCAATCGGTTAGGACTTCCTCGGTTAGGTCCGATATTCTAGTCGGTTTATGGTAGTCGGCTTACCACGATATATTTACTTTATCTATGGCTGCATCAGTTCAGTTTGACCTCATAGATTGATTAGGTATATCACATCACGCGTGCACAGACTGTATCGACTTACTGGGAGCAATTTATCATCAGTTCGTGCTGCATCGGTTAGGTCCGACCTACTGAACTGCTAGTGATAAGTCGATCCTGCTGGGCCGATGCGTTGTGTGCAGGCGTTTTATCGGAGTGCATAGCCGGTAAGTTATTTTCATCACGATCGCATTATATCTATCGGCCCATTGAGGCATTGTTATCATTGTCGGTCTGTGCTGCAACGGTTAGGTCCGATCTACTAGATTGACGATAATAGCTTTACTCTTGACGAGCCGATGGTGTTGTGCGATGGTGTTATCGGAGTGCTTAGCCGATAAGTTATCTGTTAAAGCCGACTACATTTATTCATTGTTTTATCCTGTACTTGCTCCATTCAGTAGTCGGCTAGCTTATCAATTATTTATCATTTATGTTATTGCATACTTTATTATATGTTCTTGCCTGTATTATTGTTACAATCGGCTAAGGGCTAGCCGATGGGTTTATTCTGTCGATCCAAGTAGAAGTGCAAGCAAGTTCCCGGGCACGACCCCAGGTGAGGGCCCGGGCATGAGCCCGGGTAAGGACCAATGTATGGGCCCGGACAGAGGACGAAGATCCCGGGAGCCGATTTAAGCAAGGGCTCGGGCACAGGCATATCTTCAGGACAATACTAGTAACACTAGACTATGATCAGCTAGGATTTATTTGATTTATTTACGCACTATACTTGCTTATTTTATCAAGTTTATAGCCGGTTTTTCAGTATCCCTTCAACGATCGGCTAGCACGATATTTATTTACTTTTATGTTATTGCTCTTGCCGTCATCGGCCTTAAGCCGATGTATAAGTGCTACAGTGCGCATCGGCCATCAGCTGATGAAACGAGTCTAGATCGGCTTCCAGCCGATTGGCTCATTGATCTAACATTTTCCTCCTTGTCAATTACAGGGTCAAATTGACTGGCACGCCTACGAACCTCAAACTTTAGGACCTGCACTGGAGTGAAGCAAATCTCCTAGGCCTTCGCGTGTCACCCAGACGCCGACCAGGTCCCGGCGATTTTCGGCGTCAACACGCCTTTTGGCACGCCTGGTGGGACACGAAGTTTCAAGCCAAAATTCCAACAAACACTGTTTCAATCAAGATTTCAACATGACTGGAAAAGAAGTCAAGACGGACAACGTAATTCCGGTCACCATGGAAGATCTAACTGAAGAACAAAAACAGCAAGTTGAACAGACCATGACAAATTTCCAGAAGCTGTGTCTAGAATCCTTCAGTATGACAAGGCAAGGGCCGATTCAGAAGTCTCAGTTTCCAAAACCAGTACTGGTAGGAGAATCGAGCCGCACACAACCCGAGAGTCCACCAATCAAGCCTTTACAGGAGATGGTCAACGAGGCTGTGCACCACGCGCTCATCAATCAGTCGGGGGTCTTAGTAAATACACTGCATTACCTTATCAAGAAGATGTTGATGGATCGATTGCCCAAGAGCCAACTCGGGGTCCTGTTTTCTCCACGAAGATAGAGCCAGGCCAAGTTAATTACAACATTAGCAAGGATATACCAGAACACTTGTTCGCGCAAGAACCAGGCTGGGGGGCAACAGGATTCCCTCCTGGATATCACCGATCTATTTATTATGGGGGATACCAGCAGAACTATCCGGGAGGAGGAGCCGATCCAGGTACCTACCAGAGGGAGTATCACAGACAGAATCGGCAACCAACCCCGCCGATACACTATCAACAGTATCAACAGGAGAATGCAAGAGAGGAAGATTTGTCGGCACGGGTTGAGGAGATAGTAAGGGAGCAGTTCGGGATCAAGCCCAAGGAACAAACGTTCATGTATCGACACCCATATCCTGAGTGGTTTGACAGGGTTCCGTTACCACACCGATACAGGGTCCCGGATTTCTCTAAGTTTTCAGGGCAGGACAACACGTCTACAGTAGAACATGTCAGCCGATTCCTGGCGCAGTGCGGGGAGGCATCGGCTGAAGAGGCCCTGAGGGTTAGGTTTTTTCCCCTATCACTATCTGGATCGGCTTTTACATGGTTCTCCTCATTACCGCCGAATTCTGTTCGGGGGTGGGCCGATCTGGAAAAACAGTTTCACAAATATTTCTTCGCTGGAATTCATGAGCTGAGACTGTCAGATCTGACATCGGTTAAGCAACGACTAGATGAAACAGTACCGGAATACATTCAGCGATTTCGGGATATCAGAAACCGGTGTTATAGTTTAAACCTGAGCGATGGGCATCTGGCCGATCTAGCTTTTCAGGGACTCTTGGCGCCAATCAAAGAAAGGTTTTCGTCTCAAGAGTTCGAATCCTTGTCGCACCTGGTACAGAAGGTGTCGGCTCATGAAAGCCGATTTCAAGAGGCGAAAAAAGACAAGTACCAGAGGAGAGTTGCTCAGGTTCAGGTCTATTCAACGGACTCAGATGATGAGGAATCCGATGCTGAAGTTGGATTGGCGGAGTGGGCCGGGAACAAGAAGTCAGTATCATGCCCGTGGGTCAAAGATATCGGCAAAGAGGAACGGTATGATTTCGATGTAAGCAAAGCCGATAAGATCTTTGATTTGTTGTTACAGGAAAAGCAAATACAATTGCCGCCAAACCACGTGATTCCATCAGCCGAAGAACTAAAGAAGAAGAAATATTGCAAGTGGCACACGCGATATCGCACCATACTAATGAGTGTAAGGTTTTTCGGCAACAAATTCAGTTGGCTGTTGAGCAAGGACGAATCAAGTTTGAAGACAAAAAGCCAATGAAGATAGATGGGCACCCGTTCCCTGTAAACATGGTTTATGCAGGATCATCATCAAGGGCTCAAACCGATGAAGAAAGGCGTCAGAATAAATCAAGGATTACTTCATCGGGTATGATAGAGAAATACTCAAGGTACGAGGAACAAAGGGATGAGCCAGAAAGATATAATCCACATTGGGATTGCCCGTTCTTCCGATTTTGCTGGGATCAAGGGATGAGACTGCCATCAATCAAAAACTGCCCCGAGTGCAATAGTACGGGGGATCGGCATGATCGCCAGCAGGAGTTTTCGCGAGATCGGTCGCTTGGAGAAAGAGCATCGGTTTATAGCCGATTAGGGCCGATCCATGAAGAATTCTTTGGAGAGGATGAAGAGGAAGTATATGAAGGACAAGTTCAGAATCCTCAATGGTGTCCTAGTGGCATATTCACGAAGAATCAGAAGAGAAGGGCACAACGGCTACGACACCGAGAGCAGCAAGAGGAACAGAGACAGGACCAAGGAGAAGCCGATCATCGTCATAAAAGAACCAAGCAAGTATGGCGCGTGAAGAGAAAGGACGACGAAGATCAATCGGCTCCAGTAAATATGGTGTTCTTTTTGCCTCGGGAGTATAAAGCGTTTTCATCAGATGAAGAAGGCGATGAGGGGGTGTTCGCTCAACTGACATTGCAATCTGATCAAGCTATATTTGATAAACCTGAAGAATCAGAGCATCGGCACCTAAAGCCATTATACATCAAGGGCTATGTGAATGGAAAGCCGATGACCAAGATCTTAGTTGATGGAGGAGCAGCTGTTAATCTTATGCCTCAAGCCACATTCCGAAAATTGGGGAAGACTGCCGAAGATTTGATCAAGACAAATATGGTGTTAAAAGACTTCGGTGGGAATTCATCAGAAGCGAAAGGCGTATTAAACGTGGAGCTGACAGTGGGGAATAAGACATTACCCACCACGTTTTTTGTCATTGACGGAAAGGGGTCATATAGTTTGCTTCTCGGCAGGGACTGGATTCACGCGAACTGTTGCGTGCCTTCGACAATGCATCAATGTCTGATACAGTGGAAGGGAGATCAAGTCGAGGTAGTGTTAGCAGATCGGTCGACCAATATTGCCATGACCGATCTACCAGTCTGGGAAGCCGATGGTGTTGACTGCCTGTCCGGTAGAGTTTGGGAAGGAGATTACCTCAAGGTTACTAGCCAGGGGATACAGCCGATCCAGCAAGTCGGCTCCGAATTGTTACTTTGATGGGATCTATTGAAGACTTTGAGGGGAAACTGGGGCAAGGATTTACGTCGGCTGATGATTTGGAAGAGATCGATATTGGACCGGGAGATAGACCAAGGCCGACGTACATTAGCAAAAAATTGGGTCCTGAGTTACGAGAGGAATTGATAGCACTGCTGAAGGAACATCGGGATTATTTTGCCTGGGAATACCATGAGATGCCAGGATTGAGCCGATTGATTGTTGAACATCGGCTGCCTATTAAACCGGGGTATCGGCCATTCAAGCAGGCTCCAAGAAGGTTCAAAGCAGAATTATATGAGCCGATCAAGGCAGAGATCACAAGGTTATATGATGCCAAATTCATAAGACCATGCCGATACGCTGAGTGGGTTTCTAATATCGTCCCGGTGGAGAAGAAAAATGGGAAATTAAGGATATGTATTGATTTCCGGAATCTAAATAAAGCTACCCCTAAGGATGAATACCCAATGCCGATAGCGGATTTGTTGGTGGACGCAGCCTCAGGTCACAAGATTATCAGCTTCATGGATGGCAATGCAGGATACAATCAGATTTTTATGGCCAAAGAAGATATACACAAGACTGCGTTTCGGTGTCCTAGAGCTATCGGTTTGTATGAGTGGGTAGTAATGACTTTTGGATTAAAGAGTGCCGGTGCGACGTATCAAAGAGCGATGAATTATATATTTCATGATCTCATCGGCTTGTTGGTGGAAATCTACATTGATGATGTGGTGGTTAAGTCTAAAAGTGGGGAAAGCCATATAGCCGATTTACGAAGAGTGTTGGAGAGGGCCAAGAAATACGGACTGAGAATGAATCCCAATAAGTGCGCTTTTGGTGTATCGGCTGGGCAATTTTTGGGTTTTATGGTTCATGAGCGAGGGATTGAAGTTAGTCAGCGAAGTATCAGAGCCATTAAGACTACAGAGCCACCAAGCAATAAGACAGAGTTGCAATCGTTGATCGGCAAGATTAATTTTGTGAGAAGATTCATATCAAATTTATCGGGGAGAATTGAGTCCTTCACGCCGTTATTGAAGTTGAAGGCCGATCAAGAATTTGTGTGGGGGGCAGCACAGCAAAAGGCGTTTGACGAGATCAAGAATTATCTTAGTTCCCCGCCTATTTTGATTCCGCCGCAGAAAGGAGTGCCGTTCAGGTTATACTTGTCGGTCGATGAGAGGTCCATCGGTTCTGTTTTGATCCAAGAATTTGAAGGCAAGGAGCGAGTTGTGTTTTATCTGAGCAGAAGGCTTTTGGATGCTGAAACGAGATATTCTGCGGTGGAGAAATTATGTTTGTGTTTATATTTCTCATGTACGAAATTAAGGCACTATATCCTATCGGCTGAGTGTACAGTGGTTTGCCAGGCCGATGTGGTCAAGTATATGCTATCGGCTCCAGTCTTGAAAGGGCGAGTTGGCAAATGGATTTTTGCGTTGACAGAGTTTGATTTAAGATACGAATCGGCTAAAGCAATCAAAGGACAAGCAGTGGCCGATTTTATTGTGCAGCACAGGGGGTCTCACGAAGATTATGTGGAGCCGATCCCATGGATCTTATTTTTTGATGGATCGGTTTGCAGGCATGGATCTGGTATCGGTTTGGTTATTGTATCGCCTCGGGGGGCAAGTTTTGAGTTTGCTTTTACAATTAAGCCTTATCGGACTAACAATCAAGCGGAGTACGAGGCGGTGCTGAAAGGACTTCAACTATTGAAGGAGATCGGGGCCGATATCATAGAGGTCATTGGTGATTCTTTGTTGGTGATCAAGCAGTTATCTGGAGAATATGAGTGCAGGGATGATGTTTTGAGGTCATATTATGAAGAATGCATGGATTTGTTGAAGGATTTTAAGATGGTCTCAATAAATCATATTCCCAGGGAGCAGAATTTGGAAGCCAATGATCTTGCACAGATTGCTTCAGGATATCGGTTGAATAGGCAGGTTGAGGTGGAGATAGCCGATATTGATGTCCAGAACAAGGCCGATGACTGGAGACGGGAGATAATTGATTACTTGCGAAATCCGTCGCAGTCTGTTTCCAGGAAGATTCGGTATAAAGCTACTAAGTATGTGCTACTTGATGAGGAGTTGTATTATCGGACGTTTGAGGGAGTTCTGCTTAGATGCCTGGATTTGGAAGAAGCCAAAGTGGTTATGTGTGAAGTGCATGAAGGCATCTGTGGGACTCATCAATCGGCTCATAAGATGAAGTGGTTGTTGAGAAGAGTAGGGTATTTTTGGTCGACAATGCTGGAAGATTGCTTTAGGTATTATAAAGGATGTCAAGACTGTCAGAAGTTTGGAAATATACAGCGGGCACCAGCATCGGCTATGAATCCTATCATCAAACCGTGGCCGTTCAGAGGATGGGGAATTGACATGATTGGCCAGGTTTTTCCTCCATCAAGTAAAGGGCATAAGTTCATATTGGCGGCAACAGATTATTTCACCAAGTGGGTAGAGGCGATTCCTTTGAAGAAGGTCACGTCCAAAGAAGCGATCGAGTTTGTCAAGGAGCATATCATTTATCGGTTTGGAATTCCTCAGACGATAACTACTGATCAGGGATCTATCTTTGTTTCTGATGAGTTTCAACAGTTTGCTGCCAGTATGGGAATCAAGCTATTAAATTCATCGCCTTATTATGCTCAAGCCAATGGGCAAGCAGAAGCTTCCAACAAGAGTTTGATCAAATTGATTAAGCGGAAAATTGATGAGCAGCCACGGCGATGGCATACTACATTAGCCGATTCATTGTGGGCTTATCGGATGGCATGTCATGGGTCTACTCGGGTGCCGCCGTATCAGTTGGTATATGGACATGAGGCGGTTTTACCATGGGAAACTAACATCGGCTCTAGAAGACTTTCTTTGCAGAATCAGTTGACGGCCGATGATTATTATAACTTGATGACAGATGAACTTGAAGATTTAGCTCAGAATCGGTTAAGAGCGCTGGAAAGAATCAAGGAGAATAAGGCTAAGGCAGCTCGGCATTACAACAAAAAGGTGGTGAATAAGTCGTTTGCTGAGGGGGATCTCGTGTGGAAGTTGATTTTGCCGATCGGGTCCAGAGATAATAAGTTCGGAAAATGGTCGCCTAATTGGGAAGGGCCCTATCGGGTTAATCGCTGTGTGCCTGGTAACGCATATATATTAGAAGATCTTGACGGGACGGAGTTTGCTAAAGCACTTAACGGGAAATATCTCAAGAAGTACAACCCTAGCGTTTGGATCAACTCTTAAATCGGTTAAGTACAGCCGATTTCTAAGCAATTCGGAAAGCTGATGTTTTTCTATGTCGCCTAAAGACAGCCGATATCAATTGATATCGCCTTTAGATCAAAACAAATGGAAAAATTATTAAGGCTGAAAGAGATAAGTAGCAGAGCCGATCTGGTTACATGACAGCAAAAAGGTGATCGGCATGCTCCAGAAGATCGTCAGTTACAAAGGTTTAAGGTTTACAAGAATTTTTGGATCGTTTCAATTGCGCGCAGGCGGATTAGATCAATCTCATTAATTGCACGGATGTCGTCTTCATCGGAGCCCGGGATGGTCTTCAGACTCTTGTGCCGATGAATGACTTGACGCACTGCCGCTGCAACTTTGGTTTCTTGATCCTGGATAGCTTGTGGTAGGCCGATTAGTTGGGATTCTGTTGCTGTGAGGTCCTTGCGAACTTTTTCAAGTTCTGCCAGTAAATCGGCCTCCTTTTTCTTCAGCTGGTCTAGTTTGGGTTGGAGCTCTTGGGGGACAGCGGCCATATCATCAAGCTTTTTCTTCTCTGCTTGGGCTAATAGCCGATCGGCTTGGATGTCTTCGGTGGTCTTCTGTTGGTCGGCGCGATCGGCTATGCGCTGTCTAAGCTTGATGAGTTTAAATCTATGGGACTCCAGATATGCTGTGGGGGTTAGTGCGTCGACAAGTTCTTCGGGCAGATGGTGTTCAATCTCTGCGAATCTTGCCCGGATTGGCCCACAGTCTTCTGCCAGTGCGTCGATCAGATTTTCCAGCCGGCTGAGGATGCTCGTTAAGTACTCGCGCACGTCGGCTGAGAAAGACGGTTTGGAGGCCGCACTGGTGGTCCTGGCTTCTTCTACCTCCAGGTATTGACCGATGTCAAAGGGGAACAAGTCGGCCAAGGACTGCAAAATTGACATCGGTGAAGCGATTAATAAAAGATTAGAAGCAAAATTTGAGCATAAAAAGGTTACCTGAGGAAGGACATCAGCGGCTTGAGTGGCATCGGCTTCGGGGGGATGAATGGGCTGTTCTTCGAGGGGGCCGATGTCAGCCGATCGAGTAGGGATAGTATCATCAGCAACCAGAGGACTTGGTGCTGAGAGGGGAGCAGCTGGAGAAGTCATCGGCTCAACGCTTGGAGGGACGTCAGAGGGATGTTGAGGTTCTGGAGCCGATGATTCAAGCTGAAAAAGGATTTGGTAAGATAAAATAAGGAAATGGATAATAATAATAATAAGGCTTGGCGCATACCTGAGGGGACGAAGGAGCCGATGTGGTCTGGGGAGAAGATGGCATCGTGGCAGCAACATCGGCGTCGGTCTTCTGTTTCTTTGAGGAGGGGCGATGCACTAACTTCTTGCGTTTTTGTCCCATCGGCCGAGGCGCCTTGAGAAGAGCCGATGGAGATGGAGCATCACGCCCTAAGTTTGGGGTGGCCGATGGAGGTTGGTACTGGATCGGCCGACCGCTGTTGCTTGTTCTTGGGGGTTCGACGCTGGTGGCCTGCAAGATTAGAAGTGAGAGTTGGTTGAAGAAGGCGATTAAAGATTGCAGGTGTTACCTCGTCTTCGGATTCAACATAGTCGGCGTCCAGACGGGAGCAAGTAACAGGCAGGAGCTAAGCAGAACAAATGTTTCTTCCATTCTGACCACCATCGGACAAAGAGCTTGGTGTTGGCAGTACAGATGAACACCTCGGTGGCGGCGCCTAGCAGGAGGGAGTCTGTCAAAGACCGCAGCCGATCATATTCCAGGGCGCTGCTGACCGTGCCTCGGGCTTGGAGTTTGTCGATGAGGAATAGGCCTATCGGGAGCTGACCAAGGCCAAATTGGCGAGAGCCGACTGATGGATGATAGAACTCATAAGATGGCTGAGTTCGGCCCAGAGAAAAGCCGGTTGGCAGCAGACAAGGACTGATAGCCGATAGGAATATGGCTTTAGACTGATCATCATTCAGAGCTTTGAGTGGGTCAAAGTTGGAAGGCATCTCGAATGATGATGCGTCATTGTACGCAAACCAAAGAGTGGCATCCCTGGTAAAGCCGTAATAGAACCCCTTGAACCACTGACTAACTTCAGCGGGGGTTATCTTGCCGCCAGAAAGAGCCGATGCAGCTTCGCCCATAGAGATGCATCGGCGATAAACAGGGTCTTGATCTTCTGGGTAATCGGCCGGGAAAGATTGCTTGAGGAGAGAGGTTTCTGGGATAGCCTTGGAGGTATAAATATTGAGCCAGAGTTGAACGAACCACCAAGGGCCCCCAATGTGGCCGACGGGCTGGCCAGCCGATAGCTTAGTTGCCACCTGGTGAAGTAGCTGGTAGGTGGCGCCAAGGAGATAGTGCCCCAACGGAATTTGTTTCCTATCGGCCAAGCACTCTGCCAGGTATTGCATATTGGTCGTCGGGCCGAGGGTTGCACCCCCAAAGACGAACCGTTCCAACCACAGGTTTAGAAAAGCGACGTGTTCCCGATCATCAACCGGTCCAGTTCCTTTATTGTGGAGAGATATATACCTGGACTAGCCGCCAATGTTTTTTGTCTGAAGCCGGTGAGCAGGCTTGAACCGGAGTTTGAAGGGGTTGATGTAGCTTGTCGTATCCAGGCAGGTGAGCATGGTCACGTCCAGCAAAGTGGGGGTCATCGGCCCATGCCCGAACATGAAAGCATTAAGAGCATCAGACCAGTAGTATGAGGCCCATGCAAGTAGGGACTCGTTCCTTTCCATGTCAGCCAGGGAGAGGTTGATGCAGTGGCCGATGTGAGATTCTTCCCAATAGGTTCTCTTTGCAGCCGATACCCTGAGGTACCAATCTCTCCACCCGGACAGCTTACTCAGCCATGATCTGAAGCTGTTGGTCCAGTCACTGACCAACATAGTCGAGTTCTTGAAGGGAACGCGTTGGGTTTCGGCGACGATGAAATCGGTGGGATCTTCGCTGCCCATAGGGCCATGATAGAAAAAGCAGGGGTAATCGGCGGCCGGAATCAAGATTTGGGCTCTAAGATGCTACAGTAAACAAGAACACAACGAAGAACAGGTGAAGAACATAGCAGATCGGGTTCGTATAGATTGCAGATTGGGGGAAAATAATCAAGTGAGAAGATTACCTCAGGAACTGCAGATGCCGATGCCATCGCGGAAATAGGAGAAGTTGCAGGGATCGACGGCCGGAGAGAAAGGTTGCAATGATTCGTCTGGATTCGCTAGAGCTTGGTGAAGATGTGGAAGATGAAGCGGTGGTGCTCTGGTGATGTGAAAGCATAAAAAAAAGCAAGAAGACGAAGCGTTTTTATAGAGGTATGACAGCCGAGCGGGAATCGAGGCCGTTGGCACTGTTTCAAATATTTATGGCAAGTGGGCTATCTTGGGCCGCCTTGGTATGGGAGAAATCTAGAGGCCCAAAGTTGGAAGAATTTCGAAATCATACAGGAAAACTCCGAAATTGGGGGGCATGTGTTAACGCCAAAAT
The DNA here is from genome assembly GCA_003991445.1 of Oryza meyeriana var. granulata. NCBI lineage: Eukaryota > Viridiplantae > Streptophyta > Magnoliopsida > Poales > Poaceae > Oryza > Oryza meyeriana. The sequence continues at coordinate 271,888 of RYFJ01000194.1, forward strand.
TTGGTAAGGACCTGTATCAGATTGGGTCAAGAGGGCGGTTGCAGTCGGATAATGGAAATTGATCCAAGAAGCAGACCGAGTCAGAGAAGGAGCCGTGAAGACCGCGCGTGGCAGTTAATTACTATAGTTATTAGGAAAAGGTTTATTTCATTTAGGAAACCTAACCTCGTGTCCGGTCAGGCCTTGTTAGCATTTTCTGTTATAGATAGGAAATCATATACCGTGTCCTATAAGGACTCATGTAACTCGGGGTATATATACGTATGCCCGGGGACCTTGTAAATTATCAACTACAGATCAATACAAAATTCGGCGCATCGCCACCCTTTCGACGGGATCCTGCTTCTCGAGCGAGGCTGCATCGGTTAGGTCCGAACTCGTGCGAGAGGGTAAGTCTCGTCACCCCGGCTACCAATCGGCTAGGACTTCCTCGGTTAGGTCCGATATTCTAGTCGGTTTATGGTAGTCGGCTTACCACGATATATTTACTTTATCTATGGCTGCATCAGTTCAGTTTGACCTCATAGATTGATTAGGTATATCACATCACGCGTGCACAGACTGTATCGACTTACTGGGAGCAATTTATCATCAGTTCGTGCTGCATCGGTTAGGTCCGACCTACTGAACTGCTAGTGATAAGTCGATCCTGCTGGGCCGATGCGTTGTGTGCAGGCGTTTTATCGGAGTGCATAGCCGGTAAGTTATTTTCATCACGATCGCATTATATCTATCGGCCCATTGAGGCATTGTTATCATTGTCGGTCTGTGCTGCAACGGTTAGGTCCGATCTACTAGATTGACGATAATAGCTTTACTCTTGATGAGCCGATGGTGTTGTGCGATGGTGTTATCGGAGTGCTTAGCCGATAAGTTATCTGTTAAAGCCGACTACATTTATTCATTGTTTTATCCTGTACTTGCTCCATTCAGTAGTCGGCTAGCTTATCAATTATTTATCATTTATGTTATTGCATACTTTATTATATGTTCTTGCCTGTATTATTGTTACAATCGGCTAAGGGCTAGCCGATGGGTTTATTCTGTCGATCCAAGTAGAAGTGCAAGCAAGTTCCCGGGCACGACCCTAGGTGAGGGCCCGGGCATGAGCCCGGGTAAGGACCAATGTATGGGCCCGGACAGAGGACGAAGATCCCGGGAGCCGATTTAAGCAAGGGCTCGGGCACAGGCATATCTTCAGGACAATACCAGTAACACTAGACTATGATCAGCTAGGATTTATTTGATTTATTTACGCACTATACTTGCTTATTTTATCAAGTTTATAGCCGGTTTTTGAGTATCCCTTCAACGATCGGCTAGCACGATATTTGTTTACTTTTATGTTATTGCTCTTGCCGTCATCGGCCTTAAGCCGATGTATAAGTGCTACAGTGCGCATCGGCCATCGGCTGATGAAACGAGTCTAGATCGGCTTCCAGCCGATTGGCTCATTGATCTAACATTTTCCTCCTTGTCAATTACAGGGTCAAATTGACTGGCACGCCTACGAACCTCAAACTTTAGGACCTGCACTGGAGTGAAGCAAATCTCCCAGGCCTTCGTGTGTCACCCAGACGCCGAACCAGGTCCCGGCGATTTTCGGCGTCAACAGCCGTGTCCTATAAGGACTCATGTAACTCGGGGTATAAATACATATGCCCGGGGACCTCGTAAACTATCCACACAGATCAATCAAATTCGGCGCATCGCCACCCTTTCGACGGGTTCTTGCTTCTTGAGCGGGGCTGCATCGGTTAGGTCCGAACTCCTGCGAGAGGGTAAGACTCGTCACCCCTTACCCAGGTGTATCTGCCCTGTCTACGGCTGCATCGGTTCGGTCCGACCTCTTAGGCCGATCAGGTATACCACATCACACGTGCGTAGATCTTATCAGTTTACTGGGGCCGACTGTATTATCCTTACTGTTTGTCATCTATATTATCATCGGTTTTCTAGCCGATGCACATGTGTTTCCTCGGTAGTCGGCTGGCTTACTGTTTTGCTTATCTATTTTATCATCGGCTTCTAGCCGATGCACATGTTATACTGACAGCTTATCCATTTGTTTATAGTGCTATCGGTTTCCTAGCCGATACACAGGTGCCATCGGCTATCGGCTACGAGGAGTCTATATCAGCCCGTATCGGCCGATAGCCGATGTGCAGTTGCTGCTGACCCGGGCACGAGCACAAGCGAGGACCCGGGAGCGAGAACCCGAGCACGAGACCCGGCCGCGAGTACAGGCGAGGGCCCGGGCACGAGCATAGCGGCGATCGGCTGGAAGGAATCCGTATCGGCTTACTAGCCGATTGGATCAGTAGTCAAATTTCTTCATCTCCTTGTCAATTACGGGGTCAAATTGACTGGCACGCCTACGAACCTCAAATATTTTAGGACCTGCACTGGAGCTAAGCAGATCTCCCAGGCCTTCGTATGTTCAATCGCATCAAACCAGATCATCAACAAGCTTCTTGGCACACTCGGTGGTTTTTGGTGCGAACACAAGCCAGGGGAACTTAGGTGGTTGTTGTAGCTTCAAATAGGGGCTGGATATTTTGTAATTTCTTTTTGTTGAAATATTTTAAATCTGCTAGTGTGTGCTTCTCAACAATCAGGGCGAGGTGAGTCTCGCCCGATCAAAGTGAAAGGTGCATCAATCTTTATTTCTCCAGCCACTATAGCCAAGCCATTTCATTGGACCTCCCGCGTCTTTGATGGCACTTCCTTTTCACAGTTCCCAAAACCACACACGCATTTGCAAACAAGGTGAAATAAAACTACGCTAAGGAATCACCTCACATCCGCCCATGACCGTGGGCACGGCTGTTCAAACAGTTTAGACCTCTGCAGAGGAGGTACACTTTATCCACACGATGTGACTCACTCTAGCCACCAGCTCGCACTGAGCAGGCACGATCGGTGGCCTAGAGGTTTTCACGACAAGGTGTTTCCCCAGCCCTCCCAGGTTACCCCATGCTAATTGGAGGGGTCCTCGAGACCAATCACAGAGTAGGTCCCAGACCATGCTGTACCAGTTACCCAGGAGGCAACCCCGACGCCTTTCCGCACGATCCACAGTCCAATAGCATGCAAGACGTCCCTCAGAGTCTAGTTACTCGGCCAGGGGCTTCCCAATTCACCCATGTGGTTGTACTGTGTCATATACTCGGATGAAATTCCAAAGGGATCGGTCCTTAAAACGACCACATAGGCATCTCACACACCAGATCAGCCTTGTGTCGTGAATCTCCATTTTAAAATTCATTTTGCTTTCACAAGGCACCGACCCAGGTGTCGGGTTTTCCAAACGTTTCGTAAAACCACGTTTACCCAAGAGGTTACTCAAAAGTTTAAGTTAAAGAGGCGGCCACCAGTACTCGTACAATAGTGCATGAATTCCGAGGCGCGGCAACGGTGGTTATAAGGGAACAGAGTATTTCAACCATCAAGGAAGGAATTAATGCAGCAAGGTTGGGTAGGTCACCCGGTCTGACTCGCAGATGGGACCGAACGATTTAGTGCACGCATATTGATGTAGGATTTCACAAATAAAATAATTAAAATTCACATATCGGCTCGATTGATCAAAGGTGACTTGCCTTGCTCTAAGTCTTCACGAGTCTTCGAGAAATCGTCGTGAAATCCACTCCGAAACAATTTCCAACGGTCGTTACTATGCGCAAACACACAAAAATCTACACAAAGTCCAAGAAACAAATCCTATTTAGTGTGAATAATAGTGCCATTAGATAGATCTCAATTTTACAAAATTACTGGAGTTGGAACGGTGTCAATCGGATCAACGGATTAGAAGATATGAATTTTCGAAGATTAAATGGAATTTTGGATAAAGGAAAAGGATTTAATTTGATTTCCAGAGGAGAATATTCGAGGGCATATTCCCTAGAGTCACTGACAGAAGGGGTCCACTGACAGCTACGGCCCACCAGTCGGTTGGTGTAGAGAAAGAGTTGTGGGCCGGGGGCTAGGCCCTGGGGCCCACATGGCAGTGGCACAAGGGGGGCACGGCTCATTGACGGCTAGGGCCCACTATCAGGAACCAGGGTTTATGGAATTGGTCCGTGGTGGACTGAGGGAAAAAGGGCCCACCTGACAGGGGCACGGTCCACATGTGCGGTGCACACTCACTGGGTCGAGCTAGGACGGCGTCCGTGGGGGGAATGGGTACACGGTGGGACCCTCACGACAGTGAGGACGGGGAAGGCATGGCTTCGCTAGTGGGATCCGACGATCGATGGTGGCGGGAGTGCACCGGCGAGCGGTGGTGTTCTGCGGCAAGGAGACTACATCGGCAGGGAGAGATCACGGGGAGTCAAGTGAACGGTTTGGATCGGGGAGAACGAAGTCCGACGGCGGCCGGCGGCGAGACACCGGGGCGATGGAGAGAGAGAAGGGCAAGGAGATGGCGACGACGGCCATGGCTGCACTGAGGAGACGTCCGAGGTCGACATTCAAAGGGCGGCGTTACCACGTTCCTCACTTACATCACAAGAAAGCTAGGAGAGGCTTGCCGAGAGCTCCCCGAGGGCGGAGGAGTTGCGGTGGTGGCGGGACAAGGATGTGCCGGTGACGATAGGAAAAGAAAAGGTTAGGAAAGAGGAGACGATGGTGACGACGCGGGTCACCGAGGCGTTGTTCTCCCGAGGTCAAACGGCTCCACGAATCCCATCGGCCAGGACGGCACATCGGCGTGGTCGGGTGGCGGCGGCGGCTGAACTTGGGAGGACGGCCGAGCTTGCGCCGCCCGAGATGCAGAGTGAAGGAGGGAGACACCAGGAGCACGGGAGTGTTTTTATAGGCGAGGAGGGGGATTTTATAGGGGCGAGGAGAGGCAGCGTCAATGATTGAGGCTCAATCATGAAGGTGAGGAGGAGAGAGAGGCGGGAGATGGAGGCAAAAATTCTCCTTGTGGGCAGTCATATTCAAATGGCGGCCGGGATTGCACGGAGCGTGGTAGTCGGTCTATTCGACGGTGGTGTTTGGATTTTCACGAGCAGAGAACGGCGTGGGCGATTGACTCGGTGGGGATGGCGGTGACAAGCGTGGACGAAGCCCCTTTTGACCGGCTTGGCCTGGGACCGAGGCTGAAAGAAACGAAAGAAAAGAGGAGCGGCGTTGGTGACCGAGGCTGTCCTCCTCATGGCGGCTTGCGGCGGCCAGGGCGTGACCGTGGCGGTGACCGGAGTGGCGCAGGCGGTGGGGTGCAGGTGCGTTGGCCGGTTTGGGAATTGACTGAACGGCCTCCAGGAGCGAACGGGAGAGGGAACGGAGGACGCCCGTGGGGAAGACGACACTGTTGGAGAAGATCAGACGGTCGCGCGGCTTAGGAGGTACGTGGCAAGCATCCGAGCGACTCGGCGAGGCTTACGCGCGACGCGGGCGATCGACGGCGGCCGAGTGAGGGCGTGGGGCACGTGTCGACAATCGGACGACGGCGGGCGCATGCGGATTAGGGAGATCGGGCGGTTAGCGGAATGCCAGCGGGACACGTGGAAGAGATCGGCTGGAGTTGCGCGCCGCGTAGGAAAGCTAAGGCGAGGTAGGCCGAATAGGAATGATGGTGGCCCAGGGTGAACAGAAACCCTTCTCTTTTTCTCCGAGATTTATTTGGGGGCTTTTGAGAAACTTTCAAAGGGATTTTGTATTTAAATTTTATTCTTGAACCCAGGAAAATTTGAGGAATTCAAGGAGGGGTCCAAGGTAGCAATTGTCGGTACTTTTGGGATTAATCTTTTTTGAGGATTTTTGTGGGGGATCCAAAGAGAGAAATTTCAAGGAGGGAAGATTGAATTCAAATTACAATATTTAATTTGAATTTTGGGGAAATTCTCAAGGAAATTTTGATGAGTTTTCCTTGGACTTTGGATGAAGGCGAGACGTATTTGGGTGGATATATATATATATATACACACACACACATACATATATATGGGTATGTTTATGGAGGGTTTTATGTGTATATATATAAAGGGAGATGTATTTATATATATATATATATATATATATATATATATATATATATATATATATACACACACACACATAAGTTGGTGGAGTTGAGTAGGAGGGTTGATACATGTATGTATATATGCATGTATTCATATACTTACATATATATATGGATGCTCATATATATGTGTGTGTGTGTGTGTGTGTGCATATTGGGGTAGATCATCGAGTAGAGATGGATTACAAGGGAGAGAGAAACAAAGGAATTTACGCGAAGATTCAACCGGGGGGCGTTTTAGGGTTCTGACGTCGGATCTTCGGAACGGAAATCGAATCAGAGATGTTGGCACCTCGGTTCGGATATCGAAACAGAGATTTCTCGAGGGAGAACCTGAGGGAGTTGTCGTCAGGGTTTTAGGAGCGGAGCTCGATGACGGTGAGTCGAATCCGGGGATTGTTTCTCGAACGGAGGTTTTTGAGAGGTCGGGATTACGAGGTCAAGGATAGGATTTTTAAATCGAGATCCAGGCACAACATACAACACAGCATACAAGATCAAAATTTTCATAGGTAGATTTTTACGAATTATCGTTTAACGTCTCACTGAAAGCGGGGCGTTACAAACCTACCCCCCTTACAAAAATCTCGTCCTCGAGATTTAAAGGCGGATAGGGAAAAGAGGACAAAAGGGAAACTTCAGACTTCTTTGCTGCTTCTTTCACTTCAGGCATTTCTTCTGGTCAACTGGCTACTTGCACTGGACTGGCAGCTGCTCTGCTCGGCTGGGGTGGTCAGTTTTGCAGTGGTTCTTCTTCTTCGGGATGGACTTGTTCTTCGCCTTCTTCTTCTACGGTCTCAAGATACTCGACTTCTCCAACTGGTTCAGCTTGCACGTGGTTCAGATGTCCATGTCTGGCGGCTGGTGAGGCTTGAGAGACTGATCCACTGCTTTGCGGTCTTGCATTTCCTAGCGCAGACGCTTTGGTTGAAACGTAGGACTGAGGTGTCACAGAACGATTCTTGGGGCATTCACATGAATAGTGTCCAATTTCATGGCAGCTGAAGCATTCGACTCCGGACTTTTGTCCAGGGTGTCCTGTCTGAGTAACTGAGTTGCTTCTTCCTGAGTTGGTACTATAGCTTCTGGTAGACTGTTGACTTGGCCTCGATTCAATTGAGCGAGGAACTGAGCTGGTGGTTCTAGAATTCTAAGGTGTTCCGGTGTAGTATTGCACAGGTGGGTGCATCCTTCGCATCTGTCCATCTTTGGCATGAAACTGTGTTGGTGATATTTCGCGTTTCCTATAGTCTTCCAGTTCTGTCGCTGCGTCTTCTTGTAGTAAAGCCTTGTTGATCATGCGCTGAAACGTAGGGAAGACATGGGACAAAAGCAGAACTCTCAAGTTGGCGTTCATTCCTTTCAAGAACCTTTTGATTTTCTTTACGTCAGTGTTAACATCTTCTGGTGCATATCGGGCCAACTTGTTGAAACGGCTGAGATACTCATTGATACAGGAAGATCCTTGCTTGATCTTGGCAAACTCTTCTTTCTTCATCTCAATTGTGCTTTCTGGAATGTGAGCTGAACGGAAGGCTACTTTGAACTCTGTCCAAGTGATAGTTGTTGAATCCGGATGGGCGGTACAGTAGTTATCCCACCAATCTGTTGCAGGTCCTCTTAACTGATGTGCAGCATAGAGAGTTTTTTCCACTAGGGTGCATTGGACAAGGTTCAGCTTTCTTTCGACATCTTTGATCCGGTCGTCAGCTTCGATGGGTTTTGTGGTCTGAGAGAATTCTGGTGGGTGTGATCTCAAGAAATCATTGAGCTTAGATCTGCCATTGTCTTGAGCCATACGGGGTTGATGCACTTGGGTTTGTTGCTGTTGTATTACGGCCAGGCTTTGAGCGATTCCTTGTAGTACCTGGGTCTGGATAGCAAACAGCTAGTGAAAATCCATTGGCGGGGGTTGATTACCATTTGCAGCTTGACTGGCTGGTCTAGGGTTGATAGCGGAACCACTTTCAGCATCCTGTGTAGCAGTCGGGTTGACTGGTGGATCTGGGTTCCTTGCTGGGATTGGATCCTATTCATAGCAGAGGCGGTTGGGAACACGGATCTGACGGTTGGTGCGACGTGCCATCTGTTTCAGGTTGACTGAGGTCAGAACGATTGGGGAACAGGAGTAAAGACATAACCGAAAACACTAGATAAAACGGTTTCGCAAATCCGAGGAAGAATAGTGGCATGTCCTAGTGAGTAGCCCAATTGGTCCCATACCTAAACACGGACTACCAGGCATAACATCACACAGCACTGCTTCGCCACAACTCCTACCGAGCGGGCGGCGATACTAAGGTTAACTATTACCGAAGGCTAGTCATTAACTCGCCAAGCAGAAGCACACCTTTCATGATGACAGGCGGGTTCTAGGGCGAAAATGCATACACGAGACTAGCTTCTAGATTTTGATGTAGATAGGGGGAAACAGAGAAAGATTTTTCGCAAATCTAGACCGAAAGGAAAACAATTCCTTAGCTTTTCATAAATAGCTTGTATTCAAATATTGCCATCCTATCAGGGGTTTTGGTCCTAGAGCCAACCTATGAACTGATACCATCTCTTGTCACACCCCGATCTGGCACCGCCGTACAACGGCACTAAATAGGGCGTGCCGCAGGAAAACAGCACGAACCGTTTCCCTGCGGATCCGCTATACCGATACCAGTCCCAGGATACAGCGCTGGTATCAACGGAATCAGACATGCATCATTGCAGTACCTTAAATAAATAATAATTAAATAGACTTATACCTTAACTTATGTTGCAGCTTCGGAGCAAGCTGGAGACAGCAACGAGTAGCACAGAGGCAGCGGCAGTAGCGGAACAGCAAACTAAGTCCCAATACATAGACAACAGTTGGGAACTAGGGCGAAACCCTAATCTTTACTTCATAGCAACTCCCACTTCAGCTCCCGACGAGAGACTATATATATATACAGCAAGGGTGAGTACTTACGTACTCAGCAAGCCAGGGGAACTTAGGTGGTTGTTATAGGCTTCAAAGAGGGGCGGGATATTTTGTAATTTCCTTTTGTTGAAATATTTTAAATCTGCTAGTGTGTGCTTCTCAACAATCAGGGCGAGGTGAGTCTCGCCCGATCAGAGTGAAAGATGCATTAATCTTTATTTCTCCAGTTTTCGCAACCAAGAATTCGCATCAAACGGCTTCCTGAGCCAAAGCATTTTCCCGGACTTTCCGAGTCCTGCTGTCCATGACAGCCAAGCCATTTCATCGGACCTCCTGTGTCCTTGATGGCACTTCCTTCTCACAGTTCCCAAAACCACACACGCATTTGCAAACAAGGTGAAATAAAACTACGCTAAGGAATCACCTCACATCCACCCATGACCGTGGGCACGGCTGTTCAAACAGTTTAGACCTCTGCAGAGGGGATACACTTTACCCACATGACGCGACTCACTTTAGCCACCGGCTCTCACTAAGCAGGCACGATAGGTGGCCCAGAGGTTTTCGTGATAAGGTGTTTCCCCAGCCCTCCCAGGTTACCCCATGCCAACTGGAGGGGTCCTCTAGACCAATCACAGAGTAGGTCCCAGACCATGCTGTACCAGGAACCCAGGAGGCAACCCCGACGCCCTCCCGTACGATCCACAGTCCAATGGCATGCAAGGCGTCCCTAAGAGTCTAGTTACACGGCCAGGGGCTTCCTAATTCACCCATGTGGTTGTACTGTGTCATATGCTCAGATGAAATTCCGAAGGGATTGGTCCTTAAAATGACCACACAGGCATCTCACACACCAGATCGGCCTTGTGTCATGAATCTCCATTTTAAAATTCATTTTGCTTTCACAAGGCACTGACCCAGGTGTCGGGTTTTCCAAACGTTTCGTAAAACCACGTTTTACCCAAGAGGTTGCTCAAATTTTTAAGTTAAAGAGGCGGCCATCAGTACTCGTACAATAGTGCATGAATATCGATGCGCGGCAGCGGTGGTTACAAGGGAACAGGGTATTTCAATCATCAAGGAAGTAATTAATGCATCAAGTTTGGGTAGGTCACCTAGTCTGACTTGCATATGGGACCGAACGATTTAGTGCACACATATCGATGCAGGATTTCGCAAATAAAATAATTAAAGTTCACATATAGGCTCGATTGGTCAAAGGTGACTTGCCTTGCTCTAGGTCTTCACGAGTCTTCGAGAAATCGTCGTGAAATCCGCTCCGAAACAATTTCCGACGGTCGTTACTATGCGCAAACACACAAAAATATATACAAAGTCCAAAAAATAGATCCTATTTGGTGCTAATAATAGTGGCATTAGATAGATCGCAATTTTAGAAAATTACTGGAGTTGGAACAGAGTCAATCGGATCAACGGATTAGAAGATCTAAATTTCCGAAGATTAAATGGAATTTTGGATAAAGGAAAAGGATTTAATTTGATTTCCAGAGGAGAATATTCGAGGGAATATTCCCTGGAGTCACTGACAGGAGTGGTCCACTGACAGCTATGGCCCCCTAGTCATTTGGTGTAGAGAGAGTTGTGGGCCGGGGGCTAGGCCCAGGGGCCCACATGGCAGTGGCACAACAGGGCACGGCTCACTGACGGCTAGGGCCCATTGTCAGGGGACCGGGTTTATGGAATTGGTCCGTGGTGGACTGAGGGGAAAAGGGCCCACCTGACAGGGGCATGGTCCACGTGTGCGGTGCACACTCACCGGGTCGAGCTGGGACAGCGTCCGTGGGGGGAATGGGTACACGGTGAGACCCTCGTGGCAGTGAGGATGGGGAAGGCATGGCTTCGCCAGTGGGATCCGACGACCGATGGCGGCAGGAGTGCACCGGCGAGCGTCAGCGTTCCATGGCAAGAAGACTACATTGGCAGGGAGAGGAGATCATGGGGAGTCGAGTGAACGGTTTGGATCGGGGAGAACGAGGTCCGACAGCGGCCGGTGGCGAGACACCGCAGCGACGGAGAGAGAGAAGGGCAAGGAGACGGCAACGACGGCCATGGCTGCGCCGAGGAGACGTCCGAGGTTGACATTCAAAGGGCGTTGTTACCACGTTCCTCACTTACATCACAAGGAAGCTAGGAGAGGCTTGCCGAGAGCTCGCCGAGGACGGAGGAGTTGCGATGGCGGTGGGACAAGGATGTGCCGGTGATGATAGGAAAAAAAAAGGTCAGGAAAGAGGAGACGATGGCGACGATGCAGGCCACCGAGGCGCTGTGCTCCCAAGGTCAAACGGCTCCACGAATCCCGTTGGCCAGGACAGTACATCGGCGCTGTCGGGTGGCGATGGCGGCCGAACTTGGGAGGGCGGCCGAGCTTGCGCCGCCCGAGATGCAGAGCAAAGGAGGGAGACACCAGGAGCACGGGGGTGTTTTTATAGGCGAGGAGGAGGATTTTATAGGGGCGAGTGTCGATGTTTTACACCGGCAATATGAATATGGGGCTACTCGAAGGATGGAAACTCGGTGGATTGCAAAGGAACAAGGAGAGGTTTTATACTGGTTCAGGCCCGCGATGTGAGGTAATTCCCTACGACCAGTTGTGGTGGTATTCCTTTGAGGATTTGTGTCGATCAATGATCTTCTGCCCTCATGGGGCACCCTGCCTCCCCTTATATACTGGGGAACAGGGGTACAAAGTAGGAATCCCAGCCGGACACAGTGAAGAGATTTCCTTCTTAGAGATACATCTTACCCGACTAGGACTGTATATTCCTTTTCGTATAAGGCAAAGTCTGCCGGGTGCTACTATATCTCTAATTACAAGTCTCGGCCCATCCTCTGTCCGAGTGGCCTATATGCTTGTGATGAGGTACCCAGGGCCCATGGCCTCCACGGTAGCCCCTGAGACCTTCATAGTTGAGTCATAGCTGATGCCGAGTGCTCATCCTCCATGGTGAAGATTGCCCGAGTGCATTGTTCCCGAGTACTCTTTGTCTGAGTGCTTCTTCTTCTCGAGTCCTACTTCATGTCTGCTGGCAGCGAGGCTATGAAGGGCTTCATGTAGATGTATGAATAATGTGCGCCAAATAGGCGCACCTATTAGGTGTAGCCCCCGACTTTGTGCTTAATTGTGAAGACAATTAAACATAAAGTCAAAGATCTTTAACCTTGTAGTCTTTCCTGAGTAGTATACTATTGGTGTCGGCGAAACGGGATAGGGGGTCCCACATACCCCGGGGACGCGTGGGTCATCGGCCACGTCAACTCCCCCGGGGCAACATTCTGCATCGGCGACGGCTGGCTCTCCTGCTAAGTGCCCGGGCCCGGGAGCGCCACCCCGTGGCCGGGTGCGTCTTCCCCAGGCCCGGGTGCGCCTCGCTCGAGTGCATCTTCCTCGGGTCCCGAGTTCCGGGGATACTCCCCGGTTCCGGGACCCACATGCACAGTCCCGAGGCGCATTCTCCAGAAGCGGACCAGCTTTCCAACCACCCGCATTAATGATGAGGCGACGGGGCGTAACGCGCCTGTCGCCCGCTCCCTGTGCAGTCAGAGACTTTTGACTTCGGGGGAGAGGGCGTGCGCTGTCACATCTCCACGACTTAGCCAACCAGCAGCATGACGACCAGACGACCTGACACGCCGAACCTACTCCGGCGTGGACTCTCATCCAGTGCAGCGCGGCAGACGGGCGTGGACGTGCCCGACAAGATGTAGCATAGCTCTCTCTCTCTCTCTCTCACCACGTATGCCAGGCACTGTGGACTCCCCTTATGCACTAAAAGGAGGATCCATGCCTCAGGCTAAGGGGACTCTCCTCGGAGGACTTTGGTTGGACCTCTTCCCGAACCTCTAACTCTCTGGCTCTCTAGCTCACTCCCTAGCCACTGTTCTTCTTCCTCAGCTCCGGCGAGCGGGCTGAGTTCACCTTGTAACAGACATACCATATTCACCTCCACGTAGCATACACACAGGAGTAGGGTATTACACTTCCGAGCGGCCCGAACCTGTCTACTTCCTCCTGTCTTCTTTGTGTGCCATCATCCACCGATCGATCTTTCTTCTACACCGGACGCCGCATTCACCTGAGAACCACTCCCCTGGCCGAATCTCAAGGGGGGGTCTCCGGACTTCCCGCAGTCGAGGTTTCATCCTCCGACAGCTGGCGCGCCAAGTAGGGGGAGTTTCCTTTTCAGGTGACACGCCGGCGTCCCAATCACCGGCGCACTCCATGGTAGGAGGCCATCGTCCACGTGACTCAGACAAGGAGTCTGGCAGCTTCACCCCGCCGGGCGACGCTAGCCCTGTGGCGTGCCTGCCACATATCCCCTTCTCGTCCTCTTGGGGACGCGCGGCGCGCGCCCTGCGGGCCGAGTTCGCCCAGCAGCGGCCTGGTTGTGCGGCCTCGGCACCTTCCCTCGCGGAGGGGGCCGGCAAGTGCCCCGCCGGGTCTGCCGCGGCCTCATCCATGAGGCGCGAACAGGCGCGCCGCTCCACGGTGCGCCGCCACCTTGACTTCCCGTCCGCGTCGCCGCAGGGAGCCCTCCTGCGCCACCCTCTGACATTTACCGGGGGCAGGGGCCGAGAGCGGCGGTGGCTTAGCGAGGTTGCTAACCTTGTGTGCGTGGCCCATCGCCAGGTCGCCGCCCACAGCAGTGCAGGGGCCGGGAGTGCCGACCGCGCGACGTCTAGCGCGGGCCGGCCCTCCACCCCGACGCAGAGCAAAGCCCGGAGCACGGTGCCACGCGCCCCGCCTCCGGCAAACAGCGGCCACGGTGACCTCCGTGACCGGCTAAACCGGAGGCGGTCCGACGAGGACGCCCGGGTCACTATGGAGCGACGGCCCGAACGGCGGGCGGACACCATCGCGCGTTCCGAGATCCAGGCCTCCAGCTCCAATATACCGACGGGAAACCGTCATCTGTTGCCCGAGCCCGCTCAGCACGGCTCGGGCTGCCTGGCGCTCTCCCCAGGCCTCCGGCAAGTGCGCTGGCCGGCCAGGTTCCGGCCCAGCTTGCCGGAGAAGTATGACAGCTCCGTGGATCCCACGGAGTTCCTGCAGATATACACCATCGCCATCCAGGTGGCCGGCGGCGATGCTCGAGTGATGGCGAACTCTTTCCCCATCGCTCTCAAAGCCCAGGCTCGCTCCTGGATGATGAACCTCCCCGAGGGCTCAGTCTACTCGTGGGAGGACCTCTGCCACCAGTTCATGGCGAACTTCCAGGGCACTTTACCGCGCCCTGGGACCGAGGCGGACCTCCACGACCTGCGTCAGGGCAGAGGCGAGTCGCTGAGGCACTTTTTGCAGCGCTTTAGCCAGATCCGCAATACTATCCCCCACATTGCTCCTCACGCGGTTATCCACGCGTTTCGCTCGGGCATGCGTGATAAGCGCATGCTCGAGAAGCTGGGCACCCGCGACGTCCAGACCACGGCTGAGTTGTTCAGCCTTGCCGACCTCTGCGCCCGCAAGGAGGAGGCCCGGGCGTGGAACAAGCCACGCCCTGAGGCCCCTGAATAAAACGGCGAGTCCTCACGCTCCACGGGGCGTCGAGACAGGAGGAAGCGCCAGAAGTCCAAGGCGGCCACCGGGACCTACGCCTTGGCTGCTACGGGCAAGGCCCCCGGGCCGACGGCGCCCACGGGGACGGCAACGGCGACAAGCGACGAAGGCCCGCACGTGCGCCGCCTCCGCCGGCAGCGGCCCCGAAGTGGTGCACAGTCCACCAGATGGATTCGCACGATCTCACGGAGTGCCGTGTCGTCCAGAGCTTGGCCGAGCAGGTCAAGTACTTCCGGCAGGAGCCATAGCAGGCCAAGCCCGATCGAGGTGGATCGGACGGACCGATCCCTCGCCGGACGGTCCGAATCCCACTGCCGACCAGGAGCAACAATAGAGGGCGCGACCACCCGGACAACACCGCCCCGGCGAGAGCGAGTCTAGGGAAGTCGCGCCGATTCATACTATGCCTTAGTCCGGGGCCCCCGGGTCCCGGGCGCATATCCAGAACATCTGAGCGGGGCCAAGGGTCCCGGGACCATGTCCCAGGGACCACGGCCGTGCCCGACTCTGGGGAGCCCGAACCAAGGCCGCCTCGCCAACGCAAGTGCGAGTCTTGGACGCGGCACCCGGAACATCCAAGCCCGGGCCACCAGATCCCGGCATATATCAAACCACATTCTTGTCGGGCCCCCCGGGTCCCAGGGCCCCATGTTCGATAAGGGTGTGGCCCGGGATCCGTCTGCTGGGCCCGACACCGTGGAGCCCGAACCAGGGCAGCCTCGCCAAGGCGAGTGCGGGCCTAGGAACATGGCACCCGGGACAACATCAACATTTTCATAACAGATGGGGACCGATAACTCGGACAGCTTCGCCCTGTTGAGAGCGTGTCCGAGAAGGTCGTCCCGACACTTTCCATATCCAAGCCCGGGCCTCCGGATCCCGGCATATATCAAACCGTATCCCAGCCGGGGCCCCTGGGGCCCCGGGCCTATATGTACCCCCGGCCGCGAAGTGCTCACTCCCTTTCGGGGGAGTGGTGCCCGGGCCTATGTATATCACCAGCCGCGAAGTGATCGCTCCTTCTCGGGGGAGTTGAGCCCGGGCTACCGGCCCCCGTCGGGCCGGGATCGGGAAGCACGTAACAAATGCAGGTGAACTTCGTCGGCGAGGTAGTCTGCAATATTACACCGCGTCGAATCGTCACCAACAACGGGGCGCAGTTTCACGATCGAGCTCTTCCGCGAGTACCGCTCCGACGTCGGCATCAAGCTCTCCTCCGCTTCCCCCGACCACCCTGCGAGCAATGGGCAGGCTGGGCGGGCGAACACGGAGATCCTGCGGAGCCTCAAGACAAGGTCTTACAGTGACCTCAAAAAGCATGGCGCCAAGTGGATCAACGAAGCTCCCGGCGGTCCTGGGGGCGAACCGTGCCACACCAAAGTCGGGCGACTGGGGAGACCACTTCCCTTCCCAGTGTACGGGGCCGAAGCCGTTCTGCCGTCAGATCTCACCTTCGGCTCTCCCCGGGTACAGCGCTACATCGGCGACATCAACCACGACAACATGCAGCTCGACAACCTCGACTTCCTCGAGGAACGAAGGCGGCGCGCCCCGCTCCGCGTCGCTCGATTACCAGCAAGGCCTCAAGTGCTATCTTTGGTGTAAGGTTCGGGCCCGATCACTTCAGACTGGGGGTTAGAATCTCCGCCGTGTCCTCGCACGGGTCGGAATGAAATGAACCTTCCCCCATGGGAAAGCCCCTTCCTGATGATCGATGTTTCCCGACCGGGCCCGGTAAGCCTGGGAGCATCTTCACAAATTCTTCCATAAATACATCCTGTAAGTGGCCGTGCACCCGGGCCAGCGCCGGATTTTTCCAAAATCTCAGCGCTGACCGGGCCCCCTTGTGTATACGCTTTCGTATAATCAGCATTTTTTAATATCTATCCCGATGCCGTACCTTTCGTCTTTTTCCGTGTGTTGCGTTCATGGCAGTCTCATCCCCTAGGGGCATACTCGGGCCGCGCCCGTGCGACGGTTGGGGTTCGTGCATTATCATCAGTTCCTTACCGACGAGTAATCGTATCCCGACGTGCTAGGTCCAGGGCGTTGTCGAGCTCGCGGGGACCTGATGGCGCCCTCCGGGAGGCGCCCCGTGTCCCTGCGGCTCCGATGTCCTGCCTGGCTAGCTTCGGGATCGGTTCTTTCCGGAGGTAGGGGGCGAAATGCTTATGCGTAATCTTTCACTCCGCACGGTCGCGACCGCGAGGACGCCTTCGGGAGGTGATCGACGCCACCGTTCGTAGCATGGAACGGACAAGGGAACGAGCCAAATACTCTCACAATTCATCATGTGCAGATTACACCAATTCCCGGCAGGTTTAGGCAGGCCTTCCGAACCTCGACGCAGCCTGCGGAGCCCGGCCTGGCCAGCTCCTCCCCGGCAACCGCCGGGGTGCCGGATGCTCCGTTGCCTGGTAACCCCGTGACTGATCAAGTCCGTTCCCGCGGCTTCGCGGCGCTCCCTGGGCCAATGGCTCCCGGGGGCGTGGAGGGCCCCCGGACCCGGAAGACAGAAGGGGTCAAGTCTAAGGACCTAGCCGTTTCCGCAAGACTCGCGCTCGGTCGCCCACGGCCCCTTCGTGCCGGGCTCTCAGGGATCTGAGCTCTATGGCGGTTCACGGTGGATCGACCCGGTACTTGGCGCTCCCGAGGGCGAGCAATGCTCCCGGCCCCGGGATCGTGCTCGCGGAGCTGTACCGCCGCTTGCAACGTCCAGATACGTAACCTTACCCGACTTATGTATTGCATAAATTGTATTCTTCCCCCATTTGCATAAATTGTATTCTTCCCCGGCTGCGGTGCCCGACCTGGCCAGCTCCTCCCCGGCCACCGCCAAGGCGCCGGGTGCTTCGCTGCCTGGCGACCCCGTGCCCGGAAGAGTCAGTTCCCGAGGGGCTCCCAGCGAGTCAAGAGTCTGTTCTCGCGGCCTCGCTGTGCTCCCTGGGCCAACAGCGCCCGGGGGCACGGAGGGCCCCCGGATCCGGAAGACGGAAGGGGCCGAACCTACGGACTTCGTCGCTCCGGAAAGCTCACGTCCGGACTGCTCGCGCCCCTGGGGACCGAGCTCTCGGGGCGTTCAACCGTCGCGTTCGCTGCCCCTGGGGACCGAGCTCCCGGGGCAGGCGGCTGCACCAGGGCCCGGACAGGAGCCTTAGGCCCAACGGCTGTTCGCAGCTGCTGGATCTCGTTGTCGGATGACGCCCGGTATTCGGCGTTCCCGGACACGAGGCCCCGAACACCAGCAACCTCCGAACAACACAATAAACCAAGGTACGAAAATATAAACATGATCATATACATATGCAAATATCTCTCTCTGTACAAGACCGGCAAACCAGAGTGCAAGCACGAGCGAGGCCCAGAGATGTCGCCGCACGGGGGGAGGTCACCGGTGTACTTCATACCGGACCCCGGGCGGCGTCGGAAGGGGAGCGCTCGGGGGCATGGAGGGCCCCTGGGCCCCGAAGGCGGCCGCGGATGGTGCCAGAAGGAAACCAGCGTCTTCCCCGGACTCTTCGTCGGCCGTCGGCTCCACCAGATGCTCGCGCCCGGAGACGCCGTCGCACGGGGAGAGGTCGCTGACCTTCTTCGGACCGCACCCCGGGCGGCGTCAGAAGGGGACCGGCGTCTTCCTAGACTCTTCGTCAGGCATCGGCTCCACAAGGTGCTCGCCGCGGTCGAGGAACCCTGCCCCCGGGGCAACGGTCTCGGCCACGGCCTCCCGCGCCTCCTCGCGAACCACCGCGACTTCCTCACGCGCGGGGAACTCACAACCCCGAGACGCGAGCCCGGCCTCTTGGGCCCGGACGCTTTCTTCTCGGGAGAGTGTTTCCTTCTCCCGCGCCTCCATCTCGGACCAGGCGCGAGAGGCCTCGTCGGCGGCAGAATTCGGTGGCGGCCTCCGATCGGACGACGCACCTCTCTGCTGCCACGATCTCCGGCCAACGGGTTGCCACGAAGAACTCGGTGGCAACGGTGCGGACAGTGGGCTGCCGCATCGCGATCGCTGCCGCCGGCTCTTCCTCAACACTTTATCCCATATTTCCGTCCCGGGCCCCCGGGTCCTGAGCACATCTCTTCCACATATCTTCCATATTCCCAGCCCGGGCCCCCGGGACCCGGGCACATATCGCCCATATTTGTTCCCGACCACATGTCCAGACTGCGCAACAAGTCATCAAACTCCACCAGTTCATGGCGAACCAAGTGCACCCTGCGTCCCCTCGTTTCTTCAAGACATGGCCCTGTTCCTGCCCGGAGCTGGTCTCGGCTGAGCAACAGGGACAGGGGCCACTGTCGGCGAAACGGGATAGGGGGTCCCACATACCCCGGGGACGCGTGGGTCATCGGCCACGTCAACTCCCCCGGGGCCACATTCTGTATTGGTGACGGCTGGCTCTCCAGTTAAGTGCCCGGGCAGTGCCTGGGCCCGGGAGCGCCACCCCGTGCCCGGGTGCGTCTTCCCCGGGCCCGGGTGCACCTCGCTCGGGTGCATCTTCCTCAGGTCCTGAGTTCTGGGGATACTCCCCAGTTCCGGGACCCACACGCATAGTCCCGAGGCGCATTCTCCAGAAGCGGACCAGCTCTCCAACCACCCGCATTAATGATGAGGCGACGGGGTGTAACGCGCCTGTCGCCCGCTCCCTGTGCAGTCATAGACTTTTGACTTCGGGGGAGAGGGCGTGCGCTGTCACATCTCCACGACTTAGCCACCCAGCAGCATGACGACCTGATGACCTGACGCGCCGAACCTACTCCGGCGTGGACTCTCATCCAGTGCAGTGCGGCAGACGGGCGCGGACGTGCCCGACAAGACGTAGCATAGCTCTCTCTCTCTCTCTCACCACGTATGCCAGGCACTATGGACTCCCCTTACGCATTAAAAGGAGGATCCATGCCTCAGGCTAAGGGGACTCTCCTCGGAGGACTTTGGTTGGACCTCTTCCCGGACCTCTAATTCTCTGGCTCTCTAGCTCACTCCCTAGCCATTGTTCTTCTTCCTCAGCTCCGGCGAGCGGGGTGAGTTCACCTTGTAACAGACATACCATATTCACCTCCACGTAGCATACACACAGGAGTAGGGTATTACGCTTCCGAGCGGCCCGAACCTGTCTACTTCCTCCTGTCTTCTTTGTGTGCCATCATCCACCGATCGATCTTTCTTCTACACCGGACGCCGCATTCACCTGAGAACCACTCCCCTGGCCGAATCTCAAAGGGGGGTCTCCGGACTTCCCGCAGTCGAGGTTTCATCCTCCGACAACTGGTATATGAGACTCTTCGGTATCATGTCAACCCGAATATGATTTATAGTCTTGCCGAGTAGCATGCCACTCGTATATGGGACTCTTCAGCTTCATGTCAGCTGGAAAGGGGGTTTATACTCTTTCCCGAGTGGCGTCCCACTCGGAAGTTAGACTCCTCAGCGTCATGTCAGCTGGAAAGAAGGTTTATAGTCTCTCCTGAGTAGTGCACTACTCGAAAGTTAGACTCTTCAGCGTCATGTCGGCTGGAATAATGTTGCTCATGGCAACTGTTGGCCAAGCATGTAGGCCGAGTACCACTTTATGAAATTAAATCCATTGCATGGTCAGGTGTACTCGAAAAAGATACCTGTGTCCCCAATTTTAATGAAGACCAGCTTGTGATTCTTATAAGGATATATCCTTGATACCTGGTGGATAAGACAGATACCCAAACACATGTGTTTAGCAATTAGGCCTTCATGAAGCATATCTGTTTATCTCATCGGTTCCTGTTGGTAGCATCAGCACTGCGATTTTAACCCAGCCCGCGAGTGGCCATATTGAGCATGCTACTGTAGAAACTCATATCTTGGTGGCCCAATACTGACTTTGCGAGCCCAAGCCCACGAGTCGGCATAGGCTCCATAAAGGCTGGGGGAGAGAGAAAAGATTCCTCATCTTCCCTAAGCGACCAATCGTTTCATCTTCTCAGCTCCGCGCCGAAATGTCGCCTCCCGCTCCGCCAGGGTTCGCCATTGCTTGCTCCTCCCCATTGAAGCTCGAGCGATTCCGCTTTCCTTTGACCATCCCCAGCCCCCGACCACATTTTCCCAAAATTTCTTGTCCCCCTAGCCATGCCGAAGGTTCCAGATTTCATTGGGGCGTCGAACGAAGGGTGGCCGACCTCGGATTGCAGTCGGTCAAAGCTGGAAAGGCTAGAGAAGTCGCTGCGGCTGCAAAGCCGTGACATCATCCACTGGCGCCCGACTGAGGGTGAGTCGGTTCCAAATCCCCAAGCCGACGAGACTGTTGTTTTTTCCTCTTTTTTGATCGGGGTTTGTTTCTTCCCTCTTCTGAGTTCCTCCGCCGTCTTCTTGGCTTCTATGGATTAGAGTTGGTGAATCTGAATCCCAACTCGATCTTACAAATCTCTATTTTCGTGACTCTTTGCGAGTGCTACTTGGGTGTAGAACCTCACTTCAATTTCTTTAGGCACTTATTCCACATCAAGCCCCAACCCTCCAAGAATAAGGTCCAGGTGATTGGGGGAGCTGGCCTTCAGTTGAGGAGTGAAATGAAGAAAATATATATCAATCTTCCTTTGAAATCCTCCTTGAAAGGTTGGCATAAGGAGTGGTTCTACTGTTCTGATCTGGAACCCTCCTTGCCTCCATTCACTAGCTCGCCACCGGCGGTTTCGCCCAATTGGTCATCGGATCCAACTTTCGAAGAGATGGGCCAAGTGCATCAATTGCTGGTAAGGTTGGAGAAATTTAAGAGAGCCGGCCTGACTGGCCCCTGGGTGGCTAAGCATTTCCTGACCCGGCGCGTCCAGCCATTGAAGCTGAGGAGCGAATTCTGCTGGGATCACCAAGGGAAGAATGACCCTGACCGAGAAAACCGAGAGGTGGCTGACCAGCAAAAAGTGACCGAAACATTCTTCACTTATTTCTCCAGTGGGGTGGTCGAGACCGAGGACGTAGAGCACTCCATCGCGGCTTATAGCCGAAACCGGCCTCGTCCCGAGGTAACCCTTGCTTCTCTTCTGTGATGAATGCCTGTAGACATGTATCCATAATTGCCCAACATCGTGTGATGTACGTTGTTGAATCGTTTGCAGTGGTGCAAGGAATTTGATGATGACTCCCGTCCACTATCGGCCACGAAGTCGAAGAAGAGGCTGAGAAGTCCTTCTGCCGCCTAGCCTGACTCCAAGAGAGCGGGGAAGAAGCCTGTCGTAGATGAGGGCAAGAAGAAAGTCATTTGGCCGAGTGCCACGGCTGGGAGCCTCAAGATCAGAGACACCACCAGTGCAGCCGCTAGGCCTTCAAGCCCCAGATCGGTACCAGTGCAGTCGGGATCAGCAACATCGAGCCCAAAAAGCGCACCGCCGAGTAAGAAGTTAAGCTTAGCGCTGCCAAGCCCAGCGACATCGAGGCCAAGGATGGCACCTCCGAGTTCGCATTCACCCCAGCCGGCCACTCCACAAGCGGGGCCGACTAGGATGGAAGTGCCGCCGCTGACTACCGCGCCATTAGGCCTGACAGCCAGCGGCCCTCCGGCGTCGACATGCAGATCTCCCGGACAGAAACTCAAGTTCTCCAAGAGGTAAGTTGCTTTGCATCTTCTGAAGATTTTGTTTGGCATTGTAGCGTCTTGATATCTGACTCGTTACGCAGGAAGCGGGCTGACATTAATCTTAAGGAGATCACATCGACTACCCCTGCTGTCGAGCCTGCCCCAGCCGATCCAGCGCCAGTGAGTACGCCTGCTGACCTGGCGGCGGCCCTAGTTGCAGAAACTGAGACCGCCCCGACTGCGGGGCCGCCGACCCTGGCCGACCAAGGGGCGGTTGCTGAAACCGCTGTTCCAGCCCCTGAGCCGGCGCCTGTTGTCGAGGCCGTCGCTGTGGCTCCTGAGCCAGCCCCCAAAGCTCTGGAGGCCGCTATTCCAGCTCCTGAGCCAGCCCCCGAAGCCCCAGAGGATGCCGAGTTGGGGGCCAGGACCCCGTTGCCATCCTGGTCACTGTCGTCATCGTCGTCGTCATCGCTACCCCTTCCTTCAAATAGACCAGACCTCCCTAGGATCGAGGCCCCTCCGCGCAAGTTCTCGAGGACGTTCCGCTGGACAACGCCCGACGGAAATGGGCGAAGCTACAAGCATGATGAGGCAGCGGCGGAAAAGGAGCGTGAACACTTGCTTCATGCCACAATCACCGCGTCCCAGGGGATTTAGGCATGATTTCTGTTGTATTGGAATCTCGGTAGTATTTCTTGATGCCTGACTCTGCTTTGACTTGTTTCTCCCCGAGCAGAAGCTTGTCGATCTCTCGGAGAAGATGCACGAGGTGCTAACCCGAGTTGCCCCCTAGCTCCAAGAATTGGAATAGCTCCGGGCCTTGAAAGCCGAAGTAGAAGGACGCAGCCAGGAGAGGGAATCTTGGCTGAAGGAGGCTGTCACCCAGCTCAGGACTGAGATTGGGACCAAGCCAAGAAGATAAGAGGTGAGCCTCCAGAATACTTCTTCCTGACCAAATCCTTAATATGTTTCTCTAGCTGTATTATTTCCCGACTGCCCAGTTGTGTCTTGACTGCAACGTTGAGTTCTTGACTAATCTATCGTGCAGCCCTCGAAGCCGAGTTGAAGACCCGATCGGAGGGAGAAGAACAGCTGAAGGAGGCCGAGAGAGTCAGGGCCAAACTTGAAAAGGACAAGGTCGACCTGACAAAGGCCAAAACTGAGCTTGAGCAAGAGAAGGCCGAGTTGAAAAAGGCCAATACCAATCTCGAGAAAGAAAAAGTTGAACTGGAGAAGGCCATAGCCAAGTGGGAGGCCGACTACAAAAGTAAGTCTCCGCTCTGACAATAACCTTAGCCAATCCATTAATTACTCCATCTGCAGCTTTGCTTAACAAGTTTATTTGTCGGCGAACCCGGGCAGCTGCTAGAGCCAATTCCCTGATCTAGTTTCAGGCTTTCGCAGAGGAGATCAGGGTAGTCAAGGAGTCATGGGAAACCCTTGCCGAGTCCGTGAAAGGGCTCCTTGACCTGATGGACCCTCGTCCTGTGGGAACCAGCTCCAACACAATCTTCCAACTAGAGGAGCGCTTTAAAGATGCACCGAGTGCCCTGAAGAGGTACTCGGATGAGCATGTTATTGCCAGCGTGGCCCAGACCCTAGCAATGACCAAGTCCATCTACCCAAGGGCAGATGTTGAAGCCATCGGGGAGGGGTTTGCCGAGGAGACGACTCCTGAGGAGGCGCTGGAGCTGATAGCCAAGGCGAGGCCGACTGCAGAGATTATCACCCGGGACCTGGATATGTAAAAACAGTATATCATGCAGTCGGTGTGTATATAAGTTTTCGTAAAAACATGTGTAAATATATGTGCAATGCAGCCAAGTTTTGAATTATTACTCAGTTGTCATTAGCTTTACCCGACTGTATAGTCTGTGCTGAGTTGGTCTATAGGAACTTTGATAAAATCGTTCACCGTGGGAGGCTATACTCGGGAAAACACAACAAAGTCATTGCAAAACTTCATAACTTAAGTAAAATAGGCTCGTATGTTATTGACAAAGCACATATAATACATGCAGCCCTGACTCACTACTCGATTGGAACAAGCGGCGTAACGAGTCAGAGAGGAACTATACACATGGGAAAGTATAAAACTCAGGTATAGAAAGGACGTAGCTGTTCTATATTCCATGAGTTGCTGATGAGGGCACCGTCTTCAATCTTCAGTCGGTAGGCGCCTGGCCGCGTAATCTCTGCTATAATGAATGGCCCTTCCTAGGTTGGGGATAGTTTGTGCCTATCTTTGGTGGTTTGTATTTTTCTCAAGACGAGATCTCCGACCAAAAAGGCGCAGCCATGGACATTGCGATTGTGATAGCGACGCAGGCTTTGAAGATACCGTGCCAATTGGATTGTTGCGATATCCCTTGCTTCTTTCAACTGATCTAGCTCAACCAATCGGGTATTGTTTGAGATGTCCTCTGAGTAAGCCCGAACTCTCCGAGAGTCGAACTCTAACTCGGTTGATAGTACAGCCTCGGCACCGTAGACCAGAAAGAAAGGGGATTGCCCTATTGCCCGACTAACCGTGGTTCTGAGAGACCAGAGAACCGATGGGAGTTCTTGTACCTACCGGCCCGTGTATGGTTGTAGTCGGTCGAATATCATGGCCTTGATATCTTGTAAGACCATACCATTGGCTCGTTCAACCTGCCCATTGCTTCGCGGGTGTGCCATAGACGCATAGCAGATCTTGATGCCGAAGTCGTCACAGAAATCTTGAAACACACCGCCTGTGGACTGAGTACCGTTGTCCGTGATGATGCGATTAGGGACCCCGAATAGGTATAATATACTCATGATGAAGTCCTTTGCTCATGCCGCTGTTATGGTAGCAACAGGTTTAGCCTCAATCCACTTGGTGAATTTGTCCACTGCGACGAACAAGTGTGTGAACCCTCCTGGCGCTTTCTTGAAAGGCCCGACCATGTCAAGCCCCCATACTGCAAAGGGCCAAGAGATTGGGATTGTTTGGAGTTCTTGGGCCAGAAGATTGGTTTGTCTTGCGTAGAACTGGCAACCCTCGCATCTGTGAACAATGTCTTTGGCGTCTGTTACTGCTGTTGGCCAGAAAAATCCCTACCGGTAAGTCTTTCCGACTAACGTCCTGGATGCGGCATGGTTGCCACATATGCCCGAGTGGATCGAGTGTAGAGTCTGCTTGCCCTCCTCGGTGGTGACGCAGCGCATGAGGACCCCGGATGCACTTCTTCGGTACAGTCTTCTCCGAAAGGAACCCTTGCTTCGACGTTTGATTCGTTCGGCTTCACTGCGATCTTCTGGGAGTTCATCGTCCAGGAGGAATTTGAGAACAGGAGTCCGCCAATCATGACATGTGCAGCACCTCGTTTGTAGCCGGGGTAGGTTCGCATCCCGACTGCTCCATAAGTTGCTCGACGAAGATCCCTGTCGGGACTGCTTCTCGCTTAGATCCCATATTTGCCAATTTGTCTACAGCGTCATTGTATTGTCATAAGACGTGTGTTATCTCCAGCCCGTCGAACTTATTTTCTAGCTTGTGGACCTTCTGACAGTATGCCGCCATGGTATCGTCGAGACAAGTCCAGTCCTTCATGACTTGGTTCACCACGAGTTGAGAATCCCCGTGCACAACCAGTCGACGTATGCCGAGTGATATAGCAATGCGGAGCCCGTGGATAAGTGCCTCGTACTCGGCGACATTGTGGGAAGCCGGGAAGTGGATTGGTAAAACGTACTTGAGTTTTTCGCCGGTGGGGGACGTCAGTACGACGCCAGCCCCGGCGCCGCCGATCCGTAGAGAATCATCGAAGTACATTTTCCAGTATTCTAGCTTCGCTGTTGATGTAGGAATTTAAACTTCTGTCCACTCGGCCACGAAGTCAGCTAGAGCTTGTGATTTGATTGCTGTCCGTGGCTGAAAGGTGATGTCGAACGCCATCAACTCAAGCGCCCATTTAGCGATTCGGCCGGTGGCCTCGCGGTTATGTAGGACGTCCCCGAGTGAAAATGATGTGACCACCGTGACTTGATGTGCTTGGAAATAGTGCACCAGCTTCCAGATAGTGATGAGTAGACCATAGAGCAGCTTCTGGACCTGCGGGTATCTCGTCTTCGAGTCGGCAAGGGCCTCGCTGACAAAGTAGATTGGCCGTTGGACTTTTTGGATGTGACCCTGTTCGGATCGCTCAACCACCAGCACCGTGCTGACTACTTGATTAGTTGCCGCTAGATATAGCAGTAGCGGTTCTTGGGGCATGGGTGACGCCAACACGGGGGGTGATGTGAGAAATTTCTTGAAGGCTTCGAAGGCTTGCTGGGCTTCGGGAGTCCATTGAAAATTGTCTGCTTTCTTCAATAGCTTGTAAAAGGGCATGCCCCGTTCGTCCAGTCGAGAAATAAACCGGCTGAGAGCCGCCATGCAGCCTGTCAGCTTCTGGACGTCCTTCTAGTTAGTCGGGGGAGCCATGTTCATAATTGCATTAACTTTCTCCGGGTTGGCCTTGATGCCACGATGCGAGATGATGAAGCCAAGTAGCTTGCCGGATGGCACACCGAAGGCGCATTTTTCCGGGTTCAACTTCATCTTGAATCTTCGAAGGTTCTGGAAGGTTTCTTCCAGGTCAGCGATGAGGTCTTCTTTGGACTTGGTCTTGATCACCACGTCGTCGACGTAGGCCTCCACGTTGCGCCCGATCTGAGTATGTAGACACCGCTGAATTGCCCGTTGATACGTTGCTCTAGCGTTTTTCATACCGAACGGCATAGTGATGTAGCAGTACGCTCCAAACGGCGTGATAAAAGACGTTTTTAAGCAGTCTTCCTCCTTCAGGATTATTTGATGGTATCCCGAGTAGCAGTCGAGAAAGCTGAGAAGTTCGCACCCCACAGTTGAATCCACCACCTGGTCTATTCTTGGTAAACCAAATGGGTCCTTGGGGCACGCTTTGTTGAGATCGGTGTAGTCGACGCACATGCGCTATTTACCGTATTTCTTCCGGACCAGAACTGGGTTTGCCAGCCAATCCGGGTGATAGACCTCTTTGATGAACCCAGCTGCGAGAAGCTTGGTTATCTCCTCCCGAATAGCATCTTTACGGTCTTGAGAGAAGCGCCGCAGCAGTTGCTTGACTGGCTTGGCGTCTGTCTTCACGTTGAGGGTGTGCTCGATCACCTCCCTTGGTACGCCCGGCATGTCGGACGGTTTCCACGTGAAGATGTCTTTGTTGGCCTGGAGGAAGGTGATGAGCGTGTCTTCCTATTTGGGGTTGAGTCGAGTCCCAACTAGAGCAGTCTTGGAGGGGTCAGAAGGGTCCAGGGGGTTCTTCTTCGTGTCAGAGTCCGCTGAAATTCCCGACTTCGCTGCTTTTTTGGCTGGAAGTCAATCTCCCTCGACTTCGGTTGTGACGGTTTGCCGAATGCTGTTGCGCCCGACTGCCGCCTCTTGTGATTGAGCTAACTCGCAGTTCTGCTTGTCGCGGGTGAAGGCTTGCTTGACGTCGCTGCGGAGGGAGAGGACTCCTGCTGGCCCAGGCGTCTTAAGCACCATGTATGTATAGTGCGGTATCGCCATGAACTTGGTGAGCGCCGGTCGTCCGAGTATCGCGTGGTACGCGGTCTCGAAGTCGGTGACCTCGAAGCAAATGTTTTCTGTGCGGAAGTTATCCCGCGTGCCGAAGGTGACTAGCAAGGTGATCAGCCCGAGTGGTGTTGAAGATAGGCCGGGAATTATTCCATGGAAGGGCACCGTACTCAGCCGCAGATCTGAACGAGGGATCTTCATCTCATCCAGAGTCTTGGCGAAGAGGATATTGAGTGCGCTGCCTCCGTCTATGAGGACCTTTTTCAACTTGATGTTCTTGACGACCGGGTCCAGGACGAGTGGGTAACGCCCTGGGTGTGAAACCCGATTTGGGTGATTTGCGCGGGTGAACGTGATGGGCGTTTCTGACCAGCGCAAATACTAGGGGGTGTCTGTTGTAGAGACTGAGTTGACGTCACGTGCTGTGAGCTTCTGCTTCCGCTTGGACTCGTACGCAGATGGCCCTCCAAAGATGTGGTTGAGCAAGGCCTGGGGATCCTGAAAATCGTCAGCCGGGCCTTGATCTGGCTTGTGTTTGTCCTTGTCGGCACCAGATGATGAAGCCTGCTCGGAAGCAAACTTCTTGAGCATGAAGCAGTCTTTGGCTGTGTGCTTGCCTTTGGGGTGGAAGGGGCAAGGCCCATTCATGACTTTCTGGTAGTCGTTATTGCGTTGGGGTCACGACCGAGTTCGCTCCAAGTTGGCCACCTCGCTGTCCAACTTCCGCTTGCGGTTGCCGGTCTTATTTTGTGATGGCTCGTTGTCGGCTTTCGCCTTCTGGTCCTTCTGCTGGGACTCCTTCTTCTCGTCGAGGGCCTCGGCGACCGCTTCAGCCGAGTCGGCGTATTTGTTCGCCATGTCAAAGCGAGCCCAGACGGAGGATGGTGGCTTCCGAGTGAACTTCGCGATGAACGGGGCGTCCTTTACTCCCTTGCGGAAGGCGGCGATGACGGCCTCATCATTGATCATTGGGATTTTGTTGCGCTTCTCGGAGAACCTCTTGTTAAATTCGCGCAGAGACTCGTTCTTCTTCTGGTGTAGTTGGTATAGATCATGTTCAGAAGACGGCCTCTCGTAGGTTCCCTGAAAGTTAGCGATGAACTGCTCCCTGAGTTCTCCCCAGGAACCGATCAACCGCCTCAGGAGCCCTGTTAGCCATGTCCTCGTCGAGTCAGCTAGTGCAACTGGGAGGTAGTTAGCCATGGCTTTATGGTCTCCTCCGGCAGCTCCAATTGCCAGGGTGTATACAGTGAGCCAGGATTCGGGGTTAGTTTTACCATCGTATTTATCGATCCCCGTAGGCTTGAAGCCAGACGGCCAGTCGACTTCCTGCAGATCGTGGGTGAAAGCTGGAACGCCTTCGTCTTCGTGAGGGCTTCGGCTCCAATCACGGCGGTTAAACCGCTCGTGGTGAAGACCGAAACGCTCGTTCTCATCCTTCAGTCGGCGGTGCTCTTCTTCTTCGCATTGGCGGCGCCGAGCGTTGATGTCGTGTCGGAGGTCGCGTTGTAGACGAACTCGGAGATCTTGGTTGGGCCGGCGATCGTACTGGTGGCACCGCCGATTGTTGTTATTGGTGTCGCCGAGTGATGTTTGCCGCAACTCTTCGTGTAGCTGACTTGAGCCAGGCGCCCGGCGTCGTGCTGATGTAGATGAGCCTGCTGCTGGAGAACCTGATCTGTTAGTCGGAACAATTGTGTCGCCCGACTGCTGTTGCTGCTGACAGGCAGCAGTTGTGATCATCGCCTTGATCTTGGCGATAGTCGGGTGGCCTAATGATCAGGCCCGAGCTGGAGCGTGTCCAGCAGGGTTGCAGCGGCCACGACGTTCTGTTGTGGCATAACGAAGACATCGTGGTCGCCGACTTTGGTCTAGAGAATCTGTTGCTGAGCGGTTTGCCCAGCCTTGCATAGCCTGTCGTTGCGGGCCTCGCGATCGGCCTCTTCTTGTTGCCGTAGTCGGTGTGCCTCCTCCTGCTGCTCCTCTTGTAGTCGGCGCACCTCCGGTGGTGGTGTTGAAGCCATGAAGATCTCGCGGGGCAGGAGAAAACTTGCCAGACTGGAGTCCGAACTAGTGTTTGAACCGTTGTCCGACTTGGAGTCGGAATCCGAATAATTTATCGGAGTGAGAATGACTCCGACCTCCCTGGATCCAATCTGGAGCGGCTCTGAGCCATGTCCAAACTGAACCGCGGGGGATCGGGTCTGCCGCATGAAGCGTAGATCTACGGCGTGGCTGAGCCCGTGCGGGAGATTGACAATCTCTCTCCTTCCTAGCCCAACCAGGGCTGGCTCAAGGCCTAGCGCGAGTCGGACACCGAAGGAAAGAGCTGTCCCAAAGCTCGACAAAGTTGAAGATTGCTGCATTAGATTGATGGTAGCTGGCGCAGCGTCTTGTGAGCCGACTAGCACGGAGTCGGCTGGTTCCTCGGCCGGTTGGATTGGATTTGCGTCGGCCAAGGTGAGATTGCCGATCTGGTCGGCGATGAAATCGAGGCTTTCGAAGGTTATTGTGTCTCTAGGGGAGAATTTGTCGCCGTCGACTCCTGATGTAGGATACATCGAGATTGTTGGTGTAGATCTTGCCGAAATCCCCTACCTGGCACGCCAACTGTCGATGTTTTACACAAGCAATGTGAATATGGGGCTGCTCGGTGGATTGCAAAGAAACAAGGAGAGGTTTTATACTGGTTCAGGCCCTCGATGTGAGGTAATACCCTACGTCCAGTTGTGGTGGTATTCCTTTGAGGATTTGTGTCGATCAATGATCTTCTGCCCTCATGGGGCGCCCTGCCTCCCCTTATATACTGGGGAACAGTGGTACAAGGTAGGAATCCCAGCCGGACATGGCTAAGGGATTTCCTTCTTAGAGATACATCTTACCCGACTAGGACTGTATATTCCTTTTTGTACAAGGCAAAGTCTATCGGGTGCTACTATATCTCTAATTACAAGTCTCGGCCCATCCTCTATTCGAGTGGCCCATATGCTTGTGATGAGGTACCCGGGGCCCATGGACTCCACAGCGAGGAGAGGCGGCGTCAATGATTGAGGCTCAATCATGGAGGTGAGGAGGAGAGAGAGGCGGGAGATGCCGAGGCAAAAATTCTCCTCGCGGGCGGTCGTATTCAAAATGGCGGTTGAGATTGCGCGGAGAGCGGTAGTCGGTCTATCCGACGGCGGTGTTTGCATTTTCGCGAGCGGGAGAACGGCGCGGGTGATTGACTCGGTGGGGACAGCGGTGACAAGCGCGGGCGAAGCCCCTTTTGACCGGCTTGGCCCAGGAATGAGGCTGAAAGAAACAAAGGAATTTATGGGAAGATTCAACCGGGGGGGGGGGGGGGTTTAGGGTTCCAACATCGGATCTTCGGAGCGGAAATCGAATCAGAGATGTCGGCACCTTGGTTCGGATATTGAAAGAGAGATTTCTCAAGGGAAAACCTGAGGGAGTTCTCGTCAGGGTTTTAGGAGCGGAGCTCGATGATGGTGAGTCGAATCTAGGGATTGTTTCTCGAACGGAGGTTTTTGAGAGGTTGGGATTACGGGGTCAAGGACAGGATTTTTAAATCGAGATCTAGGCACGACATACAACACAGCATACAAGATCGAAATTTTCACAGGTAGATTTTTGTGAATTATCGTTTAACGTCTTGCTGAAAGTGGGGCATTACACTCACTCCTAGGATGGAATAGGTCTTTGTCCCGATCAAGGGATCTCATAACCATGGGTGTCTTCAAAGGATGAGCCTTTGACATGTTAAATCTCTCAAGGACCATTCTATTATAGGTTGACTGGTGCACTAAGATCCCGTTAGGGAGATGCTCAACCTGTAGGCCCAAGCAAAACTTGGTCTGACCCATGTCTTTCATCTCAAACTCCGTCTTGAGATAGGCAGCAGCCTCCTCAATGTCCTCCGTGTGGCCTATGATGTTCAAATCATCGACATAGACTGAGATGATACAGAAATCCCTTTGGGACGTCAGGCTTACCGGCCCAAAAACGCGCCTCTTAGCAAGCGAGCGTAATTCCGTCTCTATCGCTTCTTTCCATTTGTCCCAAGTCGAGCGCTTACGGCACTCTACCATGGACTTAGGTTCATGATCATGATCTATCATGTTAGCGATTTTAGAAACGAAATTTATGTCGACATGTGTAGTCTTTCGATCATACAATTCTCTTGAAACAACATAGTTTGTGGCAATTTCCTCATTTATTTCCTCATCCTGGTTTCCCAAAACAGGAGAGGGTTCCGATTCACCAGTAGGACTAGGTGCGCGCGCTAGTCCATCTCCTGGATGGGTCTCCTCAGAGACTACTGAATGGGAGTGTGATGCAGGCGGCTCCGTATTCAGCTCTTGTGGACGTCTCCGCTTAGCCTGAGTCGGACCATACGGGTTTCTCCCCCTCTTCCTAGACTTAGGGGCTAGAGTAGAGTCTCCCTCCATGGGTATCTCCACTCTCTCCGGTGCATTTGCCACAGGATATGCGACTTTGGCACTCCTCTTAGATCAGTGAAAGCATCTGACAGATCATTAGCTAAGTTTTGAAGGTGTATGATACGTTAAACTTCCTATTCAATGTCTAGCGAACACGGGTCAAGAGTATGGATATTGCTCGAGTTCTATTCTATTTCACGGCATTCCTTAGAGTCGAGGTACTTTCCTCCCCCTAATGCCGGAAAATGCTCTTCATCAAAGATGCAATCAGCGTACCAAGCTGTAAATAGATCCCCAGTTTTAGGCTCCAAGTAGTAGATTATGGATGGAGACTCATAACCCACATATACCCCTACCTTACGGTGCGGTCCCATAGTCGTACGCAGGGGTGGTGAGATTGGTACATACACAACACAGCCGAAGTTACGCAGATGGAAAACCACCGGTTCTTGACCACATGCTTGTTGATGGGGTGAAGAAGAGTGATATGCAGACGGTCTATATTGGATTAACTTCGTAGCGTGCAATACTGCATGGCCCCAACATGTAGTGGGCAAATTGCTACTCTGCAGCAATGGTCTCGCAATTAACTTGATCTTTTTTATCAACAACTCAGCAAAGCCGTTTTGAGTATAAACATGAGGAACAAAATGCTCTACATTAATGCCTAAGGCCATACAATAGTCATTGAATGCCTTTGATGTGAATTCACCCGCATTATCCATCCGAATTGTTTTGAAGCGGTTCTCGGGGAACTCCGCACGCAAACGGATGATCTACGCGATAAATCTAGCAAAAGCGTGGTTCCTCGTAGGCAGCAAGTACACGTGGCTCCACCTTGTAGAGGCGTCAATCAACACCATGAAATATCTAAACGGCCTAGACCAAGAGTATATGGATCCATAGATATCCCCTTGGATTCTCTCCAAGAACCGTAGGGGTTCGACCCTCAACTTCTTAAAGGATAGTCGAATGATCAGTTTTTCTCGTTGCACAAGCGGGATGCACAAACTCCTTGGGGAAGTTTTTAGTGTTTATGCCAAGACCTAGCGAGCTAGTGACTATTTTCCGCATTATAGTCAATCCAGGATGACCTAATCTCTCATGTCAGACTTAAAAGACTCTGGGTTCCTATAAATTGTCTGCATCGCAACATATTCATTTGGTGGTTTTATTTTAGTATAGTACAGTCCATCGGAGCTCCCTGCCATCTTCTCAACCATTGTGGTCTCATTGTTCTTAGACAATATCATGAAGAAAAATTCATCTCCTTCTTCACATGTTGTGGTGAGGTGGTAGCCGCAACGTCAAATATCCTTAAAAGTAAGGAGTGTGCGCTCAGCACTTGGGTATAGGAACGTTTCTTCAATAAAGATCCTTGTACCCCTAGGGAGGACGACAGTGGCTCGCCCTGAGCCAACTATACGACCATTACTCCCAGAAATGGTGAGGATGCTCTCATCCCGCTTACATAATGTCGTAAAGTACTTAGTCTCCCGTAGTATCGAGTATGTTGCCACGTTGTCAACCAAGCATGTCTCGGGCTCTATTGAATCGTACTACGCTTGTTCTATATGAGAGATTATATTAATTCAGTGAAAAGCAAGAACATAGAATAAGGCTAATATAACTCAATAGGAAAACTTTATTAATGTAAAGGATCATCCTAAACACACTGACCAGGATGCATAGCATCTTTATTACATAAACGACTCATTGTTCTACTAAAAAAAGATTACATTGACCAAAATGATAACCTAGACTTAAGACTCGTGACTGATAACTTGGGAACTACTACATGTCCCCATGTGCGTCCTCCTGATCATCACCTAAGAGGTCGTCGCCCTCCATGTCGATGTCCCCAAGGTCTCCATAGTCATCCCCAAGGCCGGCATCAGCATCTGCAACAGCCTTGGGATCAACATCTATAGCAGCACCATCAGCAACAGCAGCAGTAGTAGACTCCTTAGGAACTGCAGTAGGTTCCTTAGGAGTAGGCTTCTCAC
Source organism: Oryza meyeriana var. granulata (assembly GCA_003991445.1). Taxonomy (NCBI): domain Eukaryota; kingdom Viridiplantae; phylum Streptophyta; class Magnoliopsida; order Poales; family Poaceae; genus Oryza; species Oryza meyeriana. The sequence continues at coordinate 305,960 of RYFJ01000194.1, forward strand.
CGGTCATTGGACCTGGACAAACTAAGATTCTAGGCCCTGCCTCTTCTTCTAATCCTGGTACATCTCAACGAGATGAGGTTCTGTAGTGCAATTATGCGCCAAATGCTTCGTTGAGCCGCATTTGAAATAACTCTCACCACCCTGCTGAGATCCTCCAGTAGCACCAGCATTGGCCTTGCGCACCTTGCAACGATAAGGTTTCTTGCCCTAGTTGGCAGCCTTCTTGAACCTCGCCCCATTTGGCAGTGTGCGATTCCCGAGTCCCTTCCCCTTGGAAGAACCCTGTCCAGAACTCTGACCCTTCTGATGGACAACATGAGCCTCTGGAATAGGCTGCGAACCAATAGGACGAGCGTTGTAGTTGGCCATTAGAAGTTTTTTGTGGACTTCAGCATTCAACAACGACTGGATAAGTTTTGAGTACTTGACGTAATTAGCCTCGAGGTACTGCTCTTGCATCATTGAGTTTTTGGGGTGGAAAGTGTCAAGAGTCTTCTCAATCATATCCGCGTCTGTCATGTCACGCCTAGAATTTCCATCCAAAATTCTGGAGTTTTATTGTGTGTAAATCCTCGTCCAAGAATCAACCGAGGCACACATGACATAGTTGATAACAAGTAATTGTTTACATCACGACATTATTTATTACAGAAGCGAATGGTACCTCATAGAAATAATAAAGTTCTAACAGCGGAAAAATAAACTAAGATGATGTGACGAAACCCACTCCACGAACTTGACCGGGCTCCCACTTAATCCTCCATGAAATCCTCCTTGCTGAAGTACTCTTCTACATGATGATTGTTGATTGCAAGATGAGTACATGAAATACTTCGCAAGCCACACAGCAAATATGTAAGTGCACAGGATAACAAGGAAGGGCATAATATGGCTCAATTTGCATAAAAAGCATTTAACAAAACATTTAAGAGGGTAATAAAGCATTAATTATTAAGCAATATTGATCAACACTATACCGCTCACCAAAACGGTATAGGCCCAACCACTCCAACCTGGAGTTAAACATATTCCACCATTTAACGGTCAAATTTAAGTAGTATGGGACTAATCACAGAAAACATTGCTAGGCCCGCCCATTAACCGTGGTCACGGCTATTTGAATAGTTTTACTCTTGCTAGAGATGTACCAATTTACCCACAAGATACAACTCCACAACACATCACTGTGCGCCTTAATACCACCATAATACCTCACAAAGGAGTTGTGACAGGACCCTCCATGTAACCCACACAACAAGAGTGCCACCCGTTGAACCACCAGTTTCCGGTAGGAGCTGATGAGGCCCCCAATAGGAAAACGATCCAACGCCCAAGATATGGACTTATTGATGTAGCCATGGTGGTCTTTTTGACAGAGCCACAACACACTGTGGGGCCTTCGGTTGAACAGGCTACACCTTAGCTCCTGCTATTACCCATTCTAGCTTGTGGTTAGCACAACTGTTGCTTCGCAACAAGTAGTCCGCGAACCGGTCCTTAACTGTCACGAGCACCGCTAGCAACATTCACAACCCTGGTGCTCGCAACCCACCTTTTAATCAAGTTTTAGTGGACCATTAAATTATCCTCGCACGACCATAGTCGTAAATAGAATCATTATTTCATGTGAACTAAATATTATAATCGAAGTTAATGTTATAGCCCAGAAGTTATTCTATAGTTTGCTAAGCATGGCTAAGCAGAGTCCTAGAGGTAATCTAGCTAACCAATAAATAAAGCTAGCTAGTCACATTATCACATAGGTACAATATCCAGTAATCAACTCAAAGAGGCCATAAACAAGGATTAGGATTTCCCTTTACTGAACACATTCCAAAATAAATGCAGAGTTGAAGGGAAAAATATAGCTTTAAATATAGGAACAATATGCTCAAAGGTACTGAGGAATCTGTGTGACTTGCCTTGCTGCTCCTCACAGGCCTCAGAACTCTCCTCGAGAAACTGCGACTCTTCTGGAACGTCGGTGACTAAAAGCAATGAACAAAAACGAGCAAAAAAGTACATCAACACTCATGAGCAATACAATATTATATTTTTAATGGGTAGATCTTGATTTTTAAAGAAGTTTGCAAGTTGAATTACCCCAAACAGAGTTAGGATGAATTAGTTATGAATTTTAGAAGTTTAAATCCTTTCAAAAGCATTTAAAAAAATTAAACCGATTTATTGCATCATTAACGACTTAATTTAATCCGGGTAAAGGTTTTACGACGTCATCAGAGAGAGAGAGAGCTCTCGGCTTACCAGTAGGGCCCACTGGCAGCGAGAGGAAGGGGTTCTGGTCCACGGTGGACCGGGTCCACGAAGGTCCACGGATCCATCCGACACCTCGGATAATATGTGATTAGATCGGATGGTCCAGATTGATCCACGATTTAAGATACATCGAAGGGCTAAGGTTTAGGCAACCTTTGATCGGACGGCTGAGGTTTGATCTACCGGATCCAAGGTTGGGATTCGACCGAGGAGATCGAACGGCTGAGAATATATCGGGCGATCGATGGCCTGGATTAGATCCGAGCGGATCTAAGCTGGTGCCTACTCGGCAGCCACATCGACGGTCGGGACAGCACGGGCAATCACGGTGGCATGGGACCCTATGGTCGCCAGCAATCGACGGCACGGCAGTGCGCGGCGAGGATGGGAACAGGTAGAGGAGATCGCGGCGATGCTTACCGGGGGCAGAACGGCGAGGATTAGCAGTGAGGGAGGCCGGCGGCGCGCTTCTAGTGGTGACGGTCTTCGGGTTTCCGACGGCGACGGGGCTCCGGCGATCCAGGGGCGGCGGCCTAACTTCTGTGGGCTACGGCGAAGCTAAGCATGGCGGCGACGAACTCCAACGGCGACCGAAGCGGCGGCGACACGCGACCGGGTCTCGGCGGCGGCGACGGAGCGAGCTCGAGACGCGAGGAGGCGGCTAGGGCTAACTAGGGCTCAATCTAGTGCACGGGAAAACTCCTAGGGGTCTTGGGCTTGCTATTTAAGGCGGAGAGGGGTGGAGTCCGGCTCGGGTTCGGCGAGATACGCGGCAGCGACGGATTAGGGATATGGGTTCGAGTCGAGAAGCTTCGAGTCTCCTCAACAGATGGCAATAGGGCTCCGGTTTTCTTGGGGATAAGGTAGAGGAGGACCAGGGCTACATTTCCCCTCAACCAATTTGATCCAAGGCCAACCGACGTGAGCGGATTCCGCGGGATTGCGGCGGCAGCGCTCGGGGATGAACAGGACTCTCCCTGGCAAGAGGTTGAAGACAACCTGACAAGTGGGGCCCACCTATCGACAAGGCGTGAGTGACGCAGCGGCCGCAGGCCGTGGGCCGAGCGCGCGTGCGGAGAGAGGTTAAGTGCACAGTAACAGGCCGAAAACGGCCCAAGTGCACAGGAAGGGGTATTTAATTCTTTTTCTTTTATTTTAATGCTGTGAACACTATTTAATTCACCAAAAATACTTTCCTTAATCAAATAAATCCCAGAAAATTCCAGGAAATAGATAATTAAGCAAAGAATTTTATAAAATTATTTTCAAGCCCATTTTGCTATAGATTTTTCTCTAATTTTATTATTTACACTCCTTGCGGCTTTTAATTTAATTTCTAAAATTTCTTTTTCACATTTATTTTTATATGGGGATAAATTCAGGGTGTTAGAAACCTACCCCCATAAACAGAATCTCGTCCCAAGATTTGAGAAATCAGACGAAAAGGTGCAAGTGAGCAGACTTCAATTCATCTTCGCGTTCCCATGTTGCTTCTTCTTCCAAGTGATTACTCCATTGTACTTTGCAAAATCTTATCACTCAATTCCGAGTATTCCTTTCACTAGGCTACACTAGCCCCTTGCCAATGGATGGCCTCAGATAGCTCCATCGCGGAAAGGTGGATTTCACAGTCCATGGCCCAGGTCTGGTAGTTCGCCCCATTAACAGGGAGAATGTGGAACTCCCTCTTGTTGAAGTCTGTGTCAGACATGGCCTGTTGTCATGCAAAAAACCAACACCGGGTTAACTTGCATGAAAACAAATTCACATAACAATGTAACAGTCGTATGTAATTACTGGTATTTTATTGGAATTTATCTTTCATTTACCGATTTTCTGTGATTTTTATTGGCCTTATGGCATTAAATTAATAATTTTATGCCCATAGAAAAATATCACACATGCAAGAAAAAATAAACCCAAATAATGCTTCCAAGGGAGGGGTCACTAGACTAGGTGATTACACATTTTTATGGAAGCATATTAACCTAGAATCATATCTAGATTATATAGTTGGAGTTGCATCAAATTTAAAAGCAAATAAATGCTTAAAAACACCTCACATGGTTATTAACGAGTCCTAGGACTCATATGCAAGAAACCAACTAAAGAAAGGCCTACACAGCAAGTTTACAACCACTAAACACAAATTGATGTAATCTCTGATAAATTAAGGGTTCAAACTGTAAATATCACATGAACAATAAAATGTCGGCATAAAAATCAACCTTTCTAGGGACTTAAACGCAAATTATCAATAAAACCGAATTTAATCGGCCAGAAAACGCCGTCGAGCCACGTGCACAGAACGTGGTCCAAATGCCAAATGAGCCGAATTCCGAATTCAAGGCCTATCTATGGTTTCGGATTTATTATTTTTATTAATTTATGTGTGGGCCGGTCGGTGCTGTTGGGCCAAAAGTGGTCAGGCGGTGGCAGATTGCCTAAATGACCGAGAGAGGAGAAAGAGGGAAATAGGGTTTCCCCTATCCTCACCGGCACCCGTGGCAGCGTCCATCGCCCAGCGCGTCAGCCGAACGGGCACGACGGCGGCGATGGAGGACGCCGACTGTTAGTGGCTGTGGAGATAGAGGCGGCGCATGGAGAGGAGGTCGGCTGGCAACCCATCGACTGCCCGGTGGCAAGACGGCGGCAGCGGCTTCGCTCCTATGCGGCAATCGGTGCGACGGTGGCTCGGCGTTATGTGGCGGAGCTCCGCCACGACCCACACTTCCTCAAGAAGGCGGTGAGGCAGAGCTCAACATTGACAACCAAAGCTCCAACGACAGCGACCGATTCGCATCCAACCACGGCGTCCCGGCGGATCCCAATCTAAGGTCGGTGGCCGTTCGTCCCATCGACCTCCCACCACGGCTCCAAGGAGCGTCGGTGAGAAATTGACGGCGACGACTGCCCGTCCTTGGTATCAGATCCTACGGCGGCGGCGTCATAGAAGTATTCTAGCCACGGCGTCCCGACGGAGTCTCGATCCTCTGGCGACGGCCGATCGTCCCATCGTCCTCCCACCACGGCTCAACGGTAGCGTTGGTGAGAGTTCAACAGCGGCGGCTACCCTGCCTCGGTATCGAAAAACCAGTGGCGGCGACAACGTGGGTTTGGGGCTTCCTCCGATGATGGTGGTCTCCTGCAGCGGCATCAGCGGCAAGGGCTGGTGGCACTTCCAGCAACGACGGCGAGCGGCAGCCACGCGCGTAGATCAACCTAGTAGCGCGGGCGATTTGGCGATGGTGGCGGCTCCCGGTGTGGCATCCATCGGAGAGAGAGAACAGAGAGATGCGGGGGAAACGCGAGGAGGACGACCGGTTTGGCCCAACCGAACCGGGTTCGCTTCCAGAACAGGGAAAAACCGATCAATTACAATTTATTGCACACGATTTTACTCCGGTTTTCTCCGGTTATCAACAGATGCAATTGTAGAGTAAAAGCAGGAATTAAATCTACTGCAAATAACAGATCTACTACAAAACATGCATCTAAAAAAACTAAAGAACAAGCATCTACCAGTTTAAAATCAATCTGCAAATTGATAAACAACTAATTTTGTTACCGTAGATTGATTGGCGTGAGAGGATTCGACGTCAGCCCAGCCGGCAAAGCTGCTGATAACTTGTTGTAGAATGGTTACGTCGACGGATCGCCTAGATCCGCTCCCTTCTCTCCCGCAGTAGATGAGGGGTCGAAAAGATGTAGAACACCGTATCCCTTCCCACACAATCACACCACAAAAGAAGACAATAAACACAGGAGACACATATATAGGGGTGTTGCTCTCTCTTTATTAATCAATGATCAAATATGTACAATAAAGCCACCACTGTCCCTCTATTTATAGGTAGAGAAGGTTAAAGATAAGAATTATAAATTTATCTCTAACTAATTTGGATTGGTCCAAAAAAAATTTATCTCCTAAAGAGATAAGAATTCATAACAATAATAACCCTTCCAATATTTATTTTGGTGTGCGGTCCATACCAAATCCAAATCAAAAAATAAAAGATATAGGATATGGCATGATCGTTATCCATACGCATTCTATTGCTCTACTTAGTGTTGAGGTCTATCAATTGGCACGTGTGAAGTGAACGAGCACATATGGCCTCTTAAAATTATGAGCACCAAATATCTATGTTTCAATTAAAGCCAATGTGTTTCAATATACTTCAAGACCTTTTATTCTATTTTTAAAAAATTTTCCTCATCTTAACCTATTTGAATAGAACGGATTTGTTTTTTTTTTGGTTCTGATAAGTACTCGATGTTAATCGTGGCAAGTCCAAATACAATGACAATGTAAACGTGTGTTCTAGACATTAAAGATTCTATTTTACATTGAGTAAAGAAAATTAAGTCATTGCATTATAACGCAATTATATCAAGGCAAAGTGCCATCACTATTAACACATTTACTATTTTGTTTATTTATATTTTTAAATATAAGGTCTCATTTTCTTGTTTCGCACTGCGGTCTTAGATTTCTACGTACGGCCCTGTTAGTGTCCACCGTGAATCATTTCTCATATTTCTATATAAGTACTTTTCTCTGTCCCCTTCTTTTATTCCTCACCATGTGAAAAATGTTTCTTTAGAGAGAGTGAAAATGTTGTCAAACGGCCATACCAGGAACGGGAATGCCAGAAGGCGAAGGTGACACGTAGCCGCAAGGCTCGCTAGCGAGCGGACAGATGCCATGGCGTTGGCATGAGCGGAGGGACAGGCTCACGTCGGGCCACGACGGCAAGGTACGCGCCGCTGCTACCATCGCCGTCCGTCCTCCGTACGTACATCACGGTTCGTTTTCGTGATCTGTTTGCAAGGCCTGAGCTGAGCTTCCGCTTCTTTCGGTTAACCGGTGGCCGCCTCAAACGTAAGCAGCGAGATTATTGGCATCGTCTGGTCAAACAGCTCGACAGAATAAGGGAGCCAAACGCACCGGAGCGGCCGGTCAGTGTGCGTTGCTCCAGACTTCAGCGGGGTCCGCGAGTACTTGTCCACAACTCCACGTGATATCGCACACCTGAGAGGTGTTGAGTTGTGTCCCACGAGCGGGCTACGGGCAGGATTCATCTTATCCTGGTAATCGTGGTAATCGTGTTCACTATTAAAATACGTGATGATAATATCACGTTATCTCAACTAAATTTAATTATATTAAAAAATAATTTAAATTTTTGATGAATTTTATTTTTTTTATGATTTGCTGTAGTTACCGTATATAGGGCCTGTTTGGTAGAGTTTCTGATTCAGTGATTCTGTGATTCTGATTCTGATTCTGATTCTGATTATTACTAAATCAGATACTGAAGAGAATCAGAATCAGTACAATTAGGTGTTTGGCTAAAAACATTAGCTCTGGATTCTAATGGGGGACTTCCAGATAAATTGTCTATACTACCCCTGTATTAACAAGAGATTTAATTTGTACAAATTTTCTATAGCTTAATATAATACTAATAATTATTATAAGTACTCATATATATGCACCAATATTTATACAATTACTTATAAAAAAAGATTTCAAATAAGGTTAAACAACATAACAAACTCAATGCATTTGAACCAAAAGACCAATCAATTTCAATAGTCCACTGACAGTTTGAATTCTTACATAATATCATGGTTACATATTTCTGAGAGTTGTTACAAAAGAAAAATATACTAACCAGAATTCATATGACAACTTTCATCTAGATTGTCATAATACACTTGCTAGGTCTTCACGAAATCTATCTATGGACCTATCACTAGAGTGTGAAGTAGAGGTATCTGATATATTTTGAAAGACCGCATATTTTGCATATCTTGCAGGAATAGTTGGCACATAATTTGTATCTCGATCATATCTGGTGAAATACTTGTCAGATGTACAATTCTGATGTATAAAGTTGTAAAGGCATATGGTCGCTGCAACGATCATTTCTTGCTTGTCTATTAGATAGGTAGGCATCTTTAAAAGGATTCGCCATTTCATCTTCCATACACCAAAAATGTGCTCAACGACATTGCGTGCACTTGAGTGACACTGGTTGAAATGCTTTTGCTCACCACTTGGTGAAGGGCCTCTTCTCCATTCAGGAATATGGTATCTTTGCCCCTTGTATACTGCCATATACCCTGGTCTATTGTAACGCCCCTCTCCTGTTAACCCGTACAGGTCAACAGAGGAGGAACGCCATTACCTGTAATACCTGTACCAGTCCCAGGAGACCAGCTGGTACATACAGGACATCGGTGGATCACAGCCAAACCTGCTTTATTTATCATACATAGCCTGTTCATAAGTTGCAGCCTCGGACAGAACCCGAGACGTGCAACGATACAGTACAAAAGATTGCAGCGGAAAATACATGGGTAGCCCTATACCCACAAGCAACGGCTTGGGGACCTAGACCGAAACCCTAAAACTCCTCGTACTCGACTTGATCCTGGTAGAACTGGCTGAAGGTCGGGTCTTCATCTTCATAGGCTTCTGGGAGTAAATTAGCAAGGGTGAGTACACGGGGTACTCAGCAAGTCACAGAAATATTGTGGCATGCAAGGCTTAGCAAGGAAAGGTTAAGGTTATTTTCGTAAAGTGATTTTCAAAGGGGTTTGAGGTTTCAAACTCTAAGTGTGCTCTTCAAGTTGTCGGAAAGAAGCTCACGCTTCAATCCATTCCGTGAGTTGCTTTGCAACAACTCACCACAGTTAAGTTAGTCGGGAAGAGACTCGCGTTCGACCCATTCCACAAGTCAGAGACTTGTCACAATTTCAATTTCGGAGCGTACCTTCCTCTGGTACCTCCATTAGGTGGATTCTCTTGTTTCTCATTCCATTTTTCAACTCAAACAACAAACTCCGGTGTCATCCGACACCCCGGGTCACACAGGCCGTTTCAGGCCACACAGGCCATCCATCAGTCACACAGACCGATTCTGGTCACGATTCCCAACGCAAAACAATTGCACAGATATTTGTAAATTAAATCTACGCTAGAGGAATCACTCACATTGCCCATAACCGCGGGCGCGGCTGTTCGAACAGTTCGGTTAATCTTTGCAAGATCGCACGCCTTTACCCACAATTTGACGACGCGAGTTACTTCCACACTCGTCAGTAGGGAAGGTTCGCGGACAGGCTTTCAAAGCCTTCCAGGCATGAGCACGCTGCTCTATAAAGGGTGGCTCAGACTCAACAAGTACCAGGTAAACTCATTTCTGTACTCAGGGACGGGGGTATATGCCTCTTTGGCACCCGCAGTCCACATTTATTGCAACCGACAACATCTGGATCACTAGTTACTCGGCAGGGGTGTCCCCTACCACCCGTGTGGTCGCACTGTAAAATGCTCAGTGCAATTGCTCAGGAAACGGTCCTTAAAAGCCGGAGAAGTCGGAGCCACACAGGAGCGACAACCGACCAGGTTTACACAAAAACATTTTATTTCGCAAACTCTCTCGACCAAGGGTGTCGAGGATTTTTGTATCATTTTATCAACCTAGTTTTTTTCCATCGTAGTATTTTATTTTGGAAAAAGGGGGTCATCGATATTCATACCCAAGTACGAACATCAAGATGACATGTTACAAGGGACAGGGCATCAATTTTTCAAGGCGGGTAAATGCAGCATTAGGTTAGGCCGAAAGATTCGGTTACGAACTGTGGCCGAAAACAGTCGTGCTCCTATTTATGCAGTTTTTTTTTTTTGAATAAAATAGATTTTAAATCATGGTCCAACATGGTCAAGGGTGACTTGCCTGCTCGAGGTCCTGCGGGTCTTCGACAAATCTGTCCTCTTCCGGCGACTCCTCGGGAACGGCCTCTATGCGACGCAAAAGAAATTAAGCAAAACACCAAGATCAAGGACCTATTAATACAACTAATAGTGAATGCGTAGATCTCAATTTTTAGAAAATTTTGAGAGTTGAATGGGTTGCAAACGGCTATGGTTTAAAGTTATGAATTTTTAAAGTTTGATCTATTTTCTGAAAATAAAGGATTAAAAATTATTTTAGGAAAGAAAAGAATAAAAGGAAAAATAAAAAGGAATAGGCTCAGGGGCTGACAGGTGGGGTCCTTGGGTCAGGAGGGAAGAGAGTAGCACTAAGGCTGACATGTGGGGTCGGGTACTACAGTGAGGAAGAGAGAGGAACAGGGGCTGGGAGTGGGGACCAGGATGACAGAGAAAAACAAGAGAGACTCGGAACTGGGGCCACGGGTTGGAGGGCAAAGGCACCAACAAAGTGCTCGAGGGGCACGAGCCAGCCCCCCCAGATGGGGGGCACGGGCGACGGCTGAAGGGCGGGATTAGAGGGAACTCGGGCACGGGCTGGGGGACGGGTTGGAGGGGCACGGCGGCTGTTTACGGCAAGGCCACGGGTTGGGGGCACGGGCACGGCCTGAAGGGCACGGCTAATAGAGGGACGGGCACGGCGGCTGGAAGGGCAACGGGTTGGAGGGGCACGGGCACGGCTGGAGGGGGCACGGACGAGGTATGGTCGACCACGCGACGGTGTAACGCAGAGACCGCGACGGCGGCGGAGGGGAGGACGCGCCTGCTACCATTTGGACAGCGGAACCGGTTTTGGAAAGGGTTGGTTTGGAGTTCGGCATTTCTTGAAGAAGAGCTGGGTGGTAGTTATTTGGTTTTACCTTTTGTCTATGGTGGATTACAGTGCGGAGGCGACGACGACACCACCCCCCGGACGTACCAGAATCCCAGCTAGGCGGTGGAATTGGGCGTTTCGGGTACAGCCACTATAAGGGGTTAATCGGTGGCGAGAGAGGGCGGAGGAGCGGTTGGTCGTGGCTCCGGGGACTTGGTGTGGTTGGTCCAGTGAAAAAAAAAAGGGTGCCCCACGACTGTCAGTGCGTGATTCGGATGGTGGCGGGTGGAGCTCGGATCAGTGCTCTAATGGCGGCGGTGGAGAGAGGTTGTCGGTGTTTGGCTGCTGGGGGCTTGTTGCTGGTGTCCGAAAGAAGGGGAGGGCTGCTCTATTTATAGAAGAGCTCCGGCGTTAGCGGACCGAGGGTGGAGGCCCGGGAGGAGATAAGCTCGAGCTCGATTGGCGAGGCGCATCAATGGCGCCGGCCACTGTGGATCGCGTCATGGGCGGCGGGCGGCAAAGATGGGGGGGACAAGATGATGAGGCTAGGACGAGGCACCCGGGCGTGCGCATCGTCTCCGAGGTTCGGTACCGAGAGAGGGGAGGGAGAGAGCGGCGGCGGCTAGCTTTTTGACGCCGAGCTTGCAGCGGCGATGCGGAGCGTGTTTCGCGTGACAGCGGGGCGGCCGTGGTGAATGATGTTGTAGCGCGCGGTTTTAAAGGCTGACCGGGCGGTAGCTTGAACAGAGAGAGCACAGGGAGGGGTCGGGAGATTTCCAGAGGAAGCGCGATCGGCTGGAGGAGGAGAGGCGAGGTCACGACGGACTGACAGGCGGGGTCGGCGGCAGCGTTGATCTCGGCCGTCCACGCGGCTGCATCAGGTGGCTGAGACAGCGAGCGGGGCGGGCGGCTGACACGCGGGGCCGTGAGGATTAAGTCCCCGCGCACGCGCAGCGCGCTGAGCAGGCCGACAGAGAGGAAAAGGAGTAGGCCCACGAGTGGAGAGAAGGGGGCCCGACTCGAATAGTAGAATTTGATCTTTTCCAGAGATAAATTTGAATAGATTTTGAAGGTTTTTGATTTTTGAAACTGGCATCAAATGGGGTTTAAAAATTTTGCAAAAAATTTAGGTGGCTTGCTACAGAGGTTTCTAGGTGTTTTGAATATTTTTGAGGATTTCTTTGAGATCACACATGGCACAAAATTCTAAGTCGATTAAGAGCAATTTGAACTTAGCTTTTTTATTAAATTAGTTTGCACAAGAGAAAATTGTGATCTTACAATCTACCCCCCTAAAGAGAATCGCGACCCGAGATTCGAAGCTAAGCGAACAACTCAGGGTATTCTACTATCGCGAAGGTGGTCTTCTCGCTCCCAGTGGCTTCATCCTCTGAGTGATTGCTCCATTGGACTTTGTAAAACTTGGTCGAGGTTTCGCGTACGTCTCTCGGCTTCTTCTAGGATGCAGACTGGTGTTCTTTCATACGTCAAGTTCTTGGTTCAGCTGATGCTTGAGAGGAACTTGTTCTTCGGGTACGCGAAGGCACTTCTTTCAATGAGAGACATCGGAATCATTTGTGTACGTTGCGAGTTAGGGGGCAACCGTCAGTTGGTAGCAACTTCTCCTCGTTTCGAGCGTGATAGGATAGGGCGATAAATCTAGGGGCCACTTTCTGTCATGCGAATCTCTTCATTCCACGCAACGGGGATACCCTTAGGTTCATGGTCTCCGATTTCGAACTCTAGGTCGCGCGTCGTTGGTCGGCGTAACTCTTTGTCGGGATTGGGCGACTTCAGATGTTCTTCTATTACCTTTACTTTTTCTTCTGCATCTTTTAGGAGATCGGGTCAAATATTTGTTTCTCCTACTGAGGTCCAACAGAGGGGGTCACGGCACTTACGTCCATATAAGCCTCAGTTTGGGCCATCTTGATGGGCTGGCCTGATAGCTATTATTATAAGAACTCAGCGTAGGGTAAGGCCAAAGGTCCATGTCCCTAGAAGTCTAGGGCACATGCTTCTTACATATTTCCACAAGACTCTGGTTCCCCGCTTTCGGTTTGTCCATCTGTTTGGGGGGTTGATATGCAGTACTGAAGTTGAGATGGGTTTTCCAAGGCTTCATGTAGTTGTTCCCGCAGATCTTTTCGAGGTAAATTGGGTACGCTCGGTCTGACCACAACTCTTTTGGGAGAGAGATCCGTGCCTGTGCATATCTATTTGGCATATTTAATTCTGCTAGTTTTCTTTCCTGTGTAAGTGTCTTTACGGGTATGAGTGGGCTACCTTGGTGAGGCGATTACGACACACCCAAATCGGTCATACCTGGGCGTCCTTGGTAAGGCCTGTTATGAAAATCCATTCGATTTCTTCCACTTCCATTCAGGAATTTTCAAGGGTTGAGTAATCCTGCGGTTTTGGTGTTCGCTTTAATCACTTTGACAGATATCGACGTGGCGACTATATTTCGGCGACATTCGCTTCATCCGGACCACCAATATGTTGTTAAGATCTGGTAATTTCGTACTGCAGGATGTATGGAGTACGCGGATATCGTGGCGTTCCTTGAGGATAAGGTTCTTAGTTCTTTGTTATAGGGTACACATATTCTCTTTTTACTCCATAGGGTTTCTTGTTCATCTATGCGAGAATCAGGAGCCTTGTCTTGGAGATATTCTCCTTATGGCATTGATTTATCCGCTTTTTGAGCTTCTCGAATTAGACTTTCCAGGGTAGGTTGGACTACCAAAGTGGGAGTGTCCTTGGTTTCATGGTTTCGGAATTTTCGGAGCTCAATAGCAAACTCTGGTCCGTGGTGGCGCGTCAAGGCGGAGTTGCAATAGCTTTTTCGACTTAAAGGCATGCGGCCACTAGTTTGGCTTTCCAGGATGATAGTGTATCCAAGATTATATCCCTTTAACTAGTTCAACATCTTCTTTGCGTAGGTTGAGCTCAGTCTGAGTGAATATATTTTTAGGCTCTTATGAGACAGATGTAAACTAATTCACCCGATTGCCAGATCAGTAATGCCTCCATATTTTAGGGCATGATTATTCGGCGGCTAGTCAAGTGTGAGTAGGGGTAATTCATCTCGTGCGGCTTCCTAGTAATTGCCTAGAGGCATAGGCTACTACTTTCTTCTGCATTAAGTACACATCCGAGCCCTTGCGAGAGGCATACAGTATATTTTCGAAATCCTTCCAGATATCTGGCAGGGTTAGGACAGGGGCAGTGGTCATTTTTCTTTACTCTTGAAGCTTTTTTACAAGCGTTTGTTCCATTCAAACTTCTGCGTTTCCTTTTTCAGTAGCTCGGTCATGGGCCTTGCTATCTTAGAGAATCCCTCGATGAAATTTTCGGTAATATCCAGCTAGGCCTAAAAAGTTCTGATTTCGGTGCGAGGTTGGAGATTTCCAAGCAAGGATGGTTCGACTTGCTTGGTCTACTTCTACTCCTTGAGCTGAGATGATGTGCCGAAGAAAAGCCACTCGGTCCACAAAAACTCGCCTTCGGAGAATTTGGCATATAAACGATGTTCTCTTAATTTCCCTAGGACAATTTAAGTGCTCAGCATGTTCTTGCTGGTGCTTGGAGTAGATGAGGATATCATCTATGAACACACGACGAACTTGTCGAGGTACCCTGAATATCTTATTCATTAAAGTTCATGAAGTAACGCGGGGGCATTGGTTGAGTCCGACAGACATCAAAGTACACGTTTACTCATACAGGCCATATCTGTGGAGAAGCAGTTTTAGGTATATCTTGTGGTTAATCTTAATTGATGGTATCCGGTTCTCAAGTATCTTAGAGAACACGGCAGCTCCTTTGGCTGATCGAACAGGTCATCGATCCGAGGTAACGGGTATTTGTTCTTTATGGGTACTCTCGTCGTAAGGGCTCGGTAGTCTCACGCACATCCGTTGAGTTTCCTCTTTTCTTAACCCAGGAGCACTGGGGCTTCCCACGGGGATGTGGCTGGGTCTGACAAAGCTTTGCCCTCCAATTCTTTCTATTTGCTCTTAACTTCGGCTAGTTCATTTCGGCCATTCTGTATGGTCTTGATATGGGCGGGTTCCTGGTGCCAATTCAATGGAGAACTCTATTTCCCGATCTGGTGGCATCCTCCGGGGAGTTCTTCAGGGAACATCATGGGGTCTCACTTACAAAGGCACTTTTTCCAGGCTCAGTAGCTGAAGGCTAGCATAATTGGTTGGTCTTTGGGTTCCTGAAGGGGTGAACTTCACTTCTTGCCCATTGGGTCCTTGAAGGGTTATGGTTTTGTCGGACATGTCTATTTGCCTTGGTGTTCAGCACCAGTCATTCTAGGATTAGTCTAGTTCTTGGGATTCTAAGATGATGGGGTCGGCTAGAAATTGAACCCTTCTATTTCCAGGGTTATTTCGGGCACGATAGATTTGACTGCATTCCCTTCCTGGGGGAGAGTACGATCATACGGTACCTCAAGTCGAGTTTTTCCCAGAACCATGTTTTGTTCACCAAAGCTGAGAGATAAGAATGGAAGCTCCCGATCGAACAAACAACTGCAGGTACGGAGTTAAGGAAAACGTACCCATGACCACGTCTGGGGCCTCCTGGCGCTGTATCTGCTTGATATGGTTCACTCGGCCTCTCCAAAGGCTGGAGTCGTGCGGGAAGCTTGCCCGCTTGCTTGTGGAGGGGTCTTCCAGGTGCACGGTGCAGGGGCCTCTCGCGGTCTGATGTTGGATTTGTCGGCAAGAGCCTTCCTTGTTTTTAGGGCAGTCTTGGCGAAATGCCCGTATCTGACAGGCGTAGCATCTTATTCCCCATAGATTCGTCGGGTTCTTGGCTGGGATTTGTTGGGGCGGGTTCTTCCCTAGAGCCTGAGGTGAAACCACTTCGGTCTGTGGTTGTTGTGGCATTTGGTGGGCGGAACATGTTTCCAGTGGGGGCTCGACGTATTGTGGGACAGCCGACGATATTGGTCGGCGGAGCTTCTCCGTCGTTGCCCACCACGAGGGTTAAACCCTAGGAGAGTCATTTTCCTTTTTCGATAGTCCTCAGCTTCCTTGCGGGTGTCTGTTACTACCATCAGGCTTTGTTAATCATTGCTGAACGTGGGGAAATATGACTTATAAGTTCTGAATTCTTATTCCCAACATTCATGCCCTTGAAGGAGCGTGCGGATCTTTCTTCTTGTTGTGTTGAGCATTCCTCGGTGGCGTACCGAGCCAACTTAGTTGAAGCGGCTCAAGGTTTTCAGGTTTATGCTTGAGGATCCTGTTGAGTTGGCTCGGAACTCAACTCTTTTCAATCAATGAGGCTTTCGGGGCACATGGGTTGCCGGGAAGGCGGTTGCAAATTCATCCATGTGATGGTAGGCGGGGGGGAGGAATCTCGATGGCAGGCAGTAATTATAGCACAATCTGCGGCGGGTCTCTTAGTTGGTGTGCTGGGCGTAAAGCTCTTCTCATGGGTGTGCAGTTGGATCAGGTTAAGCTTTCGTTCTACGTCTTTGAGCCAATCATCAGCTTCTATTGGCTCAACGGTCTGGGAGAATTCCGGAGGATGGGATCGAAGGAATCCGTAAGCTTAGCCCTTCCATTTTGTGGAGCTGGTGGGGCTTGGCGGAGGATTTTGCTGGAGCATGGCTATACTCGTGAGCTATGCCCTGTAGAATCTGGGTTTGTATGGCTAAGATGCTGTTGTGGGTCGATGTTTAGTGGCGGGGCGTGGTGGTAGGTTGGTTGGACTGGGTTCGGGTGTGGGGGTGAGTTTATGTTAATTTTCAGATCCTTGTTCCTGATCTTGTGGATTATTCCCTGGTTTCTGAGCTGGCACTTGGGTTATTTTCATATCCCGAATCGGGCTGGAGTAGCCTCTGACGCTGGGTTGCGGTGAGCCATCTTGGAGAACAGGGGAGGAGATAATGAGGGAAGAAGTAAAGGAAGAAAGAAGCAAAACATAACTGATTTTTAAAATAGAGATACTTTATTTATATAACAAGAGGGTGGGCAAGTCACATGGACTGGACGCACCATACAAGACACTGGACTACCATACATGACACACACACGCACTACTCGCCACGACTCCTAGTGAGTTGGCGACGATACAAAAGGTCTGACGATGTTATGCCACATCGCTGCTGGCATCCGACTACTGCTCTACTCTGCTCCTCCCCGATGATCATGGCGCTCGGAAGGATGTCCTCCTCCTCAGACGGAACAGGAAGGTGGGAAGACAGAGGGAATGGGAGGCCACTGATAGTGGAACGGCTGGATGGATGCTGGAATGCCGGTGCGGGAGCGTCGGCTGGAGTGGTAGCTGGGCGGAGAGTAAACTGGCGCAAGGTATCTCCGCGGGCAGTCATGCGGCGTCGTCGACGAGGTAAGGAGGAGGTGGGTGGGTGGTCTCACGGGGTGGGAATTCGGGGAGGAACTCTGGGAAGGCAAACAATGTTCGCCTTCAGTGGGATCTGTGAAGCCAGTGGTGCGGGCAGAAGTAGGGTGTGTGGGGATGGAGGAATGCAGTCGGGAAGGGAGTGGTATGCTCTCGAGGCTGCGATAGGCCTCTAAGAGTCGGCCGGTACTGGTGGAGTCCAAGGCGGTGGTCATCTTCAACAAACGAGTCAAAGAAGGAGATGACTCAGGCAGGTGCAAGGATAGATGCTAGTGGATGTGATGAATCCACTAACACGGTGAGGAGGAGAAGGCAAAAGCGAGAGGAGTCAAGAAGAGGGTAGTACTGGTCACAAGAGACGACGAATGGCCTGGCGCAGGCACGTCTGGTAGGCAAGCTGGAGTGGTAAGGCCTCACCATACACGAAAGCGGTGACGGCGTACTCGGGGCGGAGGGGTAGAGGCGGAGAAAGGGAGGGTTTTTTAGGCGGCTAACGGGGAGGTAATGGTGTTGGTGGTGAATCCTGCAAATGTGTGGAGGGGAGTATCCGAGGTAGTGAGAGCCAGATCTCGGAGAATCTCGCCTCCCTGGCCTTCTCCGTAGGAGAGGTGAGTGTTTGCTTAGCGGCCATCTTCAAGTTGAAAACAAGAAGAGAGTTAGTAATATTTTCAAAATTTACTAAGGGAGGAAAGAAGTAAGAAAGTTCTTAAGATTTCAACAAATAGTTTTCGGAATGTATTGTCCTTAGGGCCTTCTAAGTGGGGGTATTCGTTCCTAGGGGCCAAACCTAGGCTCTGATACCACTCTTGTAACGCCTCCTCTCCTGTTTAACCGTAAGGTAAATCCAGAGAGGAACGCATTACTGTATACCTGTACCAGTCCAGGAGACCAGCTGGTACATACAGGACATCGGTGGTATCAACAGCCAACTGCTTTAGTTATCATACATAGCTGTTCATAAGTTGCAGCCTCGACAGAACCCGAGCGTGAACCGATACCGTACAAAAGATTGCAGGGAAAATACAATGGGTAGCCCTATACCAAAGCAAGCGGCCTTGCGGGAGCCTAGAACGAAACCCTAAAACTCTTCGTACTCGACTGTGATCCTGGTAGAACTGGCTGAAGTCGGGTCTTCCATCTCATAAGGTTCTGGAGTAAATAAAAAATAGCAAGGGTGACGTACAGGGGTATCAGCAGCTCACAGAAATATTGTGGCATGCCAGGCTTAGCAAGGAAAAGGTAGGTTTATTTTCGTAAGTGATTTCAAAGGGGTTTGAGGTTTCAAACTCTAAGTGTGCTCTTTCAAGTTGTCGGAAAGAAGCTCACGCTTAATCCATTCCGTGAGTTGGCTTTGCAACAACTCACCACAGTTAAGTTAGTCGGGAAGAAGACTCGCTGTCTCGACCCATTTCCACAAGTCAGAGACTTGTCAAAATTTTCCAATTTGGAGCGTACTTCCTCTGGTACCTCATTTAGGTGATTACTCTTGTTCTCATTCCATTTTTCACTCAACAACCAAACCGGTGTCATCGACCCCGGGTCAAGACAGGCCCGTTCAGGCAACGGCCATACTCAGTCACAGCAGACGATTCTGGTCACGATTCCAACCGAAAACAATCAAGCAGATATTTGTAAATTAAAATCTAGTAGAAGGAATCACTCAATGCCATTAACGCGGCCGCGGTCCTCCCGCCTCGCGCCCCCCCCGCCCCTCCATCGCTCCTGTTCGAACAGTTCGGTTATCTTGCAAAGAGGCACGGCGTTTACCAACGACAGCGAGCTTACTTCACACTCGTCAGTAGGGAAAGGTTCGAGACAGCGCTTTCAAAGCCTTCCCAGGATGCCCGCTGCTACTATAATGGGTGCTCAGACTCAACAAGTACGAGGAACTCTTTCCTGTCTCAGGGACGGGGTATATCGGCCTCACTTGCACCACCAGCAGTCACATTTATTAGCAACACAACCATCCTGGGATCACTAGTACTCGGCCAGGGGTGTCCCATACCACCCGTGTGGGTCGACTGTAAAATGCTCAGTGCAATTCCTCAAGGAAAGGGTCATAAAAGCCGGAGAAGTCGGAGCCAACAAAGGAGCGACAACCCCGAACCAGGTTTTCACAACCATTTTTATTTGCACATTAAACTCCTCTAGACAAGGGTGTCGAGGATTTTGTAAATATTTTATCAATAACCTAGTTTTTTTCCATCGTACGTATTCTTATTTTGAAAAAGGGGTCTCGATATTCATCACCAAGTAACGAACATAAGATGTACATGGTTACAAGGGACAGGGCATCAATTTATTCACGGGGGTACACATGCAGGCAATTAGGTTGGCGAACCGGATTCGGTTCGACTGTGGCCGAAAAACAGTCGTGCTCCTATTTAATGCAAGTTTTTTTTTTTGAATAATAGATTTTAAAATCATGGGTCAACTGTCAGGGTGACTTGCCTTGCTCGAGGTTGGCGGGTTTCGACAAAGTCCTCTTCGGCATCCTCGGGAACGGCTCTATGGCGACGCAAGAAATTAAGCAAACACAAGAATCAGGACCTATTTAATAAACTAATAGTGCAATGCGTAGATATCATTTTAGCAAAATTTTGAGAGTTGAATGGGTTCAACGGAGCTATGGTTTAAAGTTTATGAATTTTTAAAGTTTGATCTATTTTCTGAAAATAAAAGATTAACAATTTATTTTAGGAAAGAAAAGAAATAAAAGGAAAAAATAAAAAGGAATAGGCTCAGGGGCTGACGGTGGGGTCCTTGGGTCAGGAGGGAGAGAGTAGCATAAGGCTGACATGTGGGGTCCGGGTACTACAGTGAGGAAGAGAGAGGAACAGGGGCTTGGCGAGTGGGACCAGGGATGACAGAGAAAAGAGAGAGACTCGGACTGGGGCACGGGTTGAGGGGCACGGGCTGGAGGGGCACGAGCACGGCCTGGGGGCGGGCCGGCCTGAGGGCGGGATAGGGGCACGGGCCGGGCTGGAGGGCACTGGGATTTGGAGGGCACGGCACTGGCCTGGGGGGCACGGGACGGCCTGAAGGGCACGGGATAGAGGGATCGGGCACGGGCTGGAGGGCACGGGTTGGAGGGGCGCGGGCACGGCTGGAGGGCAGGGAGGATGGTGGCGACGGTGTAACCCAGAGACGCGCGACGGCGGCGAGGGAGGACGACGCTGCTAACCATCTATGGGACAGCGGAACGGTTTTGGAAAGGGTTGTTTGAATTCGGCCTTTCTTGAAGAAGAGTGGGTGGTAGTTATTGGTTTTACCTTTGTCTATGGTGATTACAAGTGCGGACGGCGAAGACGGCGGTGGCGGTGGATTTGGGCGTTTTCGGTATAAGGGGTTAATCGATGGCGAGAGAGGGCGAGGAGGTCGTGTGGCTCCGGGAACTTGTGCGGTGGTTGGATTGGTCAGTGGTGATCGTGGTGGCGGTGGGAGCTCGGTCCAGTGCTCTAATGGCGGCGGTGGAAGAGGTTGTCGTGTTGGCTTGCTGGGGCTTGTTGCTTGGTGTCCGAAAGAAGGGGAGGGCTGCCTCTATTTATAGAAGAGTCCGGCGTTAGGCGGACGCGAGGGTGGAGGCGGGAGAGAGATAAGCTGAGCGTCGATTGGCGAGGCGCTCAATGGCGCGGCCCACTGTGGCTACGCGTCATGTGGGGCGGCAGGCAAAGATGGGCGGGGACAAGATGATGAAGGGCTAGGACGGGCACGCGGGCGTGCGCAATCGTCTCAGGTTCGGTACTGAGAAGCGGGGAGGGAGAGAGCGGCGGCGGCTAGCTTTTTGACCGCGATCTGCAGCGGGCGATGGCGGAGCGTGGTTTTCGCGCTGAGCGCGGGCGGCGTGGTGAATGATGTGTCCGCGCGGTTTTACAGGACTGACCGGGCGGTAAGGTCTGAACAGAGAGAGCACAGGGAGCGGGTTGGGAGATTTCAGAGGAAGCGCGATCGGCTGGAGGAGGAAGAAGGCGAGGTCGACGACGGGACTGACAGGCGGGGTCGGGCGGCAGCGTTGATCTCGGCCGTCCACGCGGCTGCATCAGGTGGCTGAGACAGCGAGCGGGGCGAGGGCGGCTGACACGCGGGGCCCGTGAGGATTAAGTCCCCGCGCACGCGCCAGCGGCTGAGCAGGCCGACAGAGAGGAAAACAGGAGTAGGCCGAGATTGAGAGAAGGGGGCCCGACTCGAATAGTAGAATTTGATCTTTTCCAGAGATAAATTTGAATAGACTTTTGAAGGTTTTGATTTTTGAAACTGGCTCAAATGGGGTTTAAAAATTTTGCAAAAATTTAGGTGGCTTCTACAGAGGTTCTAGGGCTGTTTTGAATATTTTGAGGATTTCTTGAGATCACACATGGCACAAAAATTCTAAGTCGATTAAAGAGCCAAATTTTTGAACTTAGCTTTTTATTAAATTAGTTTTGCACAAGAGAAAATTGTGATCATTACATCTATTTGGGTAGCCAGTATCAACAAGATAATATTTACCTACAATATATGCATTTAGTCAACGTTATATATATATATATGCCATGAAAATTAGTCGAAGAAAATTCTATATAATTTACACAATAACATACCTTATGGGGGATGTGGAAATATATCCTTATCAACATCTAATACATGATAAAGAACGCTTGTGTCATGCATAGAATTTGGTTGTCCAATAGAAGCATATGTAAAGCGCATGTCGAAGTCGACCACTGCCATCACATTGTTAGTAGGACTCTTATGTCTACCCATGTATTTAACATAATCATCACGTGGTGGGTTTGCTGTGATATGAGTCACATCAATGACATTAATGC
The DNA here is from genome assembly GCA_003991445.1 of Oryza meyeriana var. granulata. Lineage (NCBI taxonomy): Eukaryota > Viridiplantae > Streptophyta > Magnoliopsida > Poales > Poaceae > Oryza > Oryza meyeriana. The sequence continues at coordinate 328,032 of RYFJ01000194.1, forward strand.
ACCTTTTGAAATATGGTCATAGTCTTTTATCATCCTTAATCCTTCTATGTACTCTTAGATAGTTTGGATCTTTTAGACATATGAAATCCTTGCACATTCTAATCACACTCAACAACACCTCCTCAAATTTTCTGCTAATTTTTCACCAGAATGCTTGAACCTATTTTGAACCCTTCTATTTGACTCACCACCTCTAATTATAAATAGAAAAATAGCAACTGATTCCATAGAGTTCATATGATTGGTTGATTTGAGACCATAGGTACTCACCAATAAGTCATGCAGCTTGTAAAATAGGTCACTATTCATACAAAACATATGGTGACTCTCCCCTGGGGTCTTTAGAGTCTCTTGTACCCATGCATATCCACTTAGTTGCGATGTCCTTAGTTCATTCTTATCATAATATGTCATATAGAACTGTCCAAGTAAGCAAGCAACTGAAAACGTAGTGGCTTGTAAGGCTTGATGACGGCATATAACCTCTAAAGCAAACTCATCATCTTCCTCTCGATCACTACCATCACTTTCACAAAAAGTCTCAGTTCCATCAGATTCACTTGATGACATCTGAAATATAAAAAAAAGGGTAACTATCATGCAACTTAAGTGCATATAGAAAACAACAAGTACTCACAAAGTATGATGGAAATACAATAAATAATGGTAAACTTTAGTGCATTACATGACCAGTAACTGTAATAAAGGATAGTCCAATAATTATTACAATAATAAATCCTGAAATAATACACATGAATAGAAATAACATATTTGTTCATCGCACACTAACATGCTAGGCCACTACTTGGCATACTTGGATGTCTTGGCTTCATGTTTCATGGTGAGCCATGTAAATCTTTCTTCTGCATTATTTCAGGTCATAAACATTTCCCTCTCAGATATCTTTGTGAAAATCTCGGTAGCAATAAAATGTTCTTTAGTTCCAAAAACAGCACCACATTCCTTCACTAGAGTCATAACATCTTTGATGGCACACCCCGAAGTGTCCTCCCTCCTAACAAGAGACTCAACAGATGCAGCTAATTTCTCCTGATTATCAACAAAGCGAGTCATTTGTTCATAGAACCAATGTCCACCACTGGTCTTCGGTTTCTTAATCTCCTTGCCAGCAGCTCTCTTACCTCTCTTAGGAGGAGGAGTGAAATCTTCATCACCACTATCATCGTCATCACCTTCATTCATTTCTTGTATGTCATCAACATTAATAGTAGTGGAAGGTTAGGTTGAACACTTTGGTAAATTACCTCTAGTAGGTTCCAATGATCATTTCCTGTGTTCCGAAGGTCTTTAAAAATATGTTGGAGTAAAACTTCATTTTGAAGCCCCCTTAACTTGAACTTCTGACAACCTGGCAAATCCTATAGAAACACCAATATAATATTTAGAATAACATTTACAAATCATGGTTAACAACTTGATATAAACACAAGACAGTAGTTTACCTTCTTTGCTTTTGCCCACCAATCATCAGATGCAACAATGGTACTCCTAGCTTGATCCCAACCTAACCCAGTCTCTCTATCTACCAATTTCTTCCATAAATTATACTCACTCTTCAGCTTGCCCCATTTGTTCTTTAACTGAAGCTTTTGATAGCGTAAGCCAGTCTTCTCTTCAAATTTTGCAATTACATTATCATACCCGACCTTGTTCAAATGGGTATTACAGCGATTCCCTGCGTTAACTTGTTCCAAGAACAACTCACAAACTATCCTAGTGTTCTCATCTGTCCATTCAGCATTATTTGCACCTTGGTTTTCCTCTACCAAAAATGTTGCCATCTGTAGTCTTATAAAATAAAACACATGTAAAGTCATCAAATACACAGCCATCGGTTTATTTGCACCAAATGCACAACAAATATATTTCACATTAATCACTGTGCCCCATGTGTGTGTATATATATTGTCTAATTTTAAATCTAATTTATATATGTAGTAACAGTACTAATATCGAGTACAGTAGTAAAATATATATGTCTCTTCTCTGAACTGGTCTCTAACTAATATGAGTACTAAAAAATATATTATCTGCCTTGACATCCATCGAGTACAGTACTAAAATATATATCGAGCTGGTCTCCAACTAATGGATACTGTACTAATAGATACAGTAAAGTGACAATGTATCCAACTAAAAATATTGAGCATAATGTACAGTGTATCTATACACAACTAAAAAATATCAAGCACAGTAGAAATAAGTAGTCATCCAACGTATACAGTAGCTACAAAATATCGAGAACAGTATGCACTCATCCAATGTGTACAGTGAAGCACAGCTTAAAAAATATTGTCCATACCTGAGAGCTACCTGCGGCAGTGCTGGAGACCGGCGGCTGCAGCGGCAGCGGTCGTGAGGGCATCAGCGTGGCGGCGCGGCGACGATCCGACGATGGTGGCGTGGCGCGGCACGGCCCCGAGGGCGTCGGTCCGACAGCGTCAGCGCGGCGCGGCGGCGCGGTGGGGGCCCGACAGGCGCGGCAAACTGGAAACCGGCGGCGACGGCGGCACTGGAGTCCTGATGGCGGCGATGTCGTCTAGATCCCCAAGTCTAGGGCGAAGTGAGTCTTCTCGACTCCTCGGTTGGATGGGGACGGGATGGAGGGGTATATTCATTGGCAGGCGGGTAGTTTTTACGAAATATTATGAGGATTTTCAGATGTGGTTCGTTGAATTCCCACGAGAAGCCACAAAATACCCGATTCTCTGGTCGCACGTAAAAAACAGAATCACTGTAGATCAATTCGGGTGAGGAGTGGATAGATTTTTGTCTATTTGGCTCAACTCCAGTAGATTCGACTGAGAATCGCCTTTAAGAATCTCTACCAAACGGAGCCTTATAGTCAGGCTACCATAATCCCGGCTGTAGCCACAGGTCGCATGCCTGCGAAAGCAGCTCATGCGAGAGATTCTAGCTCTGTTTCGTTCAAGTCTTCAACCCGTGGTTCCAAACCAGAAATGGAGACACTGAAACAAAAAGGATTACCCAATAGAGGAACAGTGGAAATCTGCAAGCGGAACCCACTAACCACAAATTAAAGTGTTATTTTCCGTTTCCTATAGTGACCTCGGAACACCATGGTAGTAAACTAGTACGGACAACTTTAGGGAGAGGGGGGGAAATGCTTAGGTGGGCGTGCTGTATTTTTTCCAAAACTAAGGTTTTGGTAAAAATGTCAGTAATTCCAAGATGGAAAAAGTATACCAAATTTGAAATCAAAGCGCATGAACAAAAGAATTATAAAATCATAAGAATTGGGATGCCATTTTATAAGAAACATGACATAAGTGTATGTATGAAAAAATGTAGCATTTTAAAACTAAAGAGGGCAAAACACTCATATACATCAGGGAAGTGTGTAAAATAGAATGGAATTATACGTGAACAGACCTAAGGATTGCTAGAAGCACCAAGCTAGCTCACTACAAATTGAGCTACATCTCAACAATATGGTGAAAAAAATTAAATAGTCTTATAGTCTTTAGACCTCATGCCACTCTCCTATATGTATATGTCATGAGACTTAGGTTTGTCACTATATGTATTACCCATGCCATCGATTCTGGTGTTGATGCTATAGTTATAATTTTATTTAGAATTTATAATAATTTATGTCTAAATGTGTTACACGACTTTACTTGTTGGAAAGAATTATTTCCAAATGTTATAAATTTGTAAACGCATTTGTCGGTTAGTGCACAGTAAAGCACAAAACACACTATCATCTAAAAGCTGGACTGTACGGCATTGCAATTTTTTTCTTCTTTTCTTAAAGAAAAAAAATACAGTATACTTCATTCGGTTTCACCGTTTCAGACCTCAAATTAGCATACGACTGGATATGAACCGGATACGGTACTACGTTGATTTGGATGTTGGAGTACCAGCAAGCAAGCACGTAATACAGACTACGGTGCTTGGCCGGTGACCCGTGTGTGCACTCGGACAATAGGGTTGTCACTTCACTTCATGGTCGCATGTAAAACCCACGTACTACGTGATCACTGACACATATTCACACACTCCCGCATAACAAGAGGAAAGAGGCGTGTGTGTCACACCGAGGGGAGAGGGAGACCAAAAACCGAGCAAGCAATGGAGCGAAGCAACCATCGGCTAAAACCCGGGTGTGCGTAGAGTTTTTGCTACTGACCAGGCAAGCCGGCCACTGGGCCCCGCGAGGAATGTGAACTAGTAGATGAGGAATGAGGTTGACGGCCCTACTACGCAAACCTTTCGGGTGTGTGGATCCTGGGATGAGAGTAAGGACCCACACATCAGTTGCCATGTTGTTTTGGCTACACGGAATTTGTTGGCAGAGGGTCTGAGCTGGGCAGCTGGCGGTGCAATTTCCTTTGGCCCCGGAACATTCGGATTTGTTGGTGGACATGTGCCTCTGAACACATCTCAAGGCTCACACTGTGATGTTTGTCCCTCAGATTTTCAGCAGTTATTGTTTCTTGCGGAGCTCCTAGCTGAGCAGGAGTGCGGGACTAGTAAGGCTTTGTTTAAAACCGATTGTATTATTGTTGTAGAGTTTTCCACTTAGTTATAGAAATAAATTTAATATTTTTAAAAATAATCTGTACTAATGATCTAATGAAATAGATGAAAAAAATGAGGCCTTAACTTCGCTTTTTAGCGGGATGCTTTTAAGAGGGCAGTCTATTTTCATTAATGCTACACATCAACTAGAAACTGGTCTAGACTAACTTGCCTAATGTGCAAGCTAATAAGGGCTCCTTCGGATTGGAGTATTTTCATAGAAAGGATTCAAATTATAAGAAAAATTTTCTAACTAGGTTGCTTGAAACATAGGATTGAAGATAGCTAAATTTCTTTGCATTGTAATCCTATACCCCAATTCTATAAGAATTTTGCACATGAGCTCCAACCTCATTTTAGTTTTCCTTTGAGAAATCCAATACATCTTCTCTCTTTGTCTCTCTTATCTCTCTCTAGAATCCATCCAAATTCTCATGTTATTTTTCTGTGAGCTATCCAAACACATCATCTTACAGATTAATATGTTTGGCATTCCTGCAGGATTTGCTTATACATGACATCTCAATCATGTGTTTTTTCTATTTATGTATTTCTAAAATCATGTGTTCCAAAGGAGTCTTAATAGTGCTTCTCATTCTGCGCATAAACTGTTACATGTAGGACCTTGTTTTATACTCTTTTCTTATTTAATACTCCCTCCGTACCAAAATATAGCTAACTCTAAATTTTAGGACGAAGGGAGTAAATAGATATAGCAACTTGTACCCTATGTGTAATGTCATCTAATGCTAAAAAAAATCATCCTAGAGCATTGGGACTATCTAACTATGGGTGGATAACGAGTGAGCTCTGCTCGTTTGATCTAGTTATCTTAACGAGCCAGCTTGGCTCGGCTCATAAGCTTAGCTCGTTAAGCTCATTAGACTTGTTAACAAGCTTTATCTCTATGCATCGTCTTTATAATTTTAAATTTAACATTTTATCATATACCAAAATAATAATAAACACTAACTAATAAATAACTCACCAAATACAAGTAATTTGAATGTACTTGAAAGATTAAGCACTAAGTATATAAAAATTTTGTTATATTTTGTACTAGTGGGCTAAACGAGCGGTTCGTAAGCTGGCTCATTAAGCTCACGAGTCAAAAGTCCTACTTGGCTTGAGTCATTATGACTGTGAGTTCGAGGCTTCGAGCTGATCTGAGCCAAACTAAATACAAGCCATGAGCTTTAAGTTGTTTTGCCACCCCTAATCCTAACCACATAGCATACTTTTATAAGACACGATTGGTTTGACAGTCCATTAAAATGAACTTTGGTTAACTTTTCTTTTAGTCTATGATAACATAAAATTTGCTTTTGAATACAATGCATATATGATTATTTATTTTCTACCCTTAATACTTGCCATTTTGTTGGCAGCTTGCCGCATGTTTCTCTCTGATTTTTCACTATTCGTCACCTTGTATAATATAAGAAGTACTTTGTACAAACACACAACGGGATAACAGCGCAAAGATTACGCCTCCACTAGTTGTCCTTGAATGTGTTCATATGCGTGATGGTCCATAACAAAGATGGGCAAATCATAAATGTATAATCTTTGTAGTGTTATACAATCATTTTCTTATTAATAATCAGCCAAGCCTATTCCCTGATATCAACCCCTCCGTATTATTTGTCGTCATTATTAACATGTTCATGTATTATAACGGGTCCATACCACTAGAAATAGCTTACACGGTTCTTATGACTGAGATGGACTGGGAGTTTCTTTTGGGTTTTTTCTCTCTCTCACACTGTGCGCGAGGGGAGAAGCGGACCAAAGAGAGCGGCTCTTCTTTTATAGTAGTAGAGATATAGCAGAGATAGGCGTATGTCGGTGTGGGTACACCGTATGCAGGGATTCGGAAGGATCCCCTTTGTGAGTTCGGCTGGAGGGTGAATGTGATTGATCTGTCTTAGTTTGCTGCGTAAGTAAATAAGGCAAAGTGTTTATATAGGTTCAGGCCTCACGATGGTATAATACACTATTCCTGTTGTGTTCTTGGTTGCTTCTGTGGTTGCTTGCAAGATGAGTTTATAAGACTTAGGCCTCGTTCAGCACCACCTTTTGCCCCAGCTTCTTTTTCTCGTTTTCCGCGCGTACGCTTCCCAAAACGATAAACGGTGTGTTTTTTGTAAAAATTTTCTATATGAAAGTAGCTCTAAAAAAGTAAATAGATCCATTTTTCAACTTTTTAATAGTAAATATTTAATTAATCATGCGCTAATGACGTTTCTCGTTTTGCGCGCGGCTTATTTAAGCACCTTCAGTAGGTGGGACGAACAGCACCTTAGGCTTTGAGAGTTTGTCTTTGAGTTTCCTTCCCCCTCTCTTGGTCTTGGCTCTCCCTTTATAATTTTTGGGGAATATCATAATGGCTGCACTATGGGAGTTAGATACGTCATTACAGAATTAGGTATGCTTGGTCATGTCTTCTGCTGACCGGCCAGCCCGGTGGCCTGTCCTCCTGCGGGCTCCTCTCAGAGCAGGTCTAGAGAGAGGTGACATCCGCTCGCCATGCGTCCAGGCGTGGCAGTCGAGAGGTTGCAGGGGAAGCTTGGGCTCACCATGCTGGCCGTGGGACCCATCCATCAGCCTCCCGCAGAAGTAGCCGGGGCAAGTAGCGCGGTAGTCAATCACGCCACTTGCCAGGCCACGCCCCTTGTTAGTAAAAGGTGATGATGGCGTTCGGCGCAGGGTATAGAGCCGTTATGTCCCCCACACCTCACGGCCGGTAGATATACATCCCGTCGTCCTTAATGGGAGAGGTGTAGGAAGACCGAAGCGAGGCAGCATGCTCCATCGCGTCACCATTAATGCTCCTGCCGCCCTGCGCTCCCGAGCTGCTCAAGGGAGACAAACTCAAGGGCAGCGCAAGCTGTGCCCCGAGTGCGATCCGCTATGACCACGAGCTTGGGGCGCGCCCCAAGCTTACCCCTTGGGGCCACGAGCTCAGGACCTTACTTCTTGGACCTGGTGGATCTCAAGTGTAACTTCGTAGTGGTCGCAAGTTGTGCACATGGCCCTGGGCAATATGATGATGTAGCGCCAGGCCGCCCTGAGCCACAAATGGTGGGAGCCCTGGTTCCCACTTCACCGATAGGTACCATGGCTCTGTTCTCTATGTTAAGTTTCGTGTCGAATGTGCGTACGTAGTCGGTTACAGTTTAGGACTTAGAATTGTAATAAGCGTTAGGGTAGAGTTAGAGTCGAACTCTGTCTTAGGCTCTTTCTTAAATAGAGAGACAGATCTGTTATAACCGTATGATAACTTAGCAGAAGACGGTCAGAGCGAATGACTGGTCAGCGGCGTATCGATTGAGGGTTGTTTTAACTCTGATACGCTGTAATTATGCTAGATCCTAGAGGAGTGCCTGTAATCAGTGTCTTGAAGATATAGGCTTTGACTGAGGCTCGTTAATAAATATCGTGCTTTAATGTTTCTTCCGTGTTCGATTATCGGTGATTTATCAGTGTAGGTTTTATAACACTGTATATCTAAGACAGATATATCCTTAAAAATGTGCAGCAACGCAAAAGAAATATTCAATCTTGCTTATGCATATGGTTTGTAACCAGAAAGCCGGTAACGTGTAGTTGGGTAAACCGATTTACCGACCAGTTTCCTAGCTAACTCCAAACAACTTCAAATAAGCAACCTATAATGGATTTTAAACAAAAGAATGTTGTTGTGCATTGGTTTAATGATCATTTTGATATAGCCATCCTCTATCACATACCTGCTCATCATGTAATCTACGAGGGCCATCGCTGTCGTGGAGGTCACATGGATTTCTCGTGTGGCCCGAGGAATGGACCGCCGCCGCCCGAGCAAGTTGTAGTACCCCTAGTATATATAGGTGTATTTAAATATGATCAAGAAAGACAACTAACAATTGCATTGGCACCCTGAAATTCGCCAAATCGCAAGGTATTTTAGCTATATAATCATGCGGAGCAAAGCAACGTGGACAGATTCTTAAAGAAAAGATGTCCCCGCCAAGTGAGAACACATGAAAAGTCCCTCAAGGCGTTTCTAAACTTGCACCCAGCGACGTGTTTACCGCTAAAAGACTTGTGTTAGGTACTTAGCTCCGCAAGAAACTTGGCACCAAAAACGTAAGCATCTACGAATCTGTGGTGGCAGGCGAAATACAGTAGCAAAGACGTTTCACCTCTTCAACCGCAAGTTCGCACCGACGGATTCAGACTTCAGAGGGCTCGTCACAATTCAGGTTCAACCATGCCATGGAATCAGGGTCAGTTTCCACAAAAACACCCAGTTAAACACACGCTAAGCCGGGGCCTCTTTCGTCCCGGCCTGTCGTTCGCCGGGCGGCGCCGTTGGGCGTCGGCGCATGCGATCCCGCGGTTATGGCTTGGAAACGCACGCGATTGCGCCATCCTTCACACGGTCACACCACCAACCCCAACTCCACCTTCTCACATCGACACCTCGTCATTACTGATTACTTACGCACGCGTCCATACCATGCATTCCGCCATACACGATCCCCCTCCCGGGCTCCCGGCTATCCTCTCGTCTCATTTATTTGCGCACTACCAGAGCGTTGCCCCGAGGAGAGGGCCCCCACCTCCATGGCAACTGGTCAGCGTAGGGCCAGGCCCCACCCACCGATCCACCGGCCATGGGCCCACACCGTCAGCGTCACCGCTGCCGCGAGGGTGTGTGGATCCACGAGTCAGTATTCGATAAGTATATTAACGTCAGGATGGGCCGTAAAAAGGTTGGCGATAAGTATATTAGGGGAAACCATTGAATGGCGCAAGCGGTTTTTATAGCCGCTGGTAGGATTCCTCCACGGTCGATTCGTTCCATCCAGTCTTTTCCTTTCTCTGTCTCGCTAGTTTCCATTCCATTGAGCTTGCTCCCGTGTCTTCGCCATGGACCCGGCGGGTGCGCCGTGGTGCGATCCTCACCGAGGGTACGGCGGCTACGGGGTTGGATCGGCGATGCAGGCGCCGGTCCGGCAGCAATCGCAGCAGCCGCGATCTGATGGTTTGGGTGGCGCGGCCGGCACCGGTGGTGTGCTCAAGAGGAGCCTGGGGCAGATGGAGAGGTGGCAGCAGCAGCAACGGCAGGTCGCGGCGCAGCAGGCGATATACCTTCGCTCGGTGAGGCAGCGCACCGGTGCGCTGCTGCCGATGGATATCGGTGCTGTGCTCGGTGGGGCCGCCTCGCCGGCCTATGGCATTTCTGGCTTTTCTGGTTTTGGCGGCATCTCGCCGCAGCCGTCGTCGACGCTGTCGTCGCTTACGATTGCGTCACGCACGATGATGCCGGGGATGCAGCAGGCACCTCTGCACAAGCTGCAGCGGCAGATGATGGCCGTGCCGGCCCCGCAGAGCCAGGCGGTGGCGAGGGGGCCGGCTGCGAGGCCGGCAACGGCGAGCGAACTGGTCTTGTTGCAAGAGCTGGAGAAGCAGCTGCTGGGCGACGACGACGAGGCGGACGCGGCAGGGAGCGCTTGCGGCTCTGGTATCACAAGCTCCGACTGGGGCAACACGATACAGAGGCTTAACTCCGTCACCACCGCGTCGTCACCATCGCTTCCCCTGCCGACCGCCGTGAATAGCACCGCTCTCTTGTCGCGGTCACCGACAAACTCCTCGTCGTCCACGGCTTCATCATCAGCGTCCAGCTCGCCGCCGATCTCAACGGCCTCGTCGCGGCAGCTTCTTTCCGACGCAGCCGCCGCCATCGCCGCTGGCAACCACACAACGGCAGCCTCTCACCTGTCTGCCCTGAAGCTTGCCGCTAACCCGCGGGGCGACGCGGAGCAGAGGCTGGTGGCGATGATGGTGGCCGCCCTATCCTCCCGCGCTGGCTCAGCCCCGTCCGGCACGTCTCAACATCTCGCGGACCTCTACAGCGGTGAGCACCGCGCGGCGTGCCAACTCCTCCTAGACGTCTCGCCATGCTTCGGCGTCGCGCTCCACGGAGCCAACCTCGCCATCCTCGACGCCGTGGCGGGCAACCGTGTTATCCACCTTGTCGACTTCGACGTCAGCGCCGCGCAGCATGTCGCCCTCATCAAAGCCCTTGCCGACCGGCGCGTGCCCTCCACTTCCCTCAAAGTCACCATCGTGGCGGATCCCACCTCGCCTTTCACCCCACCGATGACACAGGCGCTCGCGGCCACAAGCGAGCGCCTCAAGACGCTCGCGCAGCAAGCCGGGATAGACTTCCGCTTCAGAGCAGTCAGCTGCCGAGCAGCCGAGATCGAGGCGTCCAAGCTAGGGTGCGAGCCGGGGGAGGCGCTGGCCGTGAACCTCGCCTTCACGCTGTCGCGCGTGCCCGACGAGAGCGTGTCGCCGGCGAACCCGCGCGACGAGCTCCTCCGGCGCGTGCGCGCGCTTGGCCCGCGGGTCGTGACCCTGGTGGAGCAGGAGCTGAACACGAACACGTCGCCGCTGGCGGCGCGCTTCTCCGACGCGTGCGCGCACTACGGCGCCGTGCTGGAGTCGCTGGACGCGACCCTGAGCCGGGACAGCGCGGAAAGGTCCCGGGTCGAGGCGGCCCTGGCCAACAAGGTGGCCAACGCGGTGGGCCGTGAGGGCCCGGACCGGGTGGAGCGGTGTGAGGTGTTCGGCAAGTGGCGCGCCCGGTTCGGCATGGCGGAGTTCCGTGCCGTGGCGATCGGTGAGGACATCGCCGGCCGCGTCAGGGCGCGACTCGGCCCTGCCCTGCCGGCGTTCAACGTCAAGCTCGACAATGGGCGGCTCGGGGTCGGGTGGATGGGCCGTGTTGTCACCGTCGCATCCGCCTGGCGTTAATCCTACCGGTGAGCCCGCATACAGCGTTATTGCCGTGATCAAATTGATTGATACGCTTCTATTTTTAGCCTTTTTCTCCTTTGGTAAGGAGTAGTGAACCTGTTCGTACCCACCTCAATTTACCTTTAGCTGTGATTAGCCTGTTAACTCAGGTAATTTTTCTTGATAGCTTTAAGTACTACACTACTGCTAGAACTGATATGGAGTAGTAAGTTATAATTGGTATTTCGTTCATGTGTCATGTTCTTGTTGGCGTAGTGTAGTAGTAGTATGTTTCTCTACTCGACTACTCCAGTAGTCCCTACACTCGCGTTCCAGTTGCTTAACTGGTGGAAAATATCCGTTGCATGGGACCGCCTGGTCTATTCTCGTTCCGGGATCAATGCTATCCTGCCACGTCGGCGCTATAAAGGACCCATCCGTGACGTGCGCCGTGACAAAACCGCGACTAGCGAGTGGCGCTGGCCTTGTGACCTGTGTGGAGGCAGCGATGTTGTGTAGCCCGCCCTATCGGTAATCTGATAAATACTACTCCTACTCACTTCCGCAAGTGAAGTCAGTCTGGGTGGAAAGGTTTAACCACTGCTATGAAACTCTAGCAAAGAAAGTGGAGTATCGCTCTGCGCGTCTGCGTCCCTCTCCCTCTGGTTTGGCCGAACGATGACACGCAATGCAAAAAGTGTGTGGAACGCGTTCGTCTGCGCGTCACGTTCCTCTGCTCCTGTGAGGCAATGGCTACGCGTGTAGCGAACAGCTGCGCTGAGGCAGCGGAACGGCTGCTGCGAAGATCTGCCGGCAATCCGGCAACGAATCGTCGTCTTGTGTAACAGCCTCGCACGCCGCCTGCCGCTACGTACCCTTTCCTCGCCCGGCTAAGCTAGAGGCAGCGCGCAGCCCCCCGCCCGCATGGATGAACGCTGCGCTCCCATGTGGGGTGGGGACTTGCAACCGTGCCTGTTTTACTATAATCCCGCGAGGGGCGACGCTGTGCCGGAGCTGAGCATGATGCATTCTGCGAGGACAATGTCGACTTGGGCAGGGTGCAAACATGCAAGTTGCACGATGCCTCGATCGATCGATCGCCTGCACCACCACGCATGCACAAGAGAATGGATAGATACTAGTAATACTACTAGCTAGCTAGAGTACTTTGTGTGTTGTGTGTGCATCGTTTCCACGCCAACGAGCTTGAGGACCAGACTTGCATAGTGGTAGCACCAGCGTGTTCCTGTGGTGGCCGGTGAGTGTGTACGACTGGGGTGGTTATTATTATTAGTTTTTGGATGCGCTGACGTGCCACCTGCGCCACGAGAACCCGAGAGTTAATACACGACTCCGAATACGGTGTCAGGTTTGTTGGATGAATGATACGTACTACCAGCTAGGTGTACTGAAAAGCAAACCAACCAACGTAGCAGAAATAAGTTCTGACCAGAGATTCCCGTACCACCGGTTACCTTAACCGCGCATACCATCAAAAGGTTAATTGACGGTATGGTTTAATTGAAATTTATCTAAATTTAAATAAAAAAAGAAAATCTAAAAAAATTTAATAGGTAGTACTTGAACTGTGGGTCATTATGGCGAAAAAATTTTGTAAAAATAATTATTTTAACATTGTTTTTTAGACTCAAACAGAGAAGGAAATATTAAAATCGGAAAAAATTAATGTTGCTCGTGTAATAAACCTAATATTACTATTGATGTATCTGTATGCCGAATTTTGGATATTATATTATGGACGCTGTAATCTTTGTAGTTATAAACATTCTATTATTAATTCTTGTGAAATATGAGATTGTCGATATGTTTTATGAATCCTTGTTAGAATTATAGATACGTATAGTTAAAAAAATAGAGTCGAATAGAAACTCTAGATAAATAGAATCCTAAAATAATAAAATAGAATATTAGAGATAAAAAATTAATCTAACTTATCTTATACTCAAAGTTTCTACCTTCTACGTACACTTATATATACCTAACGAGGATTAATACAATATACAACAGATTAATTATTAATATTTTTACCTAATTTAATATTTTCCACATGTTTCAGAACCGACGATCTAGAGCCATCACTCACTCTTCCGCCACCATCGCCTCCGGGTGGGTTTGGATCTCCCGAGGGCGGCCACCTGTTTGGTTTTTGTTCGTCGTCTTCGCTTCCACGGTGTCATGCAGCAATCTCGTCTTCGTCGACTACTCCCTGTGCTTCTTCAGATAGCATGCACCACTGTATAATCTACTCGTCGGCCGGTGTATTTGTGCCTCTCATGCGATGTGAGTCGCGTGCCACTGTACGCTTCCTCCGTTGACAGCACCTGACGCCCCTGCATGCTTCACGTGGTCTGGAGCACAAACCCCCATGGTGCTTCACCTTTGAGCAGGCCAATACCAGCAAGAACAGCCAGGTTGCAGCCATTGTTGTGTTGCTTGTGACGACATCCTGGTGTTTGGCTTGCCGCAAATTCTTGTGGCTCGCATGCATGGATGTTTAGCCACCGGCGTTGTGCCGAGGAGATTCAACCGATGAACTGCTGCATCTTATTCTTCCGATCTACGGCTGCCGGTGACACATCTATCTGCTACCTTCTCTATAACTATCGCCGACGCTACGTGGTTTTCATCAATATGATAACACGCCGCCGCCGATTTATCCACGAGGATAGATATTATCATATGTCTGACAGGAATCCTGTAGGACGCTTCGTCCATAAAATGAACATCACCAGTGTGTCCTCTGATAAGAATTTCTATAAGACACTTTATCAACCACGTTGTCGGCGAAGTGGGACAGGGGTCCCACATGCCCTGGGGACGCGTGGGTCTTCCGCCACGACAGATCCCCGGGGGGCACCCTTCCACCGGCCCCGGGCTCGTCCCCGGGGCGGCACCGCTCCATCGGCCCCTGGCTCGTGCCCGGGGCGCTACCGCCTTCGGTCGCCGACGGCCCCGGGCTCGTGCCCGGGGCGCGACCGCCATCGGTCCCGGGCTCGTGCCCGGGGCGCTATCGCCATCAGCCCCGGGCACGCCCCCGGGGCGTCGTATATATCAGCTCGGCCCCAGGGCCTCTTTGGCCTCGGGCCCGAGCCTTGCCTCCGGGCACTATTGACTCACTGCCTGCCCGGGGCCCACATGTCGGTCCCCGGCAGGCTCTGAACCAGCTCGCCTCTACAGCATTAATGACGAGGCGACGGGGCACGTCGCCCCTGTCGTCCGCTCCGCCACGCGTGAGTGCCTCAGGACGGCCCCCCACGGACACCCGACTGCTGTCAGAAGCCTTTTGACTTCTGAGACAGGAGTGTGCGCTGAAGTCAAGAAGAGTCAGAGACTCTTGACTTCGACAGTGCGGACGCCTGCGACAAGACTACGACAAGATAAATCATACCTGCTCTCTTACGTGTATTCGGCACTGTGGACTCCCCTGATTCTATAAAGGAGGATCCATGCCACGTTTAGAACGGACTCTCTCAGACTCTCTCCCAGCTCTATCTGTTCCTGAGCTTACTCCATAGATACTATTCTTCTTCTCCGGCTCCGGCCGCGAGCTAGGCTCACCCTGTAGCAACGATCCACATCCACCACACACAGGACGTAGGGTATTACGCTTCCGAGCGGCCCGAACCTGTATAAATCCTCTTGCCTCCTCTGTGCGCCTCTCTTCTACGTCTTCTTCGGGTATCCTTCTTCTACACCCTGACGCCGGCTTCGCCTGAGAACTACTCCCCTGGCCGAATCTCAAAGGGGGGTCTCCAGACCTCTCGCCGTCGAGGTTTCATCCTCCGACAGCTGGCGCGCCAGGTAGGGGGAGTTTCCTTTTCAGGTGGTACGCTGGCGCCTCCGACACCGACGCGCTCCATGGCGGAAGGCCATCGTCCGCGGGACTCCAACAATGGCCATGGCGACCTCCGCGACTGGCTGGACCGGACGCGGGTTCAGGAGGACGCCCGGGTCACGATCGAGCGGCGCGCGAACGCTGCTGCAAGTGCTGGGGCCCTCGACCAGGATCCTGAAGAGGATGGCAAGCTTTCACGTTCCGCACTGCGGCGAAACAGAAGGAAGCGCCAGAAGGCCAAGGCGGCGGCCGAGAGCTGCGCCTTGGCGGCTACGGGCAGCCCCCGGAGCTACGATGGCTGCAGGGGCCATGGTCGCCGCAAGCGGCGAAAGGCCGCACGCGCGACGCCACCGCCGGCAACAGCCCAGAAGTGGTGCCCTCTCCACCAGACGGACTGGCACGACATTGCGGAGTGCCGCGCCGTCCAGCGTTCACCCGAGCGTGCCGAGCCGGCCTTAGCTCGGGGGTGGTGCGCCTATCACAACACGGACCGGCACGACATCGCGGAGTGCCGCGCCGTCCAGGGCATGGCCGAGCGTCTTAAGCCGGCCGCAGCCCGAGGTTGGTGCGCC
Source organism: Oryza meyeriana var. granulata (assembly GCA_003991445.1). Classification (NCBI taxonomy): domain Eukaryota; kingdom Viridiplantae; phylum Streptophyta; class Magnoliopsida; order Poales; family Poaceae; genus Oryza; species Oryza meyeriana. Next base: position 343,821 of record RYFJ01000194.1, read on the forward strand.
TTCCACGACACGGACCGGCACGACATCACGAAGTGTCGTGCCGTCCAACTCTTGGCCGAGCGTCTCGAGCCGGCCGAAACCCGGAGGTGGTGCGCCGTCCACGAGATGGATTCGCACGACCTCGTGGAGTGCCGCGCCGTCCACAAGTTGGCCGAGCGCGTCCAGAAGTCCCGGAAGGAGCAGTAGCGGGCCCGAGCTCGCTCCCTCTCAAGGGACCTGAGCCCGTCCGGTCGGAGCCCCTGGCTCCCAGGCGCGCATATCTAGCCCCGGTCGCAGCCTTTGGCTCCCGGGTGCGAGCCTAGCCCCGGTCGGAGCTTCGCTCCCGGGCGCATATCTCCTCCCGGTCGGAGCTCGGCTCCCGGGAGCGGCTTTAGCCCCGGTTGGAGCTTGGCTCCCGGGTGCGTCCTTAGCCCCGGTCGAAGCCCTGGCTCCCAGGAGCGTATCTCACCCCGGTCGAAGCGTGGCTCCCGGGCGCACATAAATCGCCCCGGTCGAAGCCCTTGGCTCCCGGGTGCGTCCTTAGCCCCGGTCGGAGCTTCGCTCCCGGGAGCGGGTTTAGCCCCGGTTGGAGCTTGGCTCCCGGGTGCGTCCTTAGCCCCGGTCGATGCTTGGCTCCCGGGCGCGCATATTTAGCCCCGGTCAAGCCCCTGGCTCCCAGGTGCCTATCTGGCCCCCGTTGGAGCCCTTCGCTCTCGGGCGCCGATCCCGCCCCGGTCGGAGCGTGGCTCCCGGGCGCGCATAAATCGCCCCGGTCGAAGCCTTTGGCTCCCGGGTGCGTCCTTAGCCCCGGTCGGAGTTTAGCTCCCAGGTGTGTAAATAGCCCCGGTCGCAGCCCTTGGCTCCCGGGCGCGTATCTCGCCCCGGTCGGAGCGTGGCTCCCGGGCGCGCATAAATCTCCCCAGTCGCGGCCCTTGCCTCCCGGGCGCATATCTCCCCCCGGTCCGATCACGGAGAGCTCACTCCCTCTCAAGGGACCTGAGTCCGAGGGAGCTGAACTCGAGTCCCGGCAGAGCCAGTAGCAGGCCAAGCGCGGCCGAGGCGATTCGGACGGTCCGTCCCCCCGGCGGACGGTCCGGTCATCGCGCCTCGGACGGTCCGACCCTTAGGCGGACCATCTGATGCCCGCTCCAGAGCCAGAACAGCTTCAACAGGGCGCCAGTACCCGGACCGCGTCGCCTCGGCAAGGGCGGGTCCGGGGAAGTCGCCCCGATATGGTCCATGTCCTTGCCCCGGCCTCGTGCCCGGGCACATGTTGACAATACATATCGAATCTTATTCCAATCCTGGGCCCCCTGGGTCCCGGGCACATATTTGAGCCGAGGCACGGATTCCCGAATCCGTGCCTCGGGCCCAACACCGAGGAGCTGAACCAGGGCGGCCTCGCCAAGGCGAGTGCAAGCCTAGGAACGCGACACCCGGAGTAGGGCGCGGAGCCCGGACAGCACCGCCCCGGCGAGAATGCATCCGGAAGGCCGTCTCACATTCCATATTTCAAGCCCGGGCCTCCGGAACCCGGCTTACATCAAAAAACGTATTCTAGTCCGGGGCCCCCGGGTCCCGGACACATCCTCCGCATGATAGTCGGGCCCCCGGGCCGAGCACATGCCGGTCTCGGGCTCGCGAGGGAAGCGAGTCCGAGCTCCATCCCTAGGCGCATCAAGTATTTACACAAATCTATCTGTATAAACGACCTGTAAGTTACGGTGAACCCGGGCCAGCGCCGGACTTCTCCGGAAACTCAGTGCTGGCCGGGGCCCCATGTATATACACTTTACATACGCAAAGTTTTTAATATCCTTCCCGGTTTCATTCCTTTCGTCGTTTCCCATGTGTTGGGTTCGTAACATGGGATGGACAAGGGAACGAGCCGGACGCTCTCACAGTTCCCTATGTGTAGAGTAGACCTTTCCCCGGCGATTCTGGGGACGGTTCATACCACACCAAGCTGGGCGCCCGGGGAGACCTAGTTTCTTCCTGGTGTATCGGGCCGAAGCCGTTCCATCGCCAGACCTCTCCTTCGGCCCTCGGGTACAGCGCTACATCGACACACATCAACCACGACAATATGCAGTTCGGCAACCTCGACTTCCTCGAGGAACGAAGGTGGCGCGCTCCGCTCCGCGTCGCTCGTTACCAGCACGGACTCAAGCGCTATCCTTGGCGTCAAGTTCGGGCCCGATCACTTCAGGTTTGGGGTTCGAATCTCCGCCGTATTTCATACGGGTCGGAATGAAATCTTCCCCCCGTGGGAAGGCCCCTCCCTGGTGATCGGAACTTCCCAACCGGGCTCGGTAAGCCTGGGAGCATCTCCACAAATGTTATCTGAAGACACATCCTGTAAGTGCCTCTAAACCTCAGCACTGACCGAGGCCGGGCCCCAGGTATATTCGCTTTCCATAGTAATACTTTTGTTATCGTTCCCGGGCTCGTGCCCTTATCCTTCCTTATGTCGCTATCGTGGCGATCTCCTCCCTGGGGGCATAATCGGGCCGCGCCCGTGTGGTGGCTTGGTGTTGCGCCTAAGCATCTGTTCCCTACCAGCGAGCTACCGTATCCCATCTGCTAAACCCCGGACATCGTCTAAGCCCCGGCTTGCGATGTCCCGCACTGGTTGGCTTCAGGCTCAGTTTTTTCCGCTGCTAGGGGGCAGATTCCTTATGCGCAATCCTTTCCTCCGCTCGGTCGCGACCGCGAAGAGGCCCCTACGAGGTGGTAGACGCAACGGCTCGCAACATGGGATGGACAAGGGAACGAGCCAAGTGCCCTCACGGTTCATCATGTAGAGCCCGTCGACGCGGCATCGTTGTGCTCCCTAGGCCAACGAGGCCCGGGGGCACGGAGGGCCCCCGGGACCCGGAAGACGGGCGGGGGCCGAACCAGCGAACTTAGTTCGCTCCACCAGGCTCGCTTCCAGAGGCTCGTGCCCAGGGAAACCAGGTTCCTGGATCGGGCGACTGCCGCGTTCGACGCCCCTGGAGACCGAGCTCCCGGGCATGACGGCTGCCCCAGGGCCCGGACAGGGGCCATAGGCCCGACGGCTGTTCGCAGCTGCTGGATCTCGCTGTCGGACGACGCCCGATACTTGGCGTTCCCGGACACGAGGCCCCGAACACCAGCAACCTCCGTACAACGCAATAAACCAAGGTACGAAAATATAAACATAATCATATACGTATACAAATGTCTCTCTTTGTACAAGACAGGCAAAACCGGAGCGCAAGCGCGAGCGAGGCCCGGAGACGCCGTCGCACGGGGAGAGGTCGCTGGCCTCCTTCGGACCGGACCCCGCGCGACGACAGAAGAAGGGCGCTCGGGGGCATGGAGGGCCCCCGGGCCCCGAAGGCGCCCGCGCACGGCGTCAGAAGGAAACCGGTGTCTTTCTCAACCTCTTCGTCAGGCATCAGCTCCACGAGATGGTCGCCGCGGTCGAAGAACCCTGCGTCCGGGGCAGCGAACTCGACCACGGCCTCCCGCACTTCCTCGCGAACTACCGCGACCACCTCGCGAACCACCGCGACCACCTCGCGAAATACCGCGACTTCCTCGCCCACAGCGAACTCTCACCCCCGGGACGCGAGCCCGGCCTCTTGGGCCCGTACGCGTTCTCCCCGGGAGGGTGTTTCCTACTCCCACGCCTCCATCTCGGGCCAGGCGCGGGAGAACTCGTCGGCGGCGCCCTCTAATCGGACGACGCACCCCTCTGCTGCCGTGGCCTCCGGCCGGCGGTCGCCACGAAGAACCCAGTGGCGACAGTACGCGCGGCAAGCTGTCGCATCGCCATCGCGACCGTTGTCGCCGGCCTTCCTCAGCACTTCGTTCCATGTTTTTAGCCCGGGTCCCGGGTACGTATCGCATCTAAATCAACAAATCGTCAAGCTACATCAGTACATGACGAACCAGGCGGACCCAGCGTCCCCTCTTTTCTTCAAGACGTGGCCCTGTTCCTGCCCGGGGCTGACCCCGGCCGAGCAACAGGGCCAGGGGCCACTGTCGGCGAAGTGGGACAGGGGGTCCCACATGCCCTGGGGACGCGTGGGTCTTCCGCCACGACAGATCCCCGGGGGGCACCCTTCCACCGGCCCCGGGCTCGTCCCCGGGGCGGCACCGCTCCATCGGCCCCTGGCTCGTGCCCGGGGCGCTACCGCCTTCGGTCACCGACGGCCCCGGGCTCGTGCCCGGGGCGCGACCGCCATCGGTCCCGGGCTCGTGCCCGGGGCGCTATCGCCATCGGCCCCGGGCACGCCCCCGGGGCGTCGTATATATCAGCTCGGCCCCGGGGCCTCTTTGGCCTCGGGCCCGAGCCTTGCCTCCGGGCACTATTGACTCACTGCCTGCCCGGGGCCCACATGTCGGTCCCCGGCAGGCTCTGAACCAGCTCGCCTCTACAGCATTAATGACGAGGCGACGGGGCACGTCGCCCCTGTCGTCCGCTCCGCCACGCGTGAGTGCCTCAGGACGGCCCCCCACGGACACCCGACTGCTGTCAGAAGCCTTTTGACTTCTGAGACAGGAGTGTGCGCTGAAGTCAAGAAGAGTCAGAGACTCTTGACTTCGACAGTGCGGACGCCTGCGACAAGACTACGACAAGATAAATCATACCTGCTCTCTTACGTGTATTCGGCACTGTGGACTCCCCTGATTCTATAAAGGAGGATCCATGCCACGTTTAGAACGGACTCTCTCAGACTCTCTCCCAGCTCTATCTGTTCCTGAGCTTACTCCATAGATACTATTCTTCTTCTCCGGCTCCGGCCGCGAGCTAGGCTCACCCTGTAGCAACGATCCACATCCACCACACACAGGACGTAGGGTATTACGCTTCCGAGCGGCCCGAACCTGTATAAATCCTCTTGCCTCCTCTGTGCGCCTCTCTTCTACGTCTTCTTCGGGTATCCTTCTTCTACACCCTGACGCCGGCTTCGCCTGAGAACTACTCCCCTGGCCGAATCTCAAAGGGGGGTCTCCAGACCTCTCGCCGTCGAGGTTTCATCCTCCGACACACGTCATCTACGATGACATCAACATGACATCACTATAGTAAAGACCTCCGACATGGCGCATATGGTCCAATCAAAACTGATGGCCTCATCGCCAACAGCGTCATCTGACATCCGCAACATACTTTCAGATGGCATCCTCTGACATCTGCAAGGTGCAAGGTGCCGCTTCAACAACTGCAGCTCTGTTACTACGACAAAGTGTATTTTTTTCGCCTTCGGCTATGTGCGGCTACATCGACTACCATATATCACGACCACTACTACTTCATGATCGACTACCGCGACAGACATCTACAACAAATCATCAGAAACAACTCCAGTCAAAACGTCCGTGCCATCACTAATGTTTATGGCACTCCCACTACGACTACGGGAGGAAATAGAGGAAAGACAAAGGACGGCACCAAAAGGGGACGAAGGCACCGCCATAGGTGACGGACCGTCCTTTAGAGATGCAATTGATGATGGTGAAGAGAAGAAGACGGTGGAAGCACAAGATTTCAAATCCAGTCACAATCATCTGCTTTGCTCCCGTTACAATTAAGGGGGATGTTAGAACTATACATACGTATAGTTAGAGATAATAGAGTCGAATAGAAACTCTAGAGATAAATAGAAATCTTAGAGTAATAAAATAGAATATTAAAGATAGAAAATTAATCTAACTTATCTTGTACTCTAAGTTTCTATAGTGTTTCTATCCAATTCAATATTTTCCACAAATCCTAATTGTTTAACTATCAAATATATAGCAAAGGTCATGCAGAATTTTTCTATATTTCCTCAATATGTCATTTCATCATATTATAAATGTCTACAATTAACCTAAATTTACTGCAGCGTTTAGGTTAGCCCTCAAAAATAGGTATGAACAGCAGAAAGCTGTGATACTTCCAGAGGCTAACTATGAATGGGCACATCTCCAGCTATAAAATTTTAAGACAGTCGGAGTATACAATCATGCCCTTCATAACATTTTCTCAAAGTTGCGGTTTTGTGAAAAAGAACCCACTGATACGAAGAAGATAGAGAAGACACTATCTACCATGCTCCCCGCAGACCGGGTCTTACAGCATCAATGGCGTGCTATAAATTACCAAACTTATTCTGATCTGATGCACGTAATAACTCAAGCTGAAAAACATGATGAACTCCTATTAAGGAATAATCAGCAATGCTCTATTGGGACGGCACTCTTGCCTGAAGTACATATGAATATACATAATCAGAATAAATCGAAGTTCGATGGTAATAGAAACCATCCAAAGAACTTCAGGGGTAAACGCAAACGCAACAGGAAGCAAAGATCTCATGGATTCCAAAAGGAGAAAGGCAATTTTAAGAACAAAAACAAATCTGACATTTGTCAGAACTGTGGCTGTCACAACCATACAACTATGAAATGCCGTACCCCCAGGCATCTTATCAACTTATACCTTTAGTCTGTGGCCAAAGGCAAGGCTGCTCAAAATGAGAGGATTGAATCACACTTCAACCTCCAAACCGACAACACCGGTGGAGCAAGCTGTTCTCAGAAGTTTCTAGAGGAACTCAAGAACACTGTGGCCCCTCCTCAGCAGGGTGAACCCATGACCACTGATAACATGCCTGTGGAGTTTGCTTTACAAGATCTGTTTGGAGACTTTATATAGTCTCCCATTAACATAGATACTATGTTAATTATGTCCTAAGTATGTGTTGTAATAATACTAAGTTGCCATCTATATTGTATGCAAGTATGCTAAAATAATGTACCGAACATATTCAGTATTAAATAAATATTTGTACATAGTCTATATATCTGACAAGAATTTCATATCAAATTCTATCTATATATAGATTTACAGGATACAATCCAATGGAGGAGGAATTATGCCTTGTGGACAGTGGAACCACAAACTCTATACTTCGGGACACAAAATATTTTTGGACTCTTACAAAGAGACAAGGAAGTGTTTTGATAATCGCTGGACGCGATGCAACGATAGTTGGCTCTGGTCGTGTCTCTATCACGCTCCCGATGGGATTCAATTGATAATTGAGGATGCATTACTGTATCTCGATTCCATTTGTACCCTATTAAGTTATAGAGATATCCCTCAGAATGGTTTCCATATCGAAACCCAAGATGACAATAAAGAGGAATATCTCCTCTTGACCAAAAAACGGATATGGCAAATAAGTGCTTGAAAAAATTTTATCTTTATCCTCTGGATTGTACTACACGTACATCAAGCCTGTACAACACATTGCATATAAGGTAATTTTCCAGAATGTTGACACATTCCAAACTTGGCATTATCGCCTTGGCCATCCTGGTATAGGGATGATGCGGAAAATTATCGGCAATTCAATTGGTCATGCTTTTAAGAGCACCAAATTCTCACAATCTTCGGATGTTGTGTGCACCTCATGTGCCACTGAAAAATTGATTTTAAGGCTCTCTTACCTTAAGATCAGAGCTGAGCCATTAAAATTCCTTGAACGCATGCAAGATGATATATGTGGTCCTATACAACCACTAAGTGGACCGTTCAGGTACTTCATGGTTTTAATTGACGCATTTACACAATGGTCACACGTGTGTCTTTTATCCACACGAAACCATGGATTTGCTAAATTGATTGCTCAAATTATTAAATTGCGAGTACATCATTCTGAACATCGAATTCAATCAATTCGAATGGACAACGCTGCTGAATTCTCATCTCGTGCCTTTAATGATTATTGTATGGCTCTTGGAATTCAAGTTCAGCACTCTGTTCCATATGTCCACACGCAAAATGATTTAGCTGAATCTCTTATTAAGAGAATAAAACTCATAGCAAGACCATTGTTGCAAAATTATAATTTACCAACATCTTGTTGGGGTCATGCAATTTTACACACTGCTGACTTAATACAATTGCGTCCAACTGCTTACCATAGCAACTCTCCCCTACAACTACTACGTGGAAATCAACCAGATATTTCCCATATGCGAAAGTTCGGTTGCGCTACATACGTACCGATCTCACCACCGCAGCGTACTGCTATGGGCCCGTACAGAAAACTCGGTATCTATGTGGGATATAAATCTCCGTCAATAATAAAATACCTTGAGCCCCTTACAGGGGACCTGTTTACAGCCCGGTACGCTGACTGTATCTTCAATGAAGAACATTTTTCGGCATTAGAGAGATATTTCAAGTACCAAAAAGAATGTCCGAAAATTGATTGGAATGCTCAAAGCATTTCAGCGTTGGATCCACGTACTCAAGAAACTGAACTTCAAATTCAGAAGATCATTTATTTACAAAACATTGCAAATAACCTACCAGATACATTTACTGATTATAGAGGCATCACAAAATCCTATAATCCTGCTAGAAACGTGCCAGAAAGAGTAGAGGTATCATCAAAAACTACTCAACTCCTAGTTCAAAATAAGAAGGGGAGAAGTACGGCACCTAAGGTGGATACAACTTCTTGCAAGCAACAAAGGAAACAGAAGAATAAATCTTCTGATACAGTAAATGCAGATCAACGTCAAGTTGATGAAAGCCTCAGGATCCACGAACCCAGATCAACAGTGCACTCTATTACTGATGTTGGGACATTGAAAAACCCTGACTCAAATGTTTTGGAAAATAATAATGAGTCAACAGGGGTCCATGAAATTTCCACAAATTACATTGATTCTGGAGAATCTTATGATAAAAAGATTACAATTATTGACAACTATTTTTCTGCAATGATTACAAGCAACCTTCAAAACGATTCAGATCCTAAGACCATGGCAGAATACAGAAAGCGCTCGGACTGGAATCAATGGAAAGAAGCAATCCAAGCGGAAATTGACTCGCTTATGAAAAGAGAGGTATTCACGAAAGTGATACCAACACCTCCCAAAACATTCCCTGTCGGATTCAAATGGGTTTTCGTCCGCAAACGGAACGAAAACAATGAGGTGGTGAGATATAAAGCGAGGCTTGTAGCACAAGGGTTCACGTAGAAACTCGGCATTGATTTCAATGAAACATATTCTCCAGTAATGAGTGAAATCACTTTCCGATATCTAATATCTCTTGTAGTACAAAATCATCTATCTTTGCAGTTGATGGATGTAGTGACTGCATATCTTTATAGGTCACTTGATTCGGACATATACATGAAGATTTCCGATGAAATCCAAATTTCGAATCCAAATGCAAATCGCAATTTGTATTGTGTAAAGCTTAACAAGTCACTATATGGCTTAAAGCAGTCAGGAAGAATGTGGTACAACCGACTAAGTGAGTTCCTTTTGAAAAAAGGATACTCCAACAATAATGATTGCCCATGTATTTTCATCAAGAAGTCCTCAACAAGATTCTGTATAATCTCGGTGTATGTTGATGATCTAAACATCATTGACAACGCACAAGATATAGATGAGGCACGCAATCATCTAATGACGGAGTTTGAGATGAAGGATTTGGGTAAAACCAAATTTTGCTTAGGTATTCAACTTGAGCAGCTTCCAAAAGGCATACTTATACATCAAACTGCCTATGTCCAGAAAATATTGGAGAAATTCAATATGGACAAGTCATATCCATCGAAAACCCCAATGGTTGTTCGATCTCTTGACAGGGAGAACGATCCTTTTAGACCTCGAGATGAAGGTGAAGAGATACTGTGACCCGAGGTTCCGTATCTCAGTGCCATTGGAGCGCTAATGTACCACGTGTGGAGGCCGGGATGCCGTCGTTCCGCGCGTGGCGCCGCCGCCGGCGACTTGTGCGGCTGTCGACGCAGGGGAGTCGGTGACGGGCGGCGCGACGAAGAAAGCCGTGCGTGGGGTCGCCGAGTGCCACTGATGACGCACTCGTGCACGGGCCGTGGGGATTGAAGGACGAACCCCATGCTCCGCCCACGGCCGGCGGCTCGTCGGCGTCAACCGGTGGCCGGTGGCGAAGGCCATGGAGGAGAGGACACCGTGCATTGCTGCACGGTGATGCAGGCAAAAGTGAAGTACATCAAATTTTTTCATGGCGTACCTCTGCTTTTTGTCTTTTCTTCCTTCTTTTTTCCGATGCTTCGGCCTTCTATCGCTCTAAGAGCGAGCTGATAACGTGTTAAGAATGGAAAGTAGAGACTAGTGAATGATCTCTTTCTATTCTCTCTGTGGATGATTACACAATTGTAGTACATATTTATACTATATAATGGAGTGTCTATTGAAAAGAGTGATGTCTCTTCAGGAGAGAACATGTCTCTTCATATGGTAGTTGTCGGAGGAGGAAACTCCAATCGCGGGGAGTCTAGAGACCCCCCTTTTGAGTTCGGCCAGGGAAGTTGTTCACAGGACGGCAGCGGCGTCTAAGAGAATGGCACGCAAGGGAGACAGGAGGAGGTAGATAGGTTCGGGCGGCGCGGAGGCGTAATACCCTACTCCTGTGTGTTTTGCTATGTGGAGATGAATGTGGTTTACTGTTACAAGATGAACTCAGGGTGCTCAGGAGCTAGCCGCTCTTCGGAAAAAAAGAGAGACCGAGCGAGCTGAAGAAGACGAACAGTAGCGAGAGAGCGAGCTAGAGCCAGCAATCGAGTCCCCTTTCGACCTGTAGGCATGGATTCTCCTTTTATAGGTCAAGGGGAGTCCACAGTGCCAAGCATACATGAGAGAGCTTTTCTGGAGACTTCTCCTGTTGCACACGTCCGCCTGCTACGCCCACGCGGGAGTTGGTCTGCTGCAGGCGGCTAAAAGTCGTGAGGATGTGACGGCGCACGCCGTCGCCGCCGAAGTCAAAAGTCTCTGACTGCACAGTCGTGTGTCCACGGGGGGCCATCATGAGACGTCCACGCGTGGCAGAGCAGACGACAGGGGCGACGTGCCCCGTCGCCTCGTCATTAATGCAGGTAGTTGGAGACTTGGTCCGCTCGAGTCAACCTCGTGCCCGGGGCAGAGAGCTCATTGAGCCCTCCGCGCACACAAGGCGCCAAGCTCCTCGGGGACGGAAAATGTGAGCCCCGGGCCCGGGAAGCGGCGCCCGGGACCAGGGATGTCTCTGTAACGTGCCCTGGGACCGAGCCTATGAGTTCCGGGACGGGGGACGAGACCCGGGGCCCGGGAACGGAGCTTCCCGGGACCGGGGAGGAGGCCCGGGGAACGGGCGCGGAGCTTCCCGGGACCGGGGAGGACCTGGGCATAGAGCCTGTGGGCCCCAGGACCGGGCACAGAGGAGTGCCCCTTCTCGAGAATGCCCCCGGGACTTGGGGTCGATGTGGGCGCCCGTCGCGAGGTGCCCGGAGGAGGCGCACCCGGGCCCGGACAGTGCTAAGGCGCACCTGGGCCCGAGCAGTCCCTAGGTACTTGACGGGAAGAAGCCTGTAGCCGACCGTCACCGTTGCAGAATATGGCCCCGGAGGAGCTGACGTGACCGAAGACCCACGTGTCCTCGGTGTATGTGGGACCCCCAGTCCCGTTTCGCCGACAGTAGTTAACATGGAATTGATCACATGTTTCATATGTGTTGTACCAGGTTACACTAGAAATTTTTTACACATGTCGTTCACCAACATATTTTTTTTTATGCCGCAAACGCAGTTCCACACCACAACACAAGCTATATGTTTTTCTTCAAATTCCACAAGACCACAAGTCGAACATGCGAATGGTTAAGTGCTAAACTCAGTGTGAAACAACCTTTCAGCATACTCGGCCGATCCATTCACACTCATCCAGTAAACAATCTAGGTCCACATCTGGCAGCGTTCGAAAGAGCTGCTTAGCTGGGCTACTCCGTGATAGGTGTTTAGCATATAATTAATTAAGTATTAATTTTTTCTAAAAAACTTTTATATAGAAACTTTTTTAAAAAAGACATAAAAAATTAGTAGTGTAAAAAGTGTGCTATGATTATTTGAATTGGTTTTAGCCATACGCAAAACGAGAAATATCGTTAGCGTATAATTAATTAAATATTAATTATTAAAAGTTAAAAAATAAATTTATTTGATTTTTTAAAATATAGAAAGTTTTTATAAAAAACACATCGTTTTACGTTTCGAGAAACTTCCATAAACCCAAAAAAACAGCACGAAGTAGCTTATCAAAATACTCCCACCTCATAAATAGCCTAGTTGTAATCTTGGAGGAATCTTGGAGGACGACGTTTTCCGCCTAGTGGCCTACCGTACTGTACACATTTTTTTGCTGTCATTGGCAAAAGACTACTGTACTGTAGCTACCCGTATGAGCTGTACGACTTGAAAAGGCAGCACACACGCACAAAGGGGGGGACGCAAGCGCGACTGCGCGTGAGTGGTGCAGCACTGCAGCCATGAACGGACGGCCGGCATGCACAAGTCAACAGCGCCTGTCCATCTGCCGAGACAAAATCCTCTGTTGCATATACTATACGGCCGGGAGAAAGGATGTCTCATTTCGTGCGGTACGGTTATAGCTGAGATCGTGTGCGTGTCACTCCCGGTGGCATGAGACAGAGAGAGAGAGAACCGGGTGGCGCCACCGCCATGCCGGCCGGTGCATGCGCCACATTTTCACTAGTCAAACAGGAGCTTGAGATATTATCGTGGTCTGATTTTTCTTCTAAGGGCTATCGTACTTGTCTACGCAATCAAACACATCCTAACAGGGGCTCAAGATAGTGTAATACAGTACCACTAGTACATACTCCTGTACAGTATGATGACTCTGGTGAGCATGCTTAAGGAGGGGCATTGTTCAGTGATATATCGGTATGGGGCATGAAATCCAAGAGCTTTTCAGGGTTTAGTTTTCTTATCGTTTTGACTTTTGCTCAACACGTCGTGCTATCCGCTGCTCATTTGCCGCGCTGGGTCTCTTTTGTCCATCTGGGTTTGCGATATTTCCGACCTTTTGTTTTAGATGGGACGTCGCGGATCGTGACCTTTCTTTTAAGTAACTGAGTTTATAAGACTTTCATAAAAGAAAAATAAGTTCATTTTACTTTCTCAAACTATATTATTAGAGTACTGTTGGCATTATTAGAGTACCGTTGGCTTATAGATATCTTGAGCAGGGATCCTTATATACCCCCTTTGAGATTCGACCGGAGGATTTGTTTCCTAAGTCTATTTAGAGAGTGGAAAAAATGGATACCAGTACTTAAACAGGTTCGGCCTATGCGATGGCATAATACTCTACTCATATGTCATGTGCTTTGTTTAGAGTGTTGTTTGTTAAATGAATAGAGTTCGATCTCTCTTCTCATAGCATTGGTCCTATCCTTTTAGAACATAGATGGTACCACGATGACCGAACCGGAGAGTTGGGTATAAGGTAGGCACGTCCTACCGGGCATGTTGAACAATACTAGTCGTTTCTCTCAAATGAGACTTGTGTTCTTCCAAGCGAGGCCCCCATGGAGTAGATCTAGGAAGAGGCCATGGCCGGCTGCCACGTGCCCCGGTCGTCTGCCACATGCACCAGGGCGCCAACCACTCTCATGTGGGAGCGTCCCCGTGGAGAAATCCACGGTCATCATTGTAGTACATAATCTCACTTAACAGTGTTCCGATGGAGTTGGCAAAAGGTGGGTAAAGCTATGCAAGTTATCAGGGGTCATACCGTCTGATAGCCCACACTTCTCTGACATCCCATATGGTGCTCTGAATGACATGCGATGTGGTTTGACCTAGCTACCACGTCGTATGCGTTGTCGGGTAGATATCCGTCATATCGCCCCTCCTTGGAGAGATGCATAAAGGACGAGGAGTGGTTGCACACCTTATCTTGTCTCATTAAATGCCGCGGTGGCCGTTCGGCCCTCGAGCTCTACCTTGTTGACCCACATGGCCCGCGGGTGCTCAGGATCTCAAGGGCGCTGCTCGGCCCTCGAGCACTGCCCTCAGGAGCTTCGGTCCCTGAGTACTAACTTGTAGGTTTTTATGGCCCGCGGGTGTCTCAAGGGCGTCCTTCTCGGAACCACCCGCCGGGGGCGATTTTTGGCAGTGGCTTGGTACGTGCCCCTAAGCAGCTTGCTCGGGTCCCTGAATAGCATCTCTTGGGTTAACAGCCACTCAAACGTTATCGCATCTTCATGCTCTTGTTGTATTCCAGCTTCTTCTCGAGCACAAGGGGAGTGCTTGGGCCCTTCGATGGGCCCATACCGTTTCTCATGCTCAGGGCACCGGTGACGTAGCGTCCAGCTATCCCGTGCCCGCCATGAGGGGGGACCTTAGTTCTGACAAGCACTTATTCCCTAAACTATTTTTTGGCTTATTTTATTTCTCTGAACTATTAAAAATAGTCTACTTTACTCCTTAAAATATTTCTATTTTTTTCTCTTTTTTCAAGTTGTATTTTGAGCTGAATTATTTTTGAGCCATAGATCACACTATTTTTAAAGTTCAAAAATACTTTTAGATTTTTTTTTCATGGTTGTTTAGTTGAAATTTGAAATCTTGATGTTTAAATCAGTCTTAAGTGCTTTCAACCTATTTAATCATTGATAAAAATATAAAAAAAATATTAAGACAAAGTTGTAATGCATCTATCGTGTTACTAAATTTCAGTGGAAAATAAGATTTATATAGAGATAAACTAAAAAATAAATACCGTTAGGAGTAAAGTTAACCATTTTCAATAGTTCGAGATATAAAATAAGCCAAAAAATTGTTTAGGGGTTAAGTACTTCGATGAAGTAGTTTGAGGAAATAAAATGGATATTTTTTCAAAGCAATAATTCAGTGGGCTGTACACGAAGTGAACAGTGCTAATTAAGTACAGAATGAACCATCAATTACTTAAGCTTGATCAGTTGCTGGCCCACTTGATTCCTAGAGAGCACAAGCAGAGATATTTTAGTTTGGCCCAATTAGAAAGAGGCTATTGTGATCGAGCACTACAACTTTTTCACGGAACTAGTAATAAGCACCCAGAAAGAATTTGTTATCCCCTAGAAGGAACAGATCAACTCCCTTTGGTCCCCTGTTTTGTCAAGGGAATCAACAAAATTAACGCAAGCACACGCAGCAGAGTCCACAGCCACAGACACACAAACCAGTGTTGTGGTTGATTTGTTTTTTCAGATAATGGAATAGTACTGTTGTTGTTGATACGTGAATTATTGGCACACGTCGATGAGCTGATGCGCGAGTGACGAGAGAAGCGACTGTTCGTAATGTTACTGGATTATTGTTTCGTTGCAAGCGTGACATCTTAACCTTTTTTTTAGCGAGGAGCGTGACATCTGACTGTGTTAGCACATGCATTTGTGAATGCTAGTGTGAAATTACGAGCCATAGGAGTCCTCACTTTTCTTGCAACTTGCTGGTAAGAAAAGCATGAAAAGCAGCAAGTATTCCTACTCTGTTAAAACGATTTTCTTTTTTTTTTCTCACATACGTCATCTACTCTTTTGTACTTCCCTCCGTCTCATTCCACCTGTTAGGGTACACTTCTGCGGCTGATATTATGGCTCAAAACAACTCTTTTATTGAAAAATATTTTCAGACGGTACTGTTGAAAAGTCTATAATTCCATATGGCTCAAAATTTCTCACAAACATGTACCAAGATATTATTTCATCCCTTTCACTCTTGGTTTTCGGGTTTTACACTATATAGGAAATACACATTGCCGGACAGTGTACGTGACAACGAGATCTCGTACAGGAGCAGCAGGATAGATAGCAAAGCATGCATGCATGACAATTTGCACGGGCCCTGGGGTGGTAACAGTGTGGTTATTTGGGGCCTGTTTGGTTCCCTAGACATGACTTGAGACAGGAGATGCAGCTTTTACTTGTTTCGTTACATGTGCTTATATGAAGACCTGGCTAGATACGTTCTCAAGGCAGCAATTGGCATGGTTCGTGGGAAACGAAGCTGGAGTCCGTTTCCGGTGAGCCAGGCCCAAGCTGACCCGACTAATGATATAATTAGGATGTGACTACATATATTAGTTTGTATTAGTATTGATTAAGCTATATTAGGACTAAAATGATGACTAAATTACTTTTGAGATGACTAAATTTTTACTAATGTTTTTTTTTATTTATACTACTTATCCAATATCACCGTTCAAACAACCAAACAACACCCCAACGAATATGGTCTCATCAAAGCCAAACAACCAAACAAGTCACTTATATTCCTATATCTTGACTCAAACTGACCAGGGTGTTTCTTTTGAGCCAGGTTACAACTATCGGAGTAACCAAAGACACCCACGATGGTTCATTTGATGCAGCATGACCATGGCGTGACGCCGAGCCTGCAGATGATACGCTTGTCCTCCCGTGGACAATAATGTCCGTGGCAACCTTGAGACGTCACCTTCCAGCTACAAATAGTTCTCATCTTCTGTCGACTCAGAGAGACTACTATATTCAGACCGTACACTCCCAAATGGTCAAATCCTATCCGGATTATGCCATGTTTCAGGCACACTTAGCTCTGCAGGCCAAGTACGCAATACACTTAATTTCCAGGACATATATACAGCTACTACTAATCAACGTGTCTCCGACTTCTGCATGTTGTGACTAAGGGAGTGTATTTGAATGATACCTTGATGCCACTGCTACTTCCTCCGTTTCAAAATACTATATTTCTATAATTTAAATTTATCTCATGGTACTACTACTTTTCCATCGACCTTCCTATCTTAACTAACACAAATTTCCGTCATTTAATTTCTTTATCTAGTTTCTCACCTTAATCAATCATAACCATTTCTCAATCCTAACCTTAATTTTATTAAAAAATAGTATAACTTGAAGTATTTTGAAATGGAAGGAATACTGGTTTGCCATTGCTCAATTATTGTGTGGTTTCCTAAAGTTACAGTTGAGCAATGATTTTCTCGCATAGGTGTCAGATAGAATCTTCAGTTGGTTGAAGGAAAAGAAACCAGGAAGGGTTGTACTCAGGGCGTTTACAATATGTGTCCCTGGTGTTGTGCTCTCAGCCGCCAGCTAGGTTCGGATATCACGGTGGAGGCAAGGAGTGACCTTGCAGGGTGTCAGCGTGGCTCGCAGAAGGCACGGTGGCTTGGTGAGAAGAAGGAAAAAGGTGTGGTCTAGGCAATCCAAGAAGAGAGAGGAGGAAGAGAAAGCACACCTCGTCGTCGTAGAGGGGAGGGGAGACAACGCCGCTTGTCGCCAACGAGTGAGAGGAGAGGACTCCAACCGCTGTCTCCTCTATCGACAAGTAGGATGGCGACAACATCGGCCGGGAAGAGAGAGGCAGTGACCAAAGAGATTTTTCCTAGATTTGATGATTTGGGGCTGCTACGACGGCGGAGGGGCCTCCATATACGTTGGTGGCGGCGGATGTATCTTGATCTATTTTCATGGCGACGAAAGCGCCTTGATTTGCTTCGACGCCATTGTTCGTGGTTTGGGAGACGAGGCGCCGTGCAAAGGATGAGGGTAAGGATGGCAATAGGTCAGGTCGGGCATAGACAGAGCAGGAACATGCCCAACCCGATACCCGACATGGCTCGCCCGACCCATGCCTGATAAGCTTAGTGGGCAGGGATCAATACCGTACCCATGCTCGATGGATACCTGGGTACCTAGTGGGTACCTAACGGGTCTTTTCAAAACTTAAGTAGTATGTCCATACTTAATAGATAGTTGATTAAACAAGCGTCGGCCATACAATTCAATACACTAGTCGTCAACCTGTGCGTTACACAGCCTGGGTTTTATACATACTAAAATTTCAATCATATGCTAAATTCATTAGTTATTTTGTGAATCATAGAAGATTAGATTAAGAAAGAATTGACGTTAGTTATGACTTACCTAATTATTAGTTTTGAACCGTGATTTAAATTAATAAAATAAGTTTAGAATGAAAGATATGTATAATTGAGAGAGTATCTAAATGAGCCAAAATTAGTGATGCACATATATCGAGTCAGGCATGAGTTATCCGTGAGAAAAATATAAAATCCCGGCTGCGCTCACTAAGTTATCAGATCTCGGATCAGACATACCCACGAACAAAAATTTAAATCTGCGTCCATACCCATTGAACACGGTACCCACAGATACCTATACCTATGGGTAGAATTGACATCCTAGATGAGGGCGTTGTGGGCGAAACAACTCCGTACTTGTTAACAGATTTAGGTGAGTCTGATTAGTTTGTAAGTTATTTTCTATTCATAAGTGTGTCATTGTAAAATTTGTAATATTAGAATACTCCATGGGTTGAAAGGGAAAAAACCAAGCACTGACTTGCAAAATTTACCGGGCCCGTTGAAGCCATGGTGCGCTGGGACTAGAATAGCTTCGACGGGTGGCCTCGTTCGCTTTTGACTACGTGGCGATTGGAACCACAAGTTAAGGCACCAATGCACTGTAAATGCCCTAATAGGATGATACTGTACATACAGGTGAACGAAGTTAAAACTTTTGAAAGCCTTCTAGGTTTCAGGGCTTCAGGCCGGTTCATACTGTCATCTACTCTGGCCTTCAGGACGACGCTTCAAGCTCTTTGAGATTGGTCACAGTTCTGCAATTGAGAAATCAAGGTCAGCAGAAAGATAGAATGGCAAAAGGGGCATGGAGAACAACTGTGGTGTAAACCCTGACGACAAGGCTGTAAAAACTCTGTTTAAGCTTACTAGTAGGTGAATACTGTCTTCAATCTGCATTCCTCTAAAGCATTCAGGGTTCAGACCTCAGATAGACGACCCGATCATGACAATTGACAAGTTTACAACAACACATGGGGCTCAAGAATGACCAACAACTCTAAGCAAATAGGCAGCCAGGGCAAGCGACAAGGATAATCTGTTTCACCAAACTGCTGAGTGCCGACATACATACATACATACATATATATATATACATATACATATATACATATATATATAGATATACATATACATATATATATATCAGAACAGAACTAGAACAGCCTCGCCCAATTCTGCGTTATCCGCTATGCCATGAAAAGAGCAAGATAATCCATGGAAAAGCGTCAGCAGAATAATTTATTGCTCGGCAAATGAGCTCCATGCATGTCTCCTATCTAGCTCTAGTTCTTGCCATAATTGTGCATTAGGACAACTCTGATACCTACAGCTACCATCACAATTAACATCACTTGGTGCAGAGTATTACCTGATACCTGCTGTATACCATACAGCTATCGCTTGAGGGACATTCAAATTACACTGCAAAGTTGTTGGCAAT
Source organism: Oryza meyeriana var. granulata (assembly GCA_003991445.1). NCBI lineage: Eukaryota > Viridiplantae > Streptophyta > Magnoliopsida > Poales > Poaceae > Oryza > Oryza meyeriana. The sequence continues at coordinate 362,986 of RYFJ01000194.1, forward strand.
TGGTTGCGTCCACGGGACAGGATTGGACCGCCGTTGATAAGTTGGATGCTTCAGAGATTTTCCTTGTTTATGAATGTGACGGCAATCCTGCTTCGAATTGCTGTTTCCAGGGGAGCAATTGAATTAAGACTGTTGAATTAGAGGATCGAATCGAGGTGAATAGTTAGCTTTTACACCGGCGGAGTCGCTGTCCTCATTCAGGCCGCCGGCGAGAACGCTTGCCCTCCAGGACCACATCCTGCATTGCGCACGTTCCTCGGTCGGAACTCAGTATGCCCAGTGGCGAATCCAGGAAAGAAATAGACTGTAGGCTCGAAATACTAAGTTGATAAAACTAAATTAAAGTGCCCTTACGCAACGCATGTTATTCTGATCAAACAGAAAAAAAAAAGAACAAATTTCTATTGGTATTCTTTGTGCAGGATCAGCAAAAAATTTAGTTGGAGGGCTGTTTGTTGATTTGTGCTCTCATTACGCAATGCAACGCAAGTTAGTTGCTTGTTGATTTAGCAAAAAATTCTTGTCTCTTTGGTTGATTTGTGCTCTCATCAGTAGGAGAGTTGCTTATAAAATAATTTAACAATATTGTTTTCTTCTTTATTGCAAATCTATGAATAAATCAAAAACTATGTGTTGGCATTTACGGAGTTACCAACCACCTTAATACTGAGAAGTTCCTGTCCAAAATGGGTTTATAAGATCAAAAATCGATTAGTAGAGCCGATTTAGAGATCAAAACCAGTCTTTAAACCGATTTAGATTGATTTGAGGGTAAAATCCGTTTCATGGGTGAATCAAAATGTTTACGAGATAAACCTACAAAGGATATCGCACTCTCGTAACGAAAGTGGATGACTTATAGCGCAAATCAACAAAGATGGATGAACTAGGATACTAGGGATAAACTAGGGTACTAGATAAAAGATAGAGTAGAAAACATGGCTAAAAAGTAGAAAATAGAGACTGGTCTTGTCTCCACAGAGCCTTCCCATATTTTATTAGACTTAGAGATCAATTAAGATTTAAGAAACCTCAGACTAAAAAAACACAAAAACTATCTTAATTAAACTCGAACTCAGGGTTATCGGTCCGACCATCCGCATAGTTGTGGTCGGACCGCGCTAGGCCTCCAGTCGGACCGGCCTCGCAAAGACGGTCAATCCGGCCTTCATTGGAAAGGTTCAGTTTTTCCAAATTTAACTCAAATTCTTTCTAAATCTAGACTTGTACTAAATTTAGTTGTCAATACTATAAAATATGAGGCTTAATTTCTTGTAAATCCCATCATCCCATTCTCTGATTCTCTTATTCAACCACATTCAAATATTCAACAGATTACAGATTTACAGTGAATAGCAATACATCGAGACCAAGACTCACAAATCACCTTGCGGTAGCAGAGTATCAGATCGCGGTCTCGGGATTTCGACATCTGGCCCGTTGCCCTATTTGCTGCGCTCGCCTCCGCCTGCTTGTTGCATGCCTTCGCTTGCTGATTGCCACGCTTGCCTGCTGCGTGCCACCGCCCGCGTCCGCTTGCTCCCCACCGGCACGTCGCACTGGACACTGCCCAATAGCCGCAGCAGCGCAGTTCATTGCTTGACTTGCGTTGATGTGCCGATGTGCCACAGCCGCCGCCAAGTGACCCAAGTCCCCAACCCTAACTCCCCCCTCTCCCTCTACGTAGCGTAGTAGAGGTACGAAGTGGGCTGGGTCCGCCAAATACTATGCCAAATTGGACCATCTCATGCGGGCGTATCGCTTCGACTTCAGGCCTTCGTTCTTTCTCGCCCAAGCGTTGTTCATCTTCTTCCGCGAGAGCAAACGCTGTGGCAACCTGCCGCCATGAATGCTGCCTACTGATGCTTTTGCAAGTACCTACTCTCTCCACCCTAAAAGATTTTTGTTTTAATTAGCTAAGAAAAGATTAATCATGAGATCAAAAGACTATTATGCCCTTAATTAACGTAAAGAGAAAATAGTGAGAGGAAGAAAATAAGGAGTATGAGATTGTATAAAAGATGTCTAGGAATCCACTCTTAAAAACACACTTTTTATGGGACAAATACTTGGCTAAAAAATAGTCTTTTAGGAACGAAGGAAGTAGTTGATTTTCTTTTTTACAAAAATTGGAGGGTAGGCTATAGCCTGATGGAGCCTACCTGCTAAATTTGCCACTGGGTATACCCTTTTTGAGGTTGGGCACCATAACCGTTACTTAACCCACATGATATTGGTTGAAATCATAATTTACTTGTGATGTATCCTCAACATGAAATCAGATCCTCTAATTTACTGTCCTCTGACTTTAAGTGGCTGACATATAGGCCATATTATTAACAGGCCCATATGTCAATAGGGCAGTGCGTTAGACGAACCCAATCCGCTTAATATGGGTCCCCTATTCAGTCACAGAGAATTATGCTATATCCACAATTTACATGGTGCACGCTTGTACTAGTAATGAACTAAGGATCCCGTTTGGAGTACCGTGCCGATGCAAGTTGGAGTCAGTATTTACTCACATTATTTATATGTATTCCCTCCGTTTGAAAATATAAAACGTTTTTATTTTTCATAAAGTCAATATTTAAAAATTCTGACTAATAATTAAACTAAAACGTGTGTTTAATGTCATACATATATTATCACTAGATTCGTATTTGATAATATTTTCACATGATGTTAATTTTGTGTTTATTGGTGACATATCATAAAAGAAATTTATGAAGACCATGTAGATTGCTAATACATCTTATATTTTTCAAACAAAGCAAGTATATACGAGGATTGGGCCCATCAGTCAGGTTATAGAGCGAAATTAACTTTCGTTACATGCAGGTCGCCTGTTCCGAATTTTTCTTCCCCCTCTCTCCAGAGCTCACGGGCGGGGCGGATGGTTCCCGGTGCGTGTCCACGGTGGCCTAGTTAGCGTAACCTCTTGGATCCGCAACTGAAAAAGGCGGCCCGTTTAGGACTAGTACTCCTTTTTATGGGCCAGTGCGGTAGACCTGTAGTGAGCCCAGCATCTCTTCCTTTTCCCTTGGCCTTTGGTTATCGCCGCCGGCGAGCCGGCGCCAAAATCCACCATTAGCCCCGCGCGTCCCTGGCTTGCGTGTACGTCACCGCCATTGAGGACTAGCAAGGTTCCACTCGTTTGTTTGTTTGTTAATTTCTGTCTTGCAGTCTTGCTTGTGGTGAACTTTCTGCAGCACAACTGCTGTCTGCGAAGCCGCCAATTGGCGCATGTTGCTTTTATTTGGTGCTGCTCACGGACACAGACAAGTTTCTATGCAGTTTCTGCGCAACTGAGTCGCAACACAATGAAGATTTACGCTACGATGCCTACTGACAATCCCATGGTAACAACTAGCGTGCAACGTAACGCCGGCGTTATTAGCTACCGTCAATCGGCACTCGCTATTTACGTAGCACTATATAGTCTCCTATATACAACATGCGAAAACGAGGGCTGGGGGTGATTGGCCTCGACATCTCACCGTGCTGCGACCCCACCGCTGCTGGCGACGGACGCGCTCTCGCCAGAGTAGTCGGCGAAGTGCTCGTCCGCCTTGGACAGCGTGTACGCCACGTCCACCATGCTCGGGCGCTTGGCCGGGTCGCGGTGCAGGCACGCCTTCGCCACGCTCACCACGCTCGCGACGCTGCCCGGCGGGCACGTCTGCTCGGCGAGCGCGGGGTCCATCCACGCCGCGACCCGCGCCTCCAGCCTTTCCTCCCGGCCGTGGAACAGCCTGTCTTCCGCGTCGGCCCACAGCGGCTCGCCACTGTCGTCGCTGACGGCCTCCCGCCCGGACACGAGCTCGAGCAGGACGACGCCGTACGCGAACACGTCCATCTTGGTGGTGACGAGGCCGTCGGCGAGGTACTCCGGCGCGATGTACCCCTGCGTGCCGACGATGTGGGTGGTGACGGCGTTGTGGCCGGTCTTGGCGAGGCCGAAGTTGGCGATCTTGGCGCACATGCGGTCGTCGAGCAGGACGTTGCTGCTCTTGATGTCCTTGTGCACCACGCGAGGCCAGGTGTGCTCATGGATGTATTGCAAGCCGTGGGCGAGGTCGAGGGCGATGTGGAGGCGCGCGCGCCAGTCCAGCCGCCGTGCGCGGTCCCGGTCCATGAGCCACAGGTCCAGCGAGCCGTTCTCCACGTACTCGTACACCAGGTAGCAGTCGCCCGTCTCCGAGTTGATGCAGAAGCCCTCCAGCTTCACCAAGTTGCTGTGATTCACCTGCGATGAGATAATGTGGCAAACATCAAAACCCACCTTGCCATGCCTACAAGGATACGACCTATCACGAGTGATTAACTTGTACTGCTAGGATCTGAGATCAAATGGCCACAAATTTGATGCTATATTTTGTTAAAATAAGAAAAACGATGTGCTGAAAAAAAAATGCAAATGCCAGGCGGCAATTGTCATACTTTGTCACTCCTATCATTATCCTGTAGTTTAGTTCAAAGCTTCCGCAAGTGGTCCTGAGTTAGTTGTGCATATGTGATGCAAGTCAAGGACCTGGTCCCTTCTCAAAAACGTAGTCAAAGATCCAGTCAATGTTCACTGTGTCGATATAGCAGCCTTTGTTGAAACGTTGTAAGCTCCAATCTCGTACATAACCGTGCGAAGAACAATTCGGCAATGCATGAAGCTACGTAGGCACGTGGCGAGATGCAGTTGGGATTTGAGTTCGTGGCAGAGACTAACAAAGATACGGATCAAACACGATAAGGAATAGAAGGTTTCCAAAAGAAAGTTCCCAAATTTCCAAGTAACTCAGAGGACAACCCGGACTTCACCATCACCTAACGTGACGTGCTATACTGCTAGTCTGCTAGACTCTTTGTGGCAAATGTCTTCAAATAACAATCGATAGCGAGATTAAACATTGAAGTCGATCACATGGCCGATAGGTTTACAAATGGGTCATGGGCGGCCTTGGATTATTCTAAGGCTGATTCTGCGATCAACAGGCCGTCAGAACCATCCCAAGGCATCTGAACATCTGATGGCACTAGCTGCGTGACAGATCCAAATCCAAACTAATTCTACTAGCAGAGTGACAGATCCAACACTAATTTTTTTAACTCCAGTGGCATCTATACTCAGGTACTGCAAATTTGCACAACTAAAATACTTCACATCAGTATCAGTGTGTCACCCTAAAACAAAACACCCATATACCAACAAAAGGAAATCCAGACACCAACATGACTCTAAAATATTTGCTCTAGTGCCTCGGCTGCTAGTCCAATTAACAACTCACTGGTTGAAATGTATAAAAGTGCGTACTTCTGTTTAATCTCCTAATCGTCGAATATGAGCACTAGTGTTCTTTATACATTCACTCTCTACGAATCAGAGATTTTTAAATTCGTAGTGGACTCATTTGAGCTGAGCAGCAAGACTCCTAAGCGATTATTGGTTTGTTCTGTTATAGCAGTAAATTAGCAATTCGAATGCAATTTTTCAGAACAAAAAACAGTTCATTCTGAATTGAGAGCAATCTGAAACAAGCAATCAGTTATGGAAGAAAAAGGCCGTACCTTTTGCAGGATTTTGAGCTCTTCACAGGCGTCCCACTTCATCTTCTTCACTGCGAACACCTCGCCGTCGATGTAGGCCTTGTACACGCTGCCCTGGATGAGGTGTTCGTCGTCGAAACCCCCGCTGCCGCGCTCCAGCTCCTCCACCTTGAACACCCTGTACTTGTCCAGCCACTCGGATATGTCACTGACCAAGAACCTTCCCCCGCCGCCGCCGGACGCGGCCTTGGCAAACCTGCCGCCCTCGCCACCATCGCCGCTCGCCACCGCCTCCCCTCGCCGCCCCTTCGCCTTAAGCCGCCTCCACAGGCAGGCCAGCAGCAGCATCTGCAGCAGCCACAGCCCACCGACGACGCCCAACCCAATGGCCAACCCGGTCACCACCCCGTCTCGATTTTTGGTCACGACGGCGGGGGCAGGCGTAGCGGACGGCGGCGGGGACGCGGGGGTCGTGGAAACGTTGTTCACGCGCACGATTGGCGGCAGCCACTCCGGCACCTGCCTGCGGAGCGGCACCAGTATCTTCGGAGAGATCAGGTTCTGCGTACCCCGCTCGGGCCCGTTGAGGGAGACAAGCGACTGGGCGTCGACGGCGAAGGCCGTGGCGATGGATGTGTAGGTGTCGCCCGGCTGCATCACGTAGGTGACGAGCGCGGTGGCGTTGTCCGCGGCGGTCAGGCACTGGCAGAAGATGGGGAACGTGACGATCTGGCCGATGTCGATGTTGGTAGGCACCAGCGTGGGGTTCACCCGCTCGACGGCCTGGTAGTGCGTCAGGTTCTGCAGCTTGGTGGTGGAGATGATCCAGAAGGTATCGCCGGCGTTCATCTGGTACTGCATAGGCGAGTAGGCGTTGGGCGAGCGGGAGGGACAGCCGCACTGGAGCGGCACCAGCAGCGGCTGCCCCGCGGCCGGGACGGCCGAGGAGGACAGGTTGTTGGCGTGCGCGACCATGAAGCGGCTGGCCGCGAAGAGGTCGCCGATGGCCGCGAAGTCGAGCGGCACCCCGCCGAAGCCCGCGCGGTAGAGTGCGTAGGCCTGGCACGGGTACGTGGCGTTCGCAGAGCAGTTGAACCCATCGTTGGACGCCGGCGCGGGCGTGGCCGCGCTCTGTGACCGCGCCGGGGCGGGCAGCGCGCACAGGCACAGCAGCAGCGCACGCAGCGCCAGCCTCCGCCACGGCAGCGGCCACCGCGGCGTCATGGCCTGCGTTCCGGATAGGCAAGCGCGGATCGAATCTGGGTTTGTTGGTAGCTCGCGAGCGGTGTCAAGCCTTTCCGTGTGCGAGCGTGATATATGCGGGGAGCCGCGCCGGCGACGGTGTCAGCTCACTGTTTCGACTGTGTAGCCGCGAGCAGCGGATTCATCAAGCGTGCGTCGCCCCGGGCCTGCCTGCGTTCGTCGTGTTCTGAGGCATCTTTGGTCGCCACGGTCTTCGCTGTTGACTCCTGTGCGCCGTGCACCATGGTGGGGATGCCGTTATTTTATTCTTTGCTAGGCAAGACGATGTTCATTTCGTTACACTCCGGTCACTATCACGGTCACTTCGATCCCTTGTTGCTTTTGCCAAGTCGCTCATAAATGAGAAATCGATTGGCACGACTCGGTAAGAAGTCTTACGTTTATGGAGCGTGAAAGGGAACGGGTTCCGGCTTCGGAGACCTGACCTTGTGGTAGTGTGATCTCCGTCACCCAGTACCCACCCTCTGATTTCCTAACCATGTCGTCACCCTCTGTTTGTTGGTGGCAACTAATGAACGCGGAGGTGTTATCACTTCGGTTTCGCCCATGTAGTGGACAGTCTCTGGACACTCGATCAACGTATTCACGACGCACAAAGTGGGGTTTTGTGGAAAATGTGGATAGATCGTGCTAATATCTTGGAAAGAGGGGACGGCCCCTTGTGCAAGCGTCAAATTTCCGACGGTAGAAAGAATTCTCCGGACCAGACACCACAATCAACGGCTTCATTTAAGTGCTTGATGGTGACAATTTTGCTGCCGTATGTTCGGGTTAAGAAAAGTTGAGGTTTTGACCGTCTGAGGCAATCAGTTGTTGGCTTTTCGAATGAAGCATGTGTCAAGCTAATCCTTTTGCAAATTTGCTAAACATCTTGTGACAGATTTTTTTTTCCTAAAATCACTCGAATTTGCTTCTGTCGGATTATATGGCATGATTTAATTTAACGGCTGTGATGCGTCTCCTGTCCATGAATACACCACCTAGCAGCATCTCTCTCGAGCACACAACAGATAGATGAGTATGGGCAGGAATATGAACGGATGCAATCTAGTTTGGTTCGATGATTTTGTGTTCTATTGTTCATCTTGTTATTATTAGGGTAGGGTGATTTTTCATGGAGATTTAGGGCATGAAACTGTGGGTTTCGTGATTATGTTTTTTTTTTCACGGACATTATCCCACCACGTAGATGGGCTGAAACTAAAGTCCAGATTGCAGTTCGGGCCCAGATTGATGGTACATCAAGTCCTCTGCTGTTTTTGTACGTGCAGTCCAATCCTCGGCCTTGTTTCGCAAAGGCCCAAATCCCGTCGTTATCCCCATCAGTGGGCCTGGAAATTGAACTAGATTTCCGGCAGAGAGGCAGGATGGGGTGGTATATGGGTTTTGCTCAAAAAAAGACCTTAGTACCATGGAGGCAATGGACCACGGAGGAGGAGGACTAGGGGACCATCCTCTACCGATAGCCCATCGACTGATTGGTCTGTAGTCTCCAAGTTTGTCCTGCGGTGAAAGCGAGGGTGATAGTTGTTGATGATCAAATTTGACATCACGTGCATATTTGTGCCTAACAGTTTTGTCATGAATTTTATTTGAACAGAGGTCTTTGGAATTGGCCTGAGATTGCACGTGCTGAGTCAAATTTGCCGCAATGTGTTTTGATAAACAAGAGGAAAGTATGCGTGCATTAATTTTGCATGCACATGCTGTACGATGTTCTGCATACATGGTTTGGCCGCTTTGTCTGCAACCGGAGCCATGTAGGTTGGATTGCGAAGATGGTGAGTTCGGCTCTGGTTGGATTAGTTAATTTCTCTATATCTAATCAGGAGATCAAGCTGGCCGGTGGACAGATATTTGCATGTATACGGTGACCAGAAAAGAACCAGGAGGAGTCCGAGAAGAATACTACAGATGTTTAATTGGCCTGTGCATGCATTGGGCCCGGGCACGGGCTCAAGGCCCGAGCGCGGACACAGGCCGGGCGAGGTCCCGGGCGATCTGGACAAAGCGGAAGCAGCGGTCTGGACAACGGCCTGGCGAGATGCTCGGGCAAGGATGTTAACGGCCTCGTCTTCCACATGATTGGCTGGTTGTAAGCAGGAGGAATACTTCGGCTCGGTCTCTGTTTTCTTTTTACCGTATGCATGGAAAATATTTTTGTGTACAGGAAAGACCAGCCGCCCTATATATATAAGGGGTGATGGCCGATTGATAACACACAATCGACATATCAATCTACTACATTATTTTGCATCTACTATTTTCTCTCAGCTCTAGTTTTTGCTTCTTGTTCTTCGTTGCCGTCTACTTCGTTGCGACAGCGAGCACAAGGTCCTAGGGGCGGTTAGGCCGACCTAGGGCACCCTATCGCCACCGTTCTCCCTAACGGGGTCTCTCCCGGGAGCGTGGGGTGTCGGGTTCCAAGAGCTCTCGCCGGCGTGTCTTGCGTATCGCACTCTCGAAGAGACTCCCCTTGCGATGTGTCTTGCGCATCGCGCTCGTCGCCGGGGGCACACGTGACGTGTTCGTGTGCGAACACACTTTTTGGTGACTCCACTGGGGAAGAAGGAAGATCAAGGTACATCTACGCCGCCGTCAGTCATGTCTGGCAACAAGATCCCAAAGCCCGGAGATATCAGCATCGACAACATCATCAAGCCTAGCTTTGATGAATTGTCCGAAGAGCATCGCCAAGCTTACGAGGCACACAAGAAGAAGCGTGAAGAGGAAGAGATGGATAGGTTCCTTGCCAACTTCAACAAAGATCGGCAAGGTAATATCACAGCGGTTGGCGAGATCACCTTCCCTCCTCTACGAGGCAAAGAAAAGGTACAAAATTCTGTAAGTAGCGCTTTTTCTCCTGAACAGTTGGCTGAATTAGAGTTTTGCGTTGGACAGAATAACAATCTTCTTAATCAGGCTATGATAGATATGATGAACGCTAAGAAAAATACGCCGCAGCCCTCTAATAGTTATGTTGGTGCATCCACTAGCGCAGTAAACCCTAACCCAACAGCACCTATTGATTCATCAGAATTGCCACAACAACCCTCATATGGCATGCCGATGAATTTCTTTTCTGGGCAGCAAGCTAAACCTGAAAGTGGATTAATGATGATGCCTACATATCCTAATCCCATTGTTAGCATACCATCTTTAGGAGTTTCGGTGCCAAATAAAACCATGCCACAATTTTCTACACCGCCGATGCCTACGTCACAGATTTTAAATACGTGCAACACTCCTATAAATCCTACGCCACCACCCAGGGCACTCCCAACCAATTTAGAAGAAGTTATGGCTGGGTTACGAGAAGATATGCATAGGATGTTTGTTGAATCTTTTGGAGTTGAACCGAAGGTTAGAGGACGAACTTATCAAAGGCCATACCCATCCTGCTTTGATGCTATTGCTTATCCTCAAGGTTATAAGGTTCCTGAATTTTCTAAATTTAATGGCGAGGATAGCAAAACCACATGGGAGCACATTAGTCAATATCTTGCTCAATTAGGTGAAGCGGGTTCTATGGATGAGTTGAAAGTGCGTTTATTTCCTTTATCTTCAACCGGTACAGCTTTTTCATGGTTTTCTGCTTTGTCTCCTGGTTCTATTACTACATGGTCGCAGCTAGAACAAAAATTTCATGATCATTTTTACAACGGCGATAATGAGCTTAAGCTATCACATCTTACATCGGTTAGGCAAAAGCATGATGAATCGGTTTCAGATTATGTCAAAAGATTTAGAGATGTTAAAAACCGGTGCTATAGTCTTGTGATTGGTGAGAGAGACTTAACTGATCTTGTGCTTAATGGTTTCAAGACTCACATTAAAGAAAAATTAGAAGGCTATGAATTTTTCACTGTTAGTCAAGTCTTGCAGCGAGCTTTGGCTCAAGAAAGTCGAAACAAAGATGTTAAAGAAAATCATAAGACTAAAACTGATCATCCTCGCATGCATGTTATTGATTATAATTCTTGTTCGGATGATGAAGTTGATGTCTATGCTGCTGACTTTGTTTGGCCCTCAAAGGCCAAACCATATGCTTGTAGTGCTCTTAAGCCGATTCGCAAGAATCGTGAGGAAGAAATGAAATTTACTTTTGATGTTGCTAAATGTGATAAGATTTTTGCTGCTTTGCTGCAAGACAAGTATATTAAAATTTCACATACTTTACCGCCGTTTGAGGAGCTGAAATGGCGAGCTTATTGCAAGTATCATAATTCTTTTTCTCATGCTACTAATGATTGTAATGTCTTTTGGCGACAGATCCAATCGGCTATTAATGATGGACGATTGAGTTTTGTAGAAATGCAAGTTGACAAGACTCCCTTCCCCATGAACACTTTATATTTGGAAGGGAAGAAGGTGTTACTTCGGCCGGAACAAGCCGAAGCTGCTAAAGGAAAGACAAGTGTTGTTATCGGTGAACTTAGGGTCGTAACCACCGATGACAAGGTCTTGGGGAAAAGGGTTGTGCTTGAGAAAACCCCCGATGGCAAGGATACATTAAAGATCACTATGAAAACTTCTGTACTCGGGAGGCAAGTGCAGCAAGGAGGTCATGCAAAATTCATCAAGCCCAAAGGTCCAGAGGCTGGCAAGTGGAAGGTGAATGAGGCAAAAGCGCAGGAGAAGAAAGTCAAGCCAACATTTGATATGCTGCTGTCCAAGTATGCCAAACAAGCAGCCGGTTCTAGCTCTAATCGGCCATCACAATTGAAGCGTTCAAGGTCACCTCTACGCCATCAATTTCAGCATCAACATGGTCCATATGGACCATGGGCTCCTGCACCATGGATGGCGCCACCTCCCTATGCACCATATTATACGAGAGATTACTATGGAGGATGGGAGCAGCCCTCAATGGCTCCATATGCTTTTCATCCTGGGTGGGCAGCACCTAGAAGACCTGTATTTGAGAGACTAACTTACTCCACAAAAGGCTGTTTGGGCAGTGGCACTAATCTGCCATCACAAGCCTCTCTAAAGAAGAAGATGGTGAAGCAAGAATGGCGTGCTAAGTCACCAAGTGCTGGAATTTCAGAACCAGCAAGCAAGTAAGAAGGGAGGTCTACAAGTTGCGACATCATCAAAATTGGCACTAATAATGTAGAGATCAAAGAGCTAGGTAAAAGGCCGATTATTATTAGTAATTCGGCTAAATCTAATAGTGTTATGGTTGCTGTCCAGCCAGGTGCAGCAGCTAATGATCATGAGGCAAGTACCAGCGGCACCAAGAAAATAGATGCCAGGTATACCCAGCCGAGATGGTGTCCTCCCGGCTTGTCCAAGGCTAAAAAGAGGAGGTTGCAGCGTATGAGAACTCAGCAAAAGGAGGAGGAAAGGAGGGAGAAGCAAAGGGATGAATTCTTCAACCAAATTCGGCCCGTCATCAATCCAAAACGAGTGTGGACGCCTAAGGTTGATGTAAAAACAGCAGCACCTCCACCTGTTTCAGCAGCTGTTACTCCAACTCAGAAGGTACCTGAGGCTACCCCAACCTCAACCATGTCACCTACAGCACCTCCTTCATCACAGACACCGCTATTTACCTTGGGAGATGACGAAGAGATGGTGGATTTTTAGCCGACACTGTCGGAGGATGAAACCTCGACAGTGGGAAGTCAGGAGACCCCCCTTTGAGATTCGGCCAGGGGAGTAGTTCTCAGGCAGACGCGGCGTCTGGAGACGATGGATGCTCAGGACTGGAGGCCCGAGCTGGGGGGGAAAAGAGGTTCGGACCGTCCGTTTCGGGAACGGACCGTCCAACCGTGGCAATCGCGCGGGAGAGACAGAAGGCGTTTTAGACAGGTTCGGGCCGCTCGGAGCGTAATACCCTACTCCTGTGTGTGTGTTTGGCTATGAGGTGGATGAATGTGGTATGACTATTACAAGGCGAGCTCAGCCCGCTTGCCGGCGCTGAGGAAGAAAGACAGTAGCCAGAGTGGCAACTAGAGCGCGAGAGCAGAGAATCCTCGGCGGTTGCTAATGCTGGAGCTTCGCCGGTCCCCCCTTCGCTCGTCGGCTTGGATCCTCCTTTATAGAATTAGGGGAGTCCACAGTGCCGAGCCGCCCGGAGAGAGCTAGGCATGGTCTGTCTTGTCGTGTACATCCGCCTGCTGTTGCCACGCCGGAGCCGCTGCGGTGGGCGGCCGGAGCACGGAGATGTGACGCGCACGCCCACAGCCACCTGCTGCGCCGCGCCTGGAGAAGCGCCTAGTCGCGTGCTGCGGGCGGCTGGTCTGGTTGTCTGGTCGCCACATCGCTCTGCTGCTGCGGGCGGCTGCGGCAGAGCATGTCTGGTCGGTTCCTTGTCGGGCGACCAGATTATGGAGATGTGACAGCGTACGGCTCCGCTCTCTGTCGGGAGACAGGTGGGAGGCGCCCCGTCGTCTCGCCATTAGTGCGGGTAGCTGGAGGGCTGGCGCAGAGCCTGTCGGGGACCGACATGTGGCCCCGGGCACGGGGTGAGACGATGGCACCCCGAAGGCAAGGCACGGGCCCGAGGCCAATGACGCCCCGGGGCCGAAGCCGATGGAGGTGGCGCCCCGGGGGCGAGGCCCGGGGCCGATTGGAGGTGGCACCCCGGGAGCAAGGCCCGGGGCCGACGGAGGCGGCCCGGGGCGGGCCCGGGGGTGATGGAGATGGCGCCCTGGGGACGAGCCCGGGGCCAATGGCGAGATGGCCCCCCGGGGGCGAGGCCTATGCCGTCTAGATCCGGGCGGTGCTCGGGCCCCGGCGCTCAGCGGGACGACGACCGTAGCTGGCCGTCGCTTGTGCAGATTGTGGCCCCGGGGAACTGACGTGGCCGAAGACCCACGCGTCCCCGGCGACTGTGGGGACCCCCAGTCCCGTTTCGCCGACAGTGGCCCCTGGCCCTGTTGCTCGGCCAGAACCGCTCCGGGCAGGAACAGGGCCATGTCTTTGAAGAAACGAGGGGACGCTGGGTCCGCCTGGTTCATCTAGAGCTGGTGGAGCTTGGTTCACCGGAAACAGATATGGGCCGGGACCCGGAGGCCCCGGTTGTAATGCGGCAGATATGTACCCGGGATCCAGGGACCCGGGTTGGAAGTTTGGAGTGAAGCGTTGTGGAAGCCTGGCGGCAGCGATCGCGATGGCGATGCAGTAGCTCGCCGCCCGTACAGTTGCCACTAAGTTCTCCGTGGCAACCCGCTGGCCGGAGATCGCGGCAGCAGAGAGGTGCGTCGTCCGATCGAAGGCTGCCACCGAATCTATCGCCGACGCGGCCTCCCGTGCCTGGTCCGAGATGGGGACGCGGGAGAAGGAAACATTCTCCCGAGAGGAAAGCGTCTGGGCCCAAGAGGCCGGGTTCGCGTCTCGGAGGTGTGAGTTCGCCGCGTGCGAGGAAGTCGCGGTGGTTCGCGAGGAAGTCGCGGTGGTTCGCGAGAAGGCGCGGGAGGCCGTGGCCGAGACCGTTGCCCGGAGGCAGGGTTCCTCGACCGCGGCGAGCACCTTGTAGAGCCGATTCTTGACGAAGAGTTCGAGGAAGACGCTGGTTTCCTTCTGACGACATCCGCGGCCGCCTTCGGGGCCCGGGGGCCTTCCGTGCCCCCGGGCGCCATTGGCCGGGGGAGCTGGCTTGATCGAGCACGGGGTCATCCGGCAGCAGAGCATCCCGTGCCTCGGCGGTTGCCGGGGAGGAGCCGGCCTGGCCGGGTTCCACAGCCCGCATCGGGGTTCGGGATGCTTGCCTAAAACCTGCCGGGAATTGGTCTAATCTGCACATGACGAACTGTGAGAGCGTCCAGTTCGTTCCTTTGTCCATCCATGCTACGAGCCATGGCGTCAATCATCTCCCGAAGGCGTCCTCGTGGTCGTGCCCGTATGGCGGCTTGGTTTTGCGCATAATCCAGCCATCGTACGGGCGCGGCCCGATGGTACCCCCAGGGGGTGAGACTGCCGCGAACGCAACACATGGAAAAAGACGGGGGACGAGACCGGGAAGGATATTTAAAAACGCTGCTTATGTAAAGTGTATATACATGGGGCCCCGGCCAGCGCTGAGAATCTAGAAATCCGGCGCTGGCCCGGGCTCACCGCAACTTACAGGATGTTTATACGGATAGATTTATGGAGATGCTTGATGTGCCTAGGGATGGAGCTCGGACTCGCTTCCCTCGCAAGCCTCGAGGCTGGGGAGAGGCATGTGCTCGGGACCCGGGGGCCCCGGCTGTCATGCGGAGGATGTGTCCGGGACTCGGGGGCCCCGGACTGAAATATGTTTTTGATATAAGCCGGGTTCCGGGGGCCCGGGCTTGAATATGGAATGTGAGACGACCTTCCGGATGCATTCTCGCCGGGGTGGTGCTGTCCGGGCTTCCCGCCCTATTCCGGGTGTCGCGTTCCTAGGCTTGCACTCGCCTTGGCGGGGCTGCCCTGGTTCGGCACCTCGGTGTCGGGCCCGGGGCACGGATTCGGGAATCCGTGCCTCGGCTAAAATATGTGCCCGGGACCCAGGGGGCCCCGGACTGAAATTATAGTTTGTATGTATGGTCGACATGTGCCCGGGCACGGGGCCCGGATAGGGACATGGACCACATCGGGACAACTTCCCCGGACCCGCCCTTGCCGAGGCGATGCGGTCCGGGTACTCGTGCCCTGTTGAAGCTGTTCTGGCTCGGGAACGGGGTTCGGACCGTCCGCATAAGGGTCGGACCGTCCGAGGCGCTACGATCGGACCGTTCGCCGACGGATCCGACCGTCCGAATCGCCTCGATCGCGCTTGGCCTGCTAGGGCTCCTGCCGGAAGTACTTGACCTGCTCAGCCAAGCTTTGGACGGCGCGGCACTCCGTGAGGTCGTGCGAATCCGTCTCGTGGACGGTGCACCACCTCCGGACCGCTGCCGGCGGCGCACGTGCGGCCCCTTGCCGCTGTTGTCGTCTCCACGGACGTCATTGTCCCGGGGGGTGCTCATAGCCAAGGCGAAGTGCTCGACGGTCGCCTCGTCCTTCTGGCGCTTCCTCCTGTCCCGGCGGGACACGGAGCGTGAGGACTCCTCTTCGAGGCCCTCGTCAGGGGTCTCAGGGCGTGGCCTGTTCCATGCCCGAGCCTCCTCCTTGCGGGCGCAGAGGTCGGCGAGGCTGAACAGCTCGGCCGTGGTCCAGACGTCGCGGGTGCCCAGCTTCTCGAGCATGCGCTTGTCCCTCACGCCTGAGCAAAAAGCGTGGATAACTGCGTGAGGAGTGATGTGGGGGATAGTGTTACGGACCTGGCTGAAGCGCTGCAGGAAACTCCTTAGCGACTCGTCCCTGCCCTGATGCAGGGCATGGAGGTCCGCCTCGGTCCCAGGGCGCGGAAAAGTCCCCTGGAAGTTCGCCACGAACTGGTGGCAGAGATTCTCTGTCACACCCTGAGTTTAGCCACACAGAAACTTTACCAGAGAAAATACCTAAGAAAAGGAATTTTAAAATGGCTAGAGAAATTAATTGATGGTGTAAAATGCAAGATAATAAATTGTCGTGGCCGGGAATATTTTTCTTGTATTCTCTGTGCCAAAATACATTAACTGGATTTTTAGTGGAATTTACAGAGCGCCGGAACTATTTTTAATAAATCAAATACGCTTATCGGAATTAACATCGTCCTGGAAATCTTTTTCTTTCTTCCTTTCTCTTTTTCTTCCTCGGGGCCGCTGGTCCGCTCCTGTGCCGCCCGCGCCCTCGCTCCTCGCGCCCTCGCCCTCGTGCCCGCGTGCTCGCGCCCTCGCCCTGCGCCCGCGCCCCGCACCCTGTGCCCGTGCCCTCTCCCTTGCCCGCGCCCCGCGCTCCCTCGTGCTCGCGCCCACGCCCACGCTCCTCCCGCTGACAGGCCGGGCCCGCCTGTCAGCATCATCGTTCTCCTCCGTCCGAATCGGGCGGAGGGGAAACTCCCCGGGGCCGTCCGATCCGGCGCCGTCCTCCTCATCCTCCCGCACTCGCACTCGTTCAAACGGTCGCGGACCGAGTCCGCCCCACTCCCCCGAGTTCTCCGGCGTCCACGTCCCCTCTCTCCCGTGAACCACGCGCACGATGCCCACGCCGCCGTCCACTCTCCCGTGCACGATTGGAGCCGTTCGGCCTCGATCTCTCCCGGCCGACTGTATATAAACCATCTCCACCCTCTCCTCCATCTTTTCCCCAACACGCCGAGCTTTCCAGTGCCCCAGAACCCCGTCGCCACCGCGCACCCGAGCTCCACCGTTTTTCGCCGCCTCCGGCCACCGCTCGCCGCCGTTCCGGACGCCGCCAGGCCACTCCGCCACCGCCTGCACCTCCGCCGCGCCGCGCCGCATCTCGGCCGCCACTCCGTGGAAGCCGAAGCTCACCGGACCGCCTCGCCCGCGCGCACGGTGGGTATCGGCCTTCCGCCTCCTTTCCGGCCGATGTTTCCTGCCGCGCCGTGTCTCCATTCTCCACTCTAACTCCTCTCCCGTCTCCTCATCCTCCAGGACACCTCGGCAGCCGCCTCTCGCCCGTTCCCCGCCGTCGGAGCTCCGTCGCCGACGTCGTCCGAGGCCGCCGCCTTTTCGTTGCCACTGTCGTCTTCGCGCCGTCGCTCGCCGTCGCGAGCCGCCGGTGAGAACCCCCCTCCGTTTTCCCGTTCATTTCCGCCCCTCCGTGTGGTCGTCGCCGCGCCAGGTGGTCGCCGTCGTCGACCATCGGGTCGCGTGCGCGCCGCCGCCTCCCGCTCGGGACGGCTGGCTTCGGCCGCCGCTCCCCAGGGCCGTCCGATCTGCCGGGTGGCAGATCGGGGCCGCCCGCTCGCTCGCCCGCGTGGTGCGCCCGCTCTCGGCCGCGGTGGACTTGGTCCGCCGTGCGCCTGCCTCTCGCACGCCACTGGCTGGTGGAGCCCGCCTGTCGGCGCCGGCTTCCCAGTCTGGTGACGTCATTAATCGGTTAATGCGCATTAAATCACTGGTTAATTATATTCACTCTGAAAATAGCAGTAAACTTCAATAAATCATAACTATTTCATGCGAACTCTGATTAAGTCCATTCAAATTTCATTAAATCCAGAAAAATGCCAAGAATCCATTAAAAATACTTTCAGCCCATGTTTGTTGGCCCCCATGTACTGTTTTTAATTGTTTATGCACTGTTTGTTGTAGAATCCGACGCCGGTAATTCTCCTGCGTATTTCGAGATCGTAGCCAAATACCTTGAGCCGGAGCAAGGCAAGTCGCACTGATACTTTGATCAATTCGTACCCATTTTTCATTAAATTGCTTTGTTTACGCAAATAAACTGCATTATTTCAATAATTCATGTGGATTGGTATTGCCTATACAATGTTAGGTTTCAGCCTTAGTTTTGATAACTAAATCCTTGTCACCTGGGTAATAATATGAGTAGAATATGATCCCTAGGATGCTTAGCCATGCTTAGCAACATAGCTCACCTGGGTATTAAATAATGTCTTTTTATATGATTCGACTCAATGTCGGAAAAATGGAACCATGGATAGGTTGTTGTTAAATTCCTAAAATTTTGACCTAAATGGTGGGCTGTGGGTGTATGGTTTGCTTGTCACACCCATGGCAATTAAGGACCGGTTCGCGGGAACCACTTGGGCAACTTCCCGTACTTGCCACAAGCCAGCGTGGGCAACGGCTGGGCTTGAAGCGTTTCTTCTCTCTCTCCTAGGCACCGAAGAAGAGGGTGGGCGTGATGGAGTTGGGTCGGCCCGGGGTAGGGTTGATCGGCTGCCAGATTCACCGTGGCGCAAGGGGGGTAGCCTGGCCAATATGGCGTGCCCTGTCGGCAGGTGCAACCTCAGCGTGGTGTGGATGGTTAGGGAGGGGTTGCGTGAACGGTCCTGTCACAGCCTCGCACGGGACATCGTGGTGATGTACTGGCACACGGGAACGTGTGTGGGGGCTGTGTCTTGTGGGTACAGTTGTACACCTCTGATCAGAGTAAAACTATTCGAATAGCCGCGCCCGCGGTAATGGGCACATTGGCCAAGACTCACCGTGATTAGTCTCACCCTAGATAATTAATCTGGTTTTATCAAACTGGTGTTGTGGAAGGTGTGTGTCCGGTCGGCGTGGTTGAGCTGACCGGGGGTGACCGGTTAGCGTGGTGTAACGCTAGTCGGTGGAGACTGGTGAGTGTGGTTTAACTCTCATCAGTTTCGCCTGGTGGTCGTGGTGTAACTTCCATCAGCGCGGCCTGGTCAACGTGGTTTAGCGTTGGTCGGGAAAAGCTGGTCAGCGTGTTACGTTGTCCGGTGGTGACTGGTTAGCGTGGTGTAGCGTTAATCAGTGGAGTCCGGGTAACGTGGTGTAACGGTACCCGGAGGTGTCTGGTGAACGTGGTGTAGCGTTCATCAGTGGAGACTGGTTGACATGGTTTAGCGTCAATCAGTTGGGAATGGTTGGGCCTGGTTAACGTGGTGTAACGTTAATCAGTGGTGAATTAATATTGTTAATTAAATCAACTTTTCAATGTTTGCGAACTACTCCCTTTTGCAACTGCTTTTCCGCAAATAAACCCTATCCCATCTTTGTACCCGGTGCATATGCATATTTGTGGGTGTGATTTGTTGAGTACTGTGGGTGGTACTCAGCCTTGCTCCAATTTTCCCCCCTCCCCAGTGTTGGAGGACGCGTCAGATGAAGATCATCCTGAGGAATAGGCTGGCTCCGCCGTCAAGGTGCCTGTGGGAATGGAATCGGCTGCTTGGCCAGATGTTTATAGACTCCGTTTTACCTTTTTTCCGCTGCATTTATGTAATTTACAGTTTACTCTGTTTGTAAGACACTCTGTATGGCAACTTGGTTTGTGTACCCTGGCTTTCCTGGGCAGGGATTTATTACACATTAATGTTCAGAATTTCGGTGCGAATTTCTGGGCGTTACATTCTCCCACGAGTAGATCGATCCTTCGGGGAGGTTCATCATCCAGGAGCGAGCCTGGGCCTTGAGGGCGATGGGAAAGTAGTTCGCCATTACTTTCTCGTCGCCGCCAGCCGCCTGGATGGCAGTGGTGTAGAGCTGCAGGTATTCTGCAGGGTCGATGGAGCCGTCGTACTCCTCCGGCAAGCTGGGCTGGAACTTGGCCGGCCAGCGTGCTTGCCGGAGCCTTGGGGAGAGCGCCATGCAACCCGAGCCGCCATGCTGAGCAGGCTCGGGTGGTGGGTGACGGTTCCCTGCCAGTAGGTTGGAGCTGGAGGCCTGGGCCTCCGAACGCCTGGCGGCGTCCGCGCGCCGCTCGCGTTGCCGCTCCATAGTGACCCGGGCGTCCTCATGGGTCCGCGACCGGTTCAACCGATTGCGGAGGTCGCCCGCGCCCTTCTTGGCCCCGGGCGTGGTGCAAGGTGCCGCGTCCCGAGCTTGATTCCGGGTCGGGGCGGTGAGCCGGCTCATGCTAGAGGTCGCGCGGTCGGCGCCACCGGCCCCCGCACGGCTGTCGGCTGCAACTCGGCGAAGGGCCGCGCCTACCAGCTCAGTGACCTCGTTGAGCCACCGCCGCTCCCGGCTCCCGGCCCCGGCGAATGCCGGGGGGTGGCGCAGGAGAGCTTCTGCCGCCATAAGGGCTCCCTGCGGCGTTGCCGACTGAAAGTTGAGGCCACGGCGCGCCGTGGAACGGCGCGTCCATTCGCGCCTCATGGATGAGGCCGCGGCAGACCCGGCGGGGCCCTTGCCGGCTCCCTCCGCAAGGGGAGGGGCCGAAGCCGCGTACCGAGCGAACTCGGCTCGCGCGGCACGCGCCGCGCGCCCCCAAGAAAGCGTAGAGGGAGAACGTGGTGGGCCCATCGCGGGGCTAATGTCGCCCGGCTGGGTAAAGTCACCGGACTCTTCGTCGGAATCCTGCGGACGATGGCCTCCTGCCATGGAGTGCGCCGGTGTTGGAGACGCCGGCGTACCACCTGAAAAGGAAACTCCCCCTACCTGGCGCGCCAGCTGTCGGAGGATGAAACCTCGACAACGGGAAGTCAGGAGACCCCCCTTTGAGATTCGGCTAGGGGAGTAGTTCTCAGGCGGACGCGGCGTATGGAGACGATGGATGCTCAGGACTGGAGGCCCGAGCTGGGGGGAAAAGAGGTTCGGACCGTCCGTTTCGGGAACGGACCGTCCAACCGTGGCAATCGCGCGGGAGAGACAGAAGGCGTTTTAGACAGGTTCGGGCCGCTCGGAGCGTAATACCCTACTCCTGTGTGTGTGTTTGGCTATGAGGTGGATGAATGTGGTATGACTATTACAAGGCGAGCTCAGCCCGCTTGCCGGCGCTGAGGAAGAAAGACAGTAGCCAGAGTGGCAACTAGAGCGCGAGAGCAGAGAATCCTCGGCGGTTGCTAATGCTGGAGCTTCGCCGGTCCCCCCTTCGCTCGTCGGCTTGGATCCTCCTTTATAGAATTAGGGGAGTCCACAGTGCCGAGCCGCCCGGAGAGAGCTAGGCATGGTCTGTCTTGTCGTGTACATCCGCCTGCTGTTGCCACGCCGGAGCCGCTGCGGTGGGCGGCCGGAGCACGGAGATGTGACGCGCACGCCCACAGCCACCTGCTGCGCCGCGCCTGGAGAAGCGCCTAGTCGCGTGCTGCGGGTGGCTGGTCTAGTTGTCTGGTCGCCACATCGCTCTGCTGCTGCGGGCGGCTGCGGCAGAGCATGTCTGGTCGGTTCCTTGTCGGGCGACCAGATTATGGAGATGTGACAGCGTACGGCTCCGCTCTCTGTCGGGAGACAGGTGGGAGGCGCCCCGTCGTCTCACCATTAGTGCGGGTAGCTGGAGGGCTGGCGCAGAGCCTGTCGGGGACCGACATGTGGCCCCGGGCACGGGGTGAGACGATGGCGCCCCGGAGGCAAGGCACGGGCCCGAGGCCAATGACGCCCCGGGGCCGAAGCCGATGGAGGTGGCGCCCCGGGGGCGAGGCCCGGGGCCGACGGAGGCGGCCCGGGGCGGGCCCGGGGGTGATGGAGATGGCGCCCCGGGGACGAGCCCGGGGCCGATGGCGAGATGGCCCCCCGGGGGCGAGGCCTATGCCGTCTAGATCCGGGCGATGCTCGGGCCCCGGTGCTCAGCGGGACGACGACCGTAGCTGGCCGTCGCTTGTGCAGATTGTGGCCCCGGGGAACTGACGTGGCCGAAGACCCACGCGTCCCCGGCGACTGTGGGGACCCCCAGTCCCGTTTCGCCGACAGACACCCAGCAGAGAAGGTATGGATATTAATATGGTTTATTACTTACCTGCTGAGTATCGTGTTGTTGATGAAGAAGGAGAGGTAGCCCAGCTGGATTTTGGTCCCAAGAATGCCATCTTTGAGAAGGCTAAAGAACCGGTGAAGCACTTGAAACCGCTGTACATCAAGGGTCATATTAATGGATCACCGGTTGCTAGAATGCTTGTTGATGGTGGAGTTGTGATTAATCTTATGCCATATTCAGTTTTCAAGAAATTGGGGCTTCAAGATGAAGACTTGAAGAAGACCAATATGGTGCTGAATGGCTTTGAAGGCAAGGAACGGACAGAGGCCAAAGGAGTTATTTATGTGGAGCTCACGGTTGGAAGCAAGACTTTGCCCGCTGCGTTCTTTGTCGCTGAAGTGCAAGGTAATTACAATGTGATTTTAGGCCACGATTGGGTACATGCTAACCAGTGCGTGCCATCTACCATGCACCAATTTCTGATCCAATGGGTTGAGGATGAGGTGGAGATAATTTATGCAGACACATCGGCTTGTGTTCCCTTGGCCGATGCTATGATGGATTGGCAACATCCTGAAGGTACTTGTTTGACGGGACGCAATGATCTTCCAGAATTTGATTTCCTTAGTGCTACAAAAAATGGTTTTGTGCCCGTCATGTTAAAGCTGATTAGTAGTGATCGGCTCAAAAATATAATGTGATTAGATGGATCCTAACTCAGATTGGTTGCAAAAGCGTCTCGAAAATTATCGGTTTCAAGAGAACAATATGCATGAATCCATAGAAGAGCTAGAAAATATGGATAAGCTAGGACAAGGTTTTACATCGGCCAATCCATTAGAGGAGATAGACATTGGTGATGGATCAGTTCCTAGGCCAACTTTTATAAACAGAAATCTGAAAGCCGATTACAAGTTGAAGTTAATCGAGCTCTTAAAAGAGTATGTTGATATCTTTGCTTGGGAATACCATGAGATACTTGGTTTGAGCCGAGAGTTAGTAGAACATCGGCTACCCATTAAGAGTGGTTTCAGACCTTTCAAACAGCTAGCTAGAAGGTTCAATCCCAAGATGTATGACCGGATCAAGGAGGAGATCGATTGGTTGCTTAAAGCTAATTTAATTAGACCTTGCAGGTATGCTGATTGGATTTCCAATATTGTGCCCGTGGAGAAGAAAGGATCCGGCAAATTGAGGGTGTGCAATGATTTCAGAGATTTGAACAGAGCTACACCCAAAGATGAGTATCCTATGCCTATAGCCGATATGCTTATTAACGATGCTTCTGGACATAAGGTCATTAGCTTTCTTGATGGTAATACGGGGTATAACCAGATTTTTATGGTCGAAGAAGACATATCCAAAACGGCTTTTCGCTGCCTCGGTTTTCTTGGTTTATTTGAGTGGGTGGTAATGACCTTTGGTTTGAAGAACGCCGGTGCTACATATCAAAGAGCTATGAATTTAATCTTTCATGATTTGCTTGGGGTCATTTTAGAGGTTTATATTGATGATATTGTTGTCAAATTGGATGCCATTGAACCACATTTGGCCGATTTACGTTTAGCTTTTGATAGAATGAGAAAGTATAATCTGAAGATGAATCCTTTAAACTGTGCTTTTGGTGTATCGGCTGGAATGTTTTTAGGCTTCATTATTCATGAACATAGCATAGAAATAGATCCTAAGAAAATTGAAGTTATCCAGAAAATTCAGATTCCTGAATGCAAGAGAGATGTACAAAAGTTCCTTGGCAAGGTCAATTATTTGAGGAGATTCATAGCTAACTTGTCGAGGAAAGTTGATGCTTTTACACATATCTTTCGGTTGAAGAGCGATACTGATTTCACTTGGGGGGAAAAACAGCAAGAAGCATTTGAAAAGATCAAGCATTATTTGGTTACTCCACCGGTATTGAGAGCGCCTAAACATGGACAGCCGTTTAGGCTTTATATTGCAGCGGAAGATGGAGTAATTGGTGTTGTTTTGACACAAAAAACTGAAGGAAAGGAGCATGCTATTGCATATTTGAGCCGGCGTTTATTGGACGCTGAAACAAGGTACACTTTTATTGAAAAATTATGCCTTTTGCTATATTATGCTTGCACAAAACTAAGACATTATTTACTATCTAGTGCTTGCATAGTAGCGTGTCAAACCGATGTCATTAAATATATGTTGCATAGACCAATTCTTAGTGGTAGGATTGGTAAGTGGGCTTATGCTTTAGTTGAATATGATTTGGCTTATGAACCTTTGAAAACAATGAAGGGCCAAATTGTAACTGATTTTTATTGTTGAGCATCGGATTGATGATAGGCATAATGTTGATCTTGACCTTGTTTCTTTAGTACCATGGAGATTATATTTTGATGGTTCAATCTGTAGCAATGGCCAAGGTGTTGGTGTTGTTTATATTTCTCCATATGGTGCTGTTTTTGAAGCCTCATGCCGCTTAGAATTCTTTTGCACAAATAATCAAGCCGAATATGAAGCTTTGCTATTCGGGCTAGAGCTGTTGGCTGCTATAGGTGCTATACATATTGAGGCTTTTGGTTATTCGTTGTTAGTAGTGCAGCAGGTATCTAAGGTTTTTCAATGTTTCGACGAATCACTTAATGTTTATCTTGATACATGTCTAGATATTATTGCTACCTTGGATTCCTTTAGTGTTGCTCATGTATCTAGACAGGAAAATTGGAGAGCAAATGAGTTAGCGCAGCAAGCATCCGGCTATCACGTTCACCATGGCGTGTTTTACATCTCTCAAGAACCGATGTCTTGTCTTGCTAACATAGGCAAGGCCGAACCGCATCCCACCGATTCGGTCACTAATTTTAAAGTTTATGCAGGTGAAGACAAGGACTGGAGGAAGCCTATTGTTAATTATTTGCAAAATCCTAATAAGAGGGTGGACAAGACAGTTCGGCGGATGGCTTTCAAATATATATTGATTGACAATGACCTTTATCGCCGAACTGTTGATGGTATTCTTTTGAAGTGCTTGGATGAGGACCAAGCGAGTGTTGCTATGGGAGAGGTGCATGAAGGCATATGTGGTACACATCAGTCGGCACACAAGATGAAGTGGTTGCTACGGCGTGATGGTTTCTATTGGCCGACGATGATTAATGATTGCTTCAGATATTACAAGGGGTGTGAAGCTTGTCAAAAGTTTGGTAATATTTAGCTAGCTCCCGCTGCCATGTTGCATCCTATTGTTAAGCCGTGGCCATTCCGAGGTTAGGGATTGAACTTTATTGGACGGATTCATCCTCCATCGTTAAAGGGGCATCAGTTCGTGCTAGTTGCTACTGATTATTTCACCAAGTGGTCTGAAGCAGTTCCTCTAAAAAATATGACACATGTGGAGGTAATTCAATTCATAACTGAGCACATTATCCATAGATTCGGCATTCCTCAAACATTAACTTCGAATCAAGGGTCTTCTTTTATATCATCACAAGTCCAAGATTTTGCTGAATTATATAAGATAAAGTTGCTCAACTCATCTCCATATTATGCCCAAGCCAATGGACAAGCGGAGTCCACAAATAAAATATTGATCAAGCTCATCAAGAAGAAGATTGAAGATAATCCTAGAAGATGGCATGAGGTGCTGTCCAAGGCTCTTTGGGCACATAGGATCACAAGGCACGGTGCAACTAAAATAACTCCATATGAGCTTGTATATGGACAAGAGGCCGTTTTGCCCGTGGAGGTAAATCTGGACGCCTTAAGATTAGCAAAGCAAAATGACTTATCGGCGGTGGATTTCCACAATTTAATGATGGACAATATTGACGAGGTCGCCGATAAGAGATTAGAAGCATTGAGGGCTATTGAGAGAGACAAGCTACGAGTGGCAAAAGCATATAACAAGAAGGTCAAGTTGAAAAGTTTTCAAGTTGGTGATCTAGTGTGGAAGGTGATTCTACCGATTGGCTCAAAAGATAACAAGTTTGGGAAGTGGTCTCCGAGTTGGGAAGGTCCTTTCAAAATTGCGAGAGTGGTTCCCGGAAATTCATATTTGGTGGAGTCATTGCAAGGTACTTTGCTGCCCCGTGCTCTCAATGGCAAATATTTGAAGAAGTTTCATCCAAGCGTGTGGTAAGAAGCTTAAGCACGTATGGCCGATATTTAATTATCGTCCTTAGAACAAAATAAACATGGCCGATGGGTGTGTTGACATCGTCCTTAGTCTTCGCACAAGAAAGAAGTATATTTTTTGGCATGAAAGCTTTGCCAAAAAACAGGGGGGGCATGTGTTGATGATCAAATTTGACATCACGTGCATATTTGTGCCTAACAGTTTTGTCATGAATTTTATTTGAACAGAGGTCTTTAGAATTGGCCTGAGATTGCACATGCTGAGTCAAGTTTGCCGCAATGTGTTTTGGTAAACAAGAGGAAAGTATGCGTGCATTAATTTTGCATGCACATGCTGTACGATGTTCTGCATACATGGTTTGGCCGCTTTGTCTGCAACCGGAGCCATGTAGGTTGGATTGCGAAGATGGTGAGTTCGGCTCTAGTTGGATTAGTTAATTTTTCCATATCTAATCAGGAGATCAAGCTGGCCGGTGGACAGATATTTGCATGTATACGGTGACCAGAAAAGAACCAGGAGGAGTCCGAGAAGAATACTACAGATGTTTAATTGGCCTGTGCATGCATTGGGCCCGGGCACGGGCTCAGGGCCCGGGCGCGGACACAGGCCGGGCGAGGTCCCGGGCGATCCGGACAAAGAGGAAGCAGCGGTCTGGACAATGGCCTGGCGAGATGCTTGGGCGAGGATGTTAACGGCCTCGTCTTCCACATGATTGGCTGGTTGTAAGCAGGAGGAATACTTCGGCTCGGTCTCTATTTTCTTTTTACCGTATGCATGGAAAATATTTTTGTGTACAGGAAAGACCAGCCGCCCTATATATATAAGGGGTGATGGCCGATTGATAACACACCATCGACATATCAATCTACCACATTATTTTGCATCTACTATTTTCTCTCAGCTCTAGTTTTTGCTTCTTGTTCTTTGTTGCCGTCTACTTCGTTACGACAGCGAGCACAAAGTCCTAGGGGCGGTTAGGCCGACCTAGGGCACCCCATCGCCGCCGTTCTCCCTGACGGGGTCTCTCCCGGGAGCGTGGGTGTCGGATTCCAAGAGCTCTCGCCGGCGTGTCTTGCATATCGCGCTCCTGACGAGACTCCCCTTTGACATGTCTTGCGCATCGCGCTCGTCGCCGGAGGCACACATGACATGTTCGTGTGCGAACAATAGTCTCATAATATAGTCGTCCTCAGCCTACGCCGAGGCAGTTGAGTGGCGGGGACAAGCACCGATCGATCGATTGATCGCAAGGACGTACACGACGCGCGGTTGGCCCCGCGAATCCCCGGCCGCCGTCGCTGTCAGGCCCCTCGCTATGCACCGGGCCGGAGACGGACTGTGCGCAGCTCGGGTCGCTGTCGGTCCTCACGGAGGGCGTACCTGGCAAATAAGCAAACAGCGGCCAAAACTCGGCGTATCTAGCAGCAGCTCGCGCTGGATTTGACAACGGTAGTCGCCTACTCGGTAGGGTCCTTCCCCGCCTGAGGGCCTGAGAGGCTTCAGCACTACTCCAGCAATCGCCCGTCGTATTCAGGGTCTGAACTCTAAACTCATCATCGTTGTACGGCGCTATGATATGGCCGACCCATACAGGGTAGCGTGTGCATGCAGCAGCAGGCAGCAACGTTTGGATGTGGCTATGTGCCTATGTACCGATCCGATGCAACTGTGCATGATGTAGGGCTCCGTGCGTCCATGCCGATTGCGTGCTTTCGTTTTCGAACTCGGACAGCGGGACAGGCTTCCTGTATTTGACATCCGGTGGATCGCCCGTTACACTACCGATTTCTGGGTGTCGTTGCCGCTGAGGCATTGAGTGACCGTGATCTGAGGGTTGATTGTTTGCCCACTGTACTTGAGAAAATTACTAGTACCAACAATGGCTGCTCTTCGGAACAAATGGACAAGTTAGGAGGAATAGAAGTCACAGCTCAGGAGCCCTGGGCAGGAGGGCAGAAGCACAGAGCAAGAAGCTTCGTTACCTATAAAATACGGATGCTTCTAAAAATTACCGTGTCCGTATATAACACATATATCGGGTACTGTTAGATTATCAAACACGTCAGGTGATTTCCATGTTCTTCCAAAAACAGAAAAGAAATTAATTCCTAATTCTTGACCGATATTTTTAACTCCGATATCATTATTTGTACATTAAAAAACTAAAACAAGATTATCAATTAACCATATACTGTCCCTATTGACTACCAACTAATCCCTCTAAAAATTTTTACTGTTTGACCCCTATACAAAACTAATTTCAAAAATAGACCCCGTCAAAACTATTTTTAGGAATAGACCTGATGGCGCTGAGTCCCCGCATGTCAGCGCTAGGGTCTATGGCGCTGACCCCCGTGCCCCGTGGCCAGGGGGCCTAGCTGGATGCCGACGTGGCAGGAGGTCAGCGTTGTCCGCCTGAGCGTTGACCTCCCCGACCTCAGCGCCAGCCGTCGCTTAGCCTTCCCCCCCCCCCCCCCTCCCCATCCCTTCGCTAAGGTCGGGGAGTTAACCCCGGCCGCCGCTCGCGCCCCCTCCCCTTCCTCCCCCTACATCCCTTCTTTTTCTTTCTCTTCTTCCTCAGAATAGAGACCCCCATGCGACTCTCTCTCCTTCCCTCTTTAATCCTCCTCAAATCTCGGGCATTGCAAAGCTTTTTGGACCGGATTTTGCATGGAGGAAGAGTAGCAAGGTAACTTTCCTATTTCTCTCTACTTATTTGTTCCCTTTTGCAAGATTTTATTGAGTTTACGACAAACCCTAGAAAGGAATGAGGGTTAAGAAATAGAATCAAATTGGCCCTTTTTGCAAACCTATTGGAATAGATGTATATGGAGCGTATTGAATGTTATATTCCATATTGTTTTGTTACTATTAATTGGGATAATTGGGATATTGATAGCAATGGAGGATTAGAGCTTGTGTAGTGATACCATATTATGTTTCAACTCTTTTATGTCCACTTAATTTTTTAAGTTTTTCATATAGCTTGCGCTTTGTTTTGTAGGATGGATGCAAAGGGTTATAGACCTCGTCGACAACCTTTGGAGGGCGTTCCTCGCCCCATGTGTTGGTGTGGCAATGCGTGCAAATTCACGATTAGCGAGGTGGATTTCACGTATCGCTAGCGATATTGGATATGCCGTAATTACGCATACTCCCCGGAAAGCCAAAGTCTCAAGGGAAGAAAGAAAAGTCAAAGAAGCCAGTGGAGGTAAATTCTTTTCTACCGATGTTTAATCCTTTCATCTATAGTTGCTAATACGTTCTCATACGTAAAGGTACCGAAGCCACCTCCTCTTCTATGTGACTTTGTGGAGTGGATAGATACGGAGGTCCACCCCGACAACTCACGGTATCATCGCATGTGTCAGCAGTGGGCAAGGGAGGATTTTGAACGATACTACGAAGCTGAATGCAGGGCTGAGGAAGAGCAGAAGAGGAGGGAGGAGAAAGAACACAAGGAGAAAGAAGAGCGTGAGGCTAAGAGGGAGAGGAAGCGGCAGAGGACACAACATGCGAAAGAAGTCAGGCCGAAGGCGTGGAGGAAGAGGAAGTACCCCCGATGCACCCAGTAGGATTGTGCTACTCAATGATTGAAATTGTAATTTCCCTAAGGCATGTAAAAACTTAAACTATGTAAATATGTTAATTGTCGGACAAGTAATTTAGTGTGCTTTGCAATGTTTGGAACCATCGTAGAATTATATATGTCGTGCCGTTCGTATTTCCTTAGAGAAGTGATATTATTTGTCGTATGTCCAAACTAAAGTTATGTGGTCATGCCATTCGTTGGAGAAGTGATATTATTTGTTGTTTTGAGGGGTTACAATGGATATTTTGCTTGACATAATTTGCAAATTGCATGTTGTGAACTGCTATGAGTGCGAACTATAGAACAACATGAAGCAAATATATGCATTTCAAGTCCGTGTCACAGTGATGTCCACTAATGATTAGACAAACCTCAGGATGAGGCTCCACTATATAGTACATTGAAGGGTTCTTACTCTTGATGGCACTGAACAATATAGGCAACTGGACGTACGCCTCGTCCCATTCCCCATATATAACTTTCATAGCCACCTACTTGGCCCGCCAGGCTTTGTCATACGATGGATGGTATCGGAAAATAAATTGGACGGCCTCTACCATTGCGCTGATAGAAATTGTTGGTTCAGCTCAAAAAAAAGGTTGCAACCTAGTGCCAATGAAACGAGATGTCAGCTGCAAGTGCTTTCCCGATGCCTCTGCGCTACAACATGAGTGCTCCTCGCCTAATCTGGATATCTTCCATCTATCGCCAATGCTCTTCCGTGCGCGGACGTCCCATTTGCACGATTCATCTATGCAAGCCATGGTGTACCTCACTGCCACATTGGAGTGCTTCACCCGGAACGGACGATGCACACGGATAGAGTATTGTTGTAGACATATCTTCAACTCATTCATACATCAGAATTCTAACCCCTTCCTAGGCTCTTCTCGCATTGCATCAATGTCGCCGTCATACTCTGGTCCACCATCCGCAATTGCTTGATCTGCATTACTGAGATCCTCAAATTGAACTATTACTGGATTGCGACCAATAAATTTCTCAAACGCCATTCTTTCTTCATGTGACATCGCACCAACCAGATGATCATCCTCCAAGTCAAAGGCATATTCATCCTCATAGTTCGACTCATTGTCGGATGGTTCGTCTAGTAAAGAGAGGGGTAACCCATGATTTCCCAACGTCTCCTCACACTCACTACGCATATAAATACCTTCTTGCAACAAGTGTCGCACGCTAGAAGCTATCTGACTGTCTGTCATAGGCTTGTTCTCAGCTGATTGTTCATTGTCCTCAACTTATTCATTATCCCGTTTTGCCTCGTTCTCCTCATTTACAAAATTTAATGTATGACTACCAATTGGTTGACTATATGGGAAGATTGCCTCATTTGGCATCGCCCCAACCGACATACTCTTCATCTCGGTATCGTCCTCCACCGGTACATTCATTGGTCATGATAGAAGAGAGGGGAATCTACACGCGGAGATTGATTAAGGTCTAGGGACTCGTTATATTCCGTCTCATGCCCTTTTAAAGCGACAGCTTTGAGCGACTTGAATTGCGACCCCATAACCATCTCAACATATGCTGACCATTCTATCTCCCCGTTTAACTCTAACATGTGCTTATGTGACATTGGCCCGGCTCCCACATCATATCTACCTTGCACAACTAACGGCTCATGTCTCCACCCCAACACCTCCTTCATACGGGACACGAGCTCCTTAAAAGTAGGTTTACTGAGAAATAAAATTGGCTTAACGGTCATCCCCTTAAAATGGCTATCACTGTTACTTAACTCGGTCACACTACCACCATAATAAACACGGACCACTCTATCCATCTATAGTGTACGGAAAAAGAAATTTAAGAAACAACTCGTTAGTACATTTAACCGAAATATAAAACAATATATATATAATACAACAACTAGGACATGGTAGTAAAACTACATATAGAATTCTTTTTTCAGCTAAACCCACTCTTGGACAACACAATATGTCATACAATATTATACATTACGTCTATTCCACCTTTTCTATGCCACAAAAATTATATTTTCATACAATTAAAAGTAAACAACTTACAAAAAAAATACCACACTATTATCCTCCAAATAAACACCCTACAAAATCGTACATCTAGTCCACCTCCAACAACTACATTGCATTCATATATTGTCATATAATATTATCCAATACATCTATTCAAACTACACCAACTAAATTACAATATTTTGGCACAAATTGGAAACTAGGGTTTCGCCTACATTCATCAAATTTGAAAAAATTAGGGGGGAGGGGTGGGAGGAGAGGGATTTGGTGGAGTTTACCTTTCCTGTCGTTCTCCCTGTAAAATCCCCTCTACAGAGCTTCGATTTCGTGGGGATTTAAAGAGATTAGAGGGAGTCGTTGTGATCCGAGCGCTGGAGGAAGAAGAGAAAGAAAAGGAAGGGATGGGGGACCGAGCGACGGCCTGGGTTAAGTCTCCGACCTCAGCGCCAGCCCCATTGGCGCTGAGGTCGTGGAGGTCAGCGCCGAGGTGAGCGACGCTGACCCCTTGTCACGTCGACGTCCTGCTAGGCCCCCTGGCCATGGGGGCACGGAGGTCAGCGCCATAGACCGTAGCGCTAACCTACGGGGGCTCAATGCCATCGGGTTTGGTACTAAGCTCCCAGTCTATTCTTGAAAATAGTTTTGACGGGTCTATTTTCGGAATTAGTTTTGTATAAGGGCCAAACAGTAAAATATTTTGTAATCCCTCCATCCAGAAATGTATATTATACATATACATCTCTACCTACTTATTCATCTCAACCAATCATAATCATCCCTATTTAATTTCTTCACTTACTTCCCTATTTCAATAAATCATAATTATCTCTTACTTCAACCTTAATCTCCAATAAAAAAAACTCTAGATATGGTTATATTCTTGAACAGATAGAGTAATACATTTGAAACCTTTTTGCATCAACTATTTCTATTTATATTCTTCTATTTATATGACCTTTTATACTTTAATTATTATTTTATATATATAGGTATGGCGTATTGTGGTATCACTATATCAAATATCCGTATCGGTATCTGTGACACTATGGTGATTAAAATAGTTTGCGATGAATAATAGCCTATGATATTGGTTTAATTTTAATATATGGTTTGTGAAGTGGTGTTTAAATTGGTGAAGTGTTAGGACATTGGCGGTTTGACCGGAGTGAAGCTCACGGTTTCACCAGCGCCTAGCGGTCGGACTGGCATGTAATTGAACTGGGGAATTGAATTGTGGCTGGACAGCCTTGGCGACTGGACAATTGAACTGCATGGTTTTTAGGTTTTGGAGGTCATGAAGCCGGTCGACTGATTCGAAAGCCTTTAATAACAATAGAAAAGAGAAGTATGATGGGTTTAGGGATAGTTTAAAGGTGAGGGAAAAAAAAATCACATAAAATGAGATGAGTTATTAGCGTATGATTAAATGAGTATTAATTATTTTAAACTTAAAAAATAAATTAATATGATTTTTAAATACGACTTTTATATAGAAATTTTTTAAAAAAACATATCATTTAGCAGTTCAAAAAACATACTCACAGAATACGAGCGGAGTTTTCATCTCATTCAGCATTATCGAATGGAGTCTTATTCTTTGTAGTTTTGGAGCAATGCAATTTTTGGGTTTTCTGTCGAGTCCGTCAATCAAACCAGATTTATACCAGCGGCCAGATTAATCATCAGGTCGTTCAAACCAACATTGTAAGGCCGGTCAAATCACCTATGGCAAGTTTATTTAATCTATTTTAGGGTGAAGTTGAAAACTGCGGTACGCGCAGTTGGTTTGGCGCGTGGTGTGCGGCCAGCCAGTCGTGTGTTGGATCCTTTGGATCGTCACGCGGGCCTCATGCAAGGGATTTTCCCCTTCTCTCGGGCACTGACTTTGGTTGGTGCTGGTTACATATCTCTTCCCAAGCATATGTAGGGGACGTGCAGTCGTGTGTGCGTGGTGGCGTGAGTGCAGTGTAAGTTTGTCCTCTCATTTTAGGGTGAAGTTTTAATCTGCAAAAGGATTTGATTTTTGACCGCCGCTGCCTGCGTTTGTCGCCTTTGATAGACTTAGTTTAACTTTTTCAATCCTACAGTATATACATTATCTAAAGGGAGCGCAGAAGTCTAGTGTGATGGTCGGAAGGAATAAGGCTCCGTTTGATAGTGCTAAAAAGGAAAAAAAATTTCTTTTTTTTACATGTTTTTTAACTGCTAAATGGTATATTTTTTATAAAAAATTTCTATATAAAAGTTGCTCTAAAAATTAAATAAATCTAATGTTTAAGTTTATAATAATTAAAACTTAATTAACCATACGCTAATAATCTATCTCGTTTTACGTGAACTTTTTCTTCTTTGTTTTCCTTCACCTTCAAACACTCTCTAATTCTGATGGTTCAAATCAACTATGATGAAGGGCACTGCTCGTCCATTGAAAAGTTATGACCTCGCTCGGTCTCCATGATTGGAGCGGTGGATCGAATTCTCAACTCTAGGAGACTAGGAGCATGCATGCAGCGCCCAGCTCAACCGCAAAGCATACGCGTTCAGGTTCACCTCACGGGGCCGCCGCGCCGTCCGAAGTTTGCACCATACGCCAATCCACGGTAGCGGAGCAGGTGCACTCATCATTGCACCACTTAGCTCCTTTCCGGTCAAAGTCTCAAGTCTCAACCGATCTGTACCTTAGATCTGGCCTAGCTGCGCAGGAACCTGAACCCCCGTATCGAATTGCGATTTCATGCCACCTGTTGGCCTTTGACCCCATGTGCCCACCCTGGCGCGCGGCCGAGGAACGTGAGCGAGGTAATGATCAGGCAAGCCTCTCCGTTGCCAAAAGAGTCAAGGAGCTAGCTAGCACGAGGCGCCGCATATAAAAGCGCCAAACTTCAATTTCCTGCGCTAGCTAGCTAGCTGCCTAGCTGTCCTGCCATATATGCAAGAGCCATGTCACATCCCAATCTGGCACCGTCGTATAATAGCACTAGTTAGGTCGTGTCGCAGGAAAACAACGTGATTTCACGGAACTACGATACCGATACCAGTTCTAGAACACAGCGCTGGTATCCACGACAATCAGACGTGCATCATTACAGTACCTTAAATAAATAAATAATTAAGCAGACAGATACCTTAACTTACGTTGTAACTTCGGAGCAAGCCGGAGACAGCAACAAACAACACAGAGGCAGCGGCAGTAGCGAAACAGCGGACTAATTCCTAACACACAGGTAATGGCTGGGAACCAGGACAAAACCCTAATCTTCTCTTCAGCAACTCTAGCATCCAGCTCCCGGCAGAGAACTATATATAAATAGAGCAAGGGTGAGTACTTATGTACTCAGCAAGCCAGGAGAACTCAGGTGGTTGTTGCAAGCTTCAAAGAGAGGCTGCTCTTATACAATCTGCTTTATTTAAATCTTTTTAAATCTATTAGTGTGTGCTTCTCGACAATCAGGGCGAGGTGAGTCTCGCCCGATCGGAGTGAGTTGTATTAATCTTTGAATCGGTACAACTCTCAAGAGTTGGCCTCCGGGATCTAGCGCCATCAACTGATCCAACCTTATCGGGCCCATAGCCCTGCTGTCCTTAACAACTTCTCAACATTTTTCTGAAATCGGATTCCTAATCCGCAAACATCATTTCACAAGCAGTTGTCAAATAAGACTACGCTAAAGAATCACCTCACATCCGCCCATGACCGTGGGCACGGCTGTTCAAACAGTTTAAACCTCTGTAGAGCGTGTACAATTTACCCACACGACGTGACTCACTCTAGTTACCAGCTCACACGCATTGGGTACGATTTGGTGACGTAGAGGTTTTCGCGACAAGGCATTTTCCAAACCCTCCCAGGTTACTCCATGCCAACTGGAGGAGTCCTCAGATCAACAACAGGGTAGGTCCGAGACCATGTTGTGCTAGGAACCCAGGAGGCACCCCCGACGTCCTCCTGCACGATCCACAGTCCAATGGCACGCAAGACGTCCCTGGGAGGCCAGTTACTCAGCTAGGAGTTAGCCCATATCACCCATGTAGTTGTACTGTCATATGTTCAAATGAAATTCCAGAGGAATCGGTCCTTAGCTGCAGTGCGGGAGACTCATCTTGCTGGCACGATCCCCGCACCGCGGTTTTCACAAACCATTTTATTTTCAAGACACCGACCCAGGTGTCGGGTTTTCCAATGTTTCGTAAACCTAAATATTTACCCATTGTAGACATTTTTAAATATGATAGGCGATCACCGGTACCTTACCCGTCGACACGGATACCGGGATTTATCAAGGGAGGTGACAAGGATGTTTAAGGGAATCACAATCAATCAAAGAAGTCATACAGTAAATGGGTTGACGGCCCATCAATCGTCTTGCGCCCGCGGCCGAGAAATTATAACAGTGTAACCTAGCGTGTGCGATTTGTCAAATAAAATACTTGTTCCAAAATTATGGGCTCGGGATGATCAAAGGTGACTTGCCTTGCTCTAAGTGTTCACTGGCCTTTGAGAAATCGTCGCGAAATCCACTCCGAACAAAATTCCAGCGACCGTTACTATGTACAAACACATAAAAATCTACACAAAGACTAGTAAACAGGTCCTATTTAGTGCTAATAATAGTGTCATTAAATAGATCTTATTTTTAGAAAATTTTTGGAACTGGAATGGAGTCAATCGGACGAACGGAGGAAAAGATATTGATTTTAGAAGTTTTGGGCATTTTTTGGTGTACTGGAAAAGAATTAAAATTTAATTTTCTCAATTAATTTGCCCTTGGGCCACTGCCAGGCAGGGCCTAGCAGTTGGCCGACTGTGACGCGCACGTGCACAGGAGGGAATGCAGCGAATGGGCCGGCCCGAGAGAGGCGGAGCGCCGACGCTAAGGTTTTCGGCGGAAATGGGCCGGCCTGGGAGAGGCGGCCCAGTCGGCTGGGATGGCACGTGGGAGAACTGACAGGAGGGCCCCAGACGGCGGGTAGGGTCCGCTTGTCAGTCTCTGGGACCACGAAGGAATGGTTCCACCAACGGGCTGGTGAACAGGGTTCGGTGCACAGGGAGCACTACGGAGGCGCGCGGTACGCCGGATCGGGGCAGGCCCATGCGCAGACACTCAGATCACCATGAGCCGAGCGTGCGCGAATCGGTAGGGATGGCTCTTGGCTCAACGTCGGCACGACAAGGGGAAGACGAGGAACAGTGCGGAAATTCGACGGCACGCGACGACACGGCATCACCGCGGCGGCTTCTCAGGGAGATGAACGACGACGAATGCACCAGTGCAACGCAGAGGACAAGGAGAACTGTGCTAACGGCTCTGATTGGGAAGATTGAGCGCGACGACGGCCGGTGACAGGGATGCCGAGACGGCGGAAGAGAGAGAAAGGAGAAGACTACGACGGCGACCGTGGCGGCGCAACTGGAGCAAAGAGAGGGGCCGGCGATCCTACGGGGAGGTATACGCAAAGGAAATCGACGGAGGAGCTCACCAATCAAAGAGTGGTCCTGTGGCGGCGGCGCCGTGGCGAGGGAGAAAGGATTAATGCCGGCGGTGTCTAGGACATGAGCTCGGCTCAACGAGGGGCACTCCGAGGCGGTTAAGCGGCGGCGTAGGACGGCCGGGCCTCAGGAGAATGTGGGATGTCCCAGTTTAGCCAAGCGGCGGCAGATCGATGCGGTAGCCGGCGAAGCTCGAGGATTGGAAGCAGACAAGAGGAGGAAAGGCTCCCGAGAGGGGGCTTTTATAGGCACGGAGGGGCTCCGGAGGGAGGCCAGGTTGATTAGGGGCACGCTCGAGAATTCTCAGGGCTCAATCATGCAAGAGGGCGGAGAGATAGCGCCCTGGCGCGGGATTCACCTCGGGGCAAATTTGGTTTGACGGCTCAGATGCGAGGAGTGACGGAAAGGGATGTATCTTACGGTGTAGTTTGGAGTGGGAGCATGGGCTCGCAAGGCGCGGGGCTAGCTGGCAGTGACGCGGGCGGCGAGAGCTCCTATTGACTGGCTTGGTTGGAGGCAGAGACAAAGAAGAGGAGGGGAAATAGAGTGCGGTGGTGGCGGTCGTGGCTCTCCAGCCCTTGGCAGCTAGCGGCTACCAACTTGGGGCTGAGCAGGGACCGGTGTGGCGTGGGCGTTGGCTTCGGCATTTTGCCGAACGGCTGCGGTGCATGGTCGGAGCGAGGACAGGGAAACGGGGGCAACAGAGGAGGAAGATAAACAGCGGCTGGAGGAAAATCGACGGCCGGCGCGGCGAGCATGGCATGTGGCAGGCATCGGGCTTGGTGTGGTTCACGTAGGCTGTGCGCATCCGCTAAGGAGATCAGACGGCGGGCGAGGCTCGAGAGACACGCGGCGTTCATCTTGCGGTGCGCGGCAGCTGAGCAGCGTGAGCGCGATGAGGGGAATCGGGCGGTGGCCGAGTGGGTTCGAACTCGGATTTTTGGAACGAAAATCGAAGCGAAGATTTTGGAACATCGGTTCATATGCTGAGGCGGAGATTTCTCAAGGGAGAAATCGAAGGAGTTGTCACCAGAGTTTCTATTACAAGGGCCGATACGGAGTCGAGATTGATTGGGCGAGAGAGAAAGCCTCTAGGGTTTTGAAATGAAGCTCGATATTGACGGTTTGAGATCAAAGATTATTTTGGAACGGAGGGTTTTAGGAGGAGGGATTTAGAAAACAAGGGCAGAGAGACAGACTGAGATCCAGGCACGACATACAATCACAGCGCTTAAGATCGAAATTTTCATTGATAGATTTTAACAAAATTATTATTTAACATCTTATTGAAAGTAGAGCGTTACAAGCTAGACAGCCAGCTACAAAGGAACGAAAAAGGGCCAATGGCTTGTGACCAAGAAGGGGTTTATATAACCTCGCTCACTTGCGCCTAATTAAACTTTGTTTCATCAACCTCACGACTCACGTGGTTTACCAAACGGATGCTTCCAGAGTCCAGACTGAGCCGGCCACACGCATGCAGGATCAGGGTCCAGGGTGCCTCCCCGCAGTCCTCGTTGTTGACCAGCTGAGGCACGCGATCCATGCACCAGAGAGACTAGCAAGCCAAGAACGTACGACAGTAGGGCTGGGCATACAATCTACTACTCTAGTGCTAGCTTAGGCTACGATCGATTCTGCTGCTAGGTGGAGGTACTTTCTTATTTATCGTGCACGTCTTACAAACTGCTAAAGCGTATATTTTTTTTGAAAATTTTTTATATCAAAATTTCTTTAAAAAATTAAATAAATCTATTTTTCACGTTAATCACTTGCCTTATTTCGCGTGCCGGTGATAAACTCCATTCATCCTCTCATAAATAAATTAGCGTACATATGCGATATTTGAAAGAAAATTGACATGTGCGTAAATTAGAGTAATACGTGTTGAAAATATAAACACATGCAGATTTAATTTATTTCATAAATAAATTATGCCATTAAATACATAGGCTAGCAGAACCATCGCATATAATCTAGACATATATACACAGAAATAACACATGAAAAGATCAAAAACATAAAATATGATGGATACATATTGACAGTTCTGTTCAAGAGGAGGTTTTGGAATAGCAGCGTGCATTGCATGTACGAGGCACGGTACAGGATATTGACAACATCGCACAACGCCCGAGCTTATAAGAAAACAAGCCGTGGTGAACGAACAACAAGCAGTCACACGGAATGCTTCCAAAACCTTATTCGTACTCTCCTGGTGTAGGACTTCACAATAATGACGGTTCCGGAGATCTGCTCTCCCAATCCCCAGTGCACCCCAGTGGGCGGGACGGAGCAGACGACATATGGTGGCATAGTACAGAGAAAAGGCAAAACCATATATTGCTTTTCACATATATCGTATAGGGGTGCCTACACGATCTCCATATTGCATAACTGAATCGAATAAGTCGTGTGTCACATATCTTAACTCCATGCTGCTCCACCACACAGGATTGAAACAAGCAGCAAAACAAAACCGCATCTACGCAAGCATGGCCCAAGCCCGTGCCCGGCGGGGTGAGCGAGCGCGCGCATGTGTTTATCTAGTTCTTTTCATCATATATTGCTCAAATGGCCTAGGGAGCATCTCACCTTATAAAGATGTCTCACTCTTCTAAGGCCCCGTTCGAATGTAAGGGTTAGGGGTAAAACCCCCTTTGTTTTTCGTAAGCACGCTTCCCGAACTGCTAAACGATGCGTTTTTTTAAAAATTTTCTATCTAAAAGTTGCTTTAAAAATCATATTAATCTATTTTCCAAGTTTGCAATAGCTAACACTTAATTAGTCATATATTAATGGCTTATCTCATTTTACGTGATCTTCTTCTTCTTACTTTTTCCTCACTTTCAAACACTCTAAATTAGCAATGCGGTACTAAAAATTCATATACATATCTTTTATGAAATATATTTTTAAGATTTTTCTATAAATTATTCTTCGGATGTACCATACGTCCACTAATAATTTCAGCGATACGTATTATAGGTGCTGACATGACTTATATTGATCGATGATCGAGTGAGCAGTTGGCTGTTACGTAAGACCACTAGATTGCCACCAAACTGATTGCGAAATGGTACACAGTGATCGAGAGCCAAGAAAGCTAGTAGCTTGATCAGTGATCCACGAACTAAAATGCGTTGCAGATTATAATTAATTAAAACACTTTCCCGGTTCCCTCCTCGCCCACTCACCACTTTATGTCATTTTCGTAGCTATCGAGTGCGTAAAGAGGCACCATGAAAAAGATCCCACATGTTATTTTGGATCGATATATATATATATATATATATATATATATATATATATATATATATATATATATATATATATATATATATATATATATATATATATATATATAGGTAGTTTAGCTAGGACGAGTAAAGGGTAAAGGGTAAAGAAGATGATATTTATTAGAGCGCCATTTAAATTATTTTCATTAATTATGCTCAACCACGCCAAACTGCCAAACTTTTATGCCGGGTTGTGGTACCCGGACGACGAAAAAGAATTATTTTCGCAATTATACACATGCTTACACACCAGTACACTCATGAGTCATGAGTGCTGCCTTTTAACATACTCGGAAGA
The DNA here is from genome assembly GCA_003991445.1 of Oryza meyeriana var. granulata. Lineage (NCBI taxonomy): Eukaryota > Viridiplantae > Streptophyta > Magnoliopsida > Poales > Poaceae > Oryza > Oryza meyeriana. The sequence goes on from RYFJ01000194.1 coordinate 403,746, forward strand.
GCTCTACCAGCAAATATACCTGTGACCATACGTATCCTTAAATTCTTACTGCAATTACATCCACGTACATGTATATATATAGTTGTGTCATCATGATGCACGGTGTATAAAATCATAAGCACACTACTCAGCACCATATCGATATATGGAGCTTACCGGAAAAAGAATTATATATAGGAGTATAGTACTAGCTAGGCTACTAGCCATTGTGCATATCTGGTTGAATGCCACATCATCTCTAAAATACACACATGATATGCATGCATGCGACGTATATTGTTAAGTTATCACAAGATAACTAATATATTGTCATCTGTTCATCGTATTGCCTTTATTTTGGTTGGGTGTGCGACCGATGGACCGAGCTGAATATATAACAAACAAGAGACAACCAGTTGCTTGTCAATTCTGTGCATGCGTTTTGGCTCGGTTTGAGAATTGAGACCTATATAAGGCCAAATAATTAACATGCTCGAGACCATTTCTGTCGCATGCCTATCTTGTCATAATGTCATTATTATTTCTTCCTCATTTCGATCGGCCACTTAGAGTAAGTTTAATAATATGATCAACTGTTGGCTGTACCGTTCTCTACATTATTTTGCAGCTACTACTAGAGCTAACAAGTATAATAGATTGTATGGCTGCATCTAATCAATCAAATAATTAATTTTGTATGGGCATATAAATATGTATTATCATAAGTAAAACTCTATCTGTGTAGTCATTTGTGTTGTACCAAGTCACAACACATCTGATAATTCACCGGCCATAGAAATAAACTGCCAGACACTTCCATCATCAGTACATGCATTTGATGTACATGCATTTGATGGACTAGATGACAACATTCAACAGGGAAGAAAAAAAAAAGGAAGATATTAGATGATAGACAAGTCAAATTAAGAAGCAGGTGTTGCTCTCATCGACGATGAGATCAGAAGTGCCAATGGGGCACCTTCTTAGCCACGCGCTCTTCGATGATGAGGCTATCTTGGTTTTCATACCTGCTCAACAGCTCCCGGTTCAGGAACTCCTGCCGGTGTTCCTCGAACTCTGTCAATGCACCAACACCACCCCGATATGTGTCGTTCTGCATCTTGGCGGCGTTTTCGGGCACATCGCGCTGGTGAGTTTTAGCAGAGCAGGAGAGGATTGTGGCGGAGGGCTTCGATCTAGTGAGCGGCGGCATTTTCGCTGTGTGGGTGCAGAGATTGGCGGGACAGATGAGAAGGTGCGGGCGAGCCTTGCGGTGCTGTGCATAACGATGGAGAATAGATGAGACCGGAGAGAAAAGCAAAGAGAAACCACGGAAAATCCGATGGGTTGGTTGTGGAGCCCATAAAATACATTTTTAATCGCCTCTACTGGCTGCATACGAGCTGTAGCGCACGGGAGGTTATGCTAGCGCCCGGCGGCAAATTAATTGCCCGTTCCCCTCTCTCTCTCTCCTCAATTCTCTTCCCTTCACGTAAAAAAAATACGATGACATGAAGATTATTGTACTATCTACTCTTAGCAGGCCAGCTGCTACTTTCATTCGCATATATCGTAGCTATGAGTGTATTGCCGCAGTGCTAGCAAGTTTGTGTTACGAATCCTTATCGATATGAAAATTTTTTAAGCCTATTGAGTTAGATTATTGTACTATCTACTCTTAGCGGGCCAGCTGCCACTTTCATTCACGTACGTCGTAGCTATGAGTGTATTGCCGCAACGCTAACAAGCTTGTGTTACGAATCCTTATCTCTTTAGAAGAAATTTTTTTTTCTTATGTATCAATCTGAATTAGTTAGAGATAAATTTATAGTTCTTATGTCTAACCTCTTCTATTTATAAATAGAGTAGCATGGATGCTTTTATTATACATATTGATCATTGATTAATAAAGAGAGAGCAACACCTCTATATCTGTGTCTACTGTGTTTATTGTCTTCTTCTGTGGTGTGATTGTACGGGAAATGATATGGTCTTCTACATCTTCTCGACGCCTCATCTGCTGCAGGAGGGAAGGAAGCAGATCTGGGCAATCCATCGACGTAGCCATTCTACAACACGTTATCAGTAGCTCTACTGGCTGGGCTAACGTCGAATCCTCTCGAGCCAATCAATCTACGGTAACAAAATTGGTTATTTATCAATTTGCAGATTGATTTTAGACTGGTGGATGCTTGTTCTTTGGTTTTTTAGATGCATGTTTTGTAGTAGATCTGTTATTAGCAGTAGATTTATTTCCTGTTTTTACTCTACAATTGCATCTGTTAATAACCAGAGAAAACCGAAGTAAAACCGTATGCAATAAATTGTAATTGATCGGTTTTCCCTGTTTTGGAAGCGAACCCAGTTCGGCTAGGCCGAACCGGTTGTCTTTCTCGCGTTCCTTCTGCATCTCTCTGTCTCTCTCTCCAATGGATGCCATACCGGGAGCCGCCACCACCGCCGTGGAATCGCCCGCGCTGCTGGGTTGATCTACGCGCGTGGCTACCGCTCGCCGTCGCTGCTGGAAGCGCCACTGGCCCTTGCCGCCGGTGCCACTGCGGGAACCGCCATCATCGGAGGAAGCTCCAAACCCATGTTGTCGCCGCCGCTGGTTTTTTGATGCCGAGGCAGGGCAGCTGCCGCCGTTGAGCCGTGGCGGGAGGTCGATGGAACGAACGACCGCCGACCTAGGATTGGGATCCGCTGGGACGCCGTGGTTGAATGCGAATCGGTCGCCATCGCTGAAGCTTCGTTTGTCGACGTTGAGCTCTACCTCGCCGCCGTCTTGAGGATGTGTGGGTCATGGCGGAGCTCCGCCGCACAACGCCGAGCCACCGCCACACCGATTATCGCATAGGAGTGAAGCCGCTGCCGCCGTCTTGCCGCCGAGCAGTCGATGGGTCACCAGCCGGCCTCTTCTCTGTGCGCCGCCTCTATCTCCACTACCACTGTCAGTCAGTGTCCTCCATCGCCGCTGCTGTGCCCGTCCGGCCGGTGTGCTGGGCGATGGGCGCCACCGTGGGTGCCGGTGGGGATAGGAGAAACCCTACCAGACTTGGGTCATGCACTATGAAATCCACCTTTCCGCAATGAAGCTATGTAAGGCCATCGTCGGCAAGGGGCTGGTGTAGCTCCGTTTCCCATAGCGAAGCGGGCAAGGGCACTTGCATTCATCAGGAAGCACATTCATGAGGATTTCTGTAACGCCCTGGTTCCGGGCCGCTAAAAACTATTTTCTTAAACACCCTAATTTTAAAATTTTTTGGATTTTTGTGTGTGCTTAAGGACTAAGTATCGTAGATCTCAGTCTAAACCTCCTTGAAACCCTAAAAACCTCGATCCTAAATCCCGAGACTCGAATTTTGCAATTCGACTGTCTCTCTCTCTTTTCTCAGAAAATTCAAAATCAAAGTTCCCATCAAAGACCTTGATCAAAATACTCTTATTTCATACATCTCAAAATTTCTCTGTACTCGGGTTCAAGTTTTGCAATTCGAAGCCCTCCAATAAAACCCTTCGGAAATCGCCTTTGAAATCCTCTATTTAAATCCCCTGATTTTGTTCCTCTCGAAAAACCCTAAATTCCATCGAGAACTTCCTTTCCGAAATCTGCCAAATATATATTTCCAAAAATCCTCAAATCCCAAGAATTAAAATTCAAGTTCTAATATTCCCTCGAGGTACTCCAATTCTATTCCATTACAAAATTTCCAAAATATCCCTGAGAATCAAGTCCCAGTTTTAAATCAAAATCCGAATCCAGTCCTCTTTTGAATCTCCTTCCTTTTTTCAAATATCATCCAAAAATCAATATACACATCTGTTCGAATCGCATCCACGGAAACCCCTCTCGGAAGTTTCCCAAAAGTCCCAGAAGTCCAAATCCCAAATCCGAAATTAAAACTCCAATTTATCCTTTCAAATTCTTTCTCAAGACCTTCCCTTCAAATATATATATATATATATATATATACACACACACACACACATGTATATATAAATCCATATCAAAGTCACTCTTCAAATTCCTTTGATTTAATTCCCGAGATGTCAAACACCAAAATTCCAAAATTTATACCCTTCCAAACCCTCCATAAATATTTCCCCAAATAAAACCTCGGATCGAGTTCCAAATAAATTGAAATTTCCTTTTGAAAACCTTTCCCGATCCTATTAAAGATCCCTCATCTAAGTCCCTCAGGTTTTTCCCAAAATTCAAATATCCATAATAAATACCCTTGGAGATTCATTATTTCGTTCCCTCTAAAATCCCCATCCATCTTTTCAATATATATATATATATATATATATATATATATATATATATATATATATATATATATATATATATATATATATATATCTCTCTCTCTCTCTCTCTCTCTCTTTCCCCAACTATGGTGGAAAAATCCTTCCAAATTCTCCAAAAATCATTACTTCCATATACATATATATATATATATATATATATATATATATATATATATATATATATATATATATATATATATATATATATATATATATATATATATATATATATATATGTATTTATCCAGACAAATATCCCAACCAGCACAAGTCCTCAAAAATCTCCGGAATTTTGTGGACCAAAATATAAAAACTTTTTGGTCCAATTTCCAACTCAAAATCCTCCAATTATCCTTTTAAACATCTCCTGGGAAAATCCTAAAAGTCACTGTTCCTTTGGGCCTCCTTATCCTCCCTTCTCCCCTCGGTCGGCCTGCTTGGCCTCAGCTTTCTCCCTCCCGACTGACGACTGGGACCCGCTCGTCAGCACTCCAGCCGTGGATGCCGTCGCCCGACCGGTGGACCCCGTTGTCAGTCCGCGTCGTCGTCTTCATCCTCCCTTTGCTCTCTGTCTCCTCTCTTCTCTCTCCTTCTCTCGAACTCTCTCGGCTCCACCACAGAACGCCCGCGCCATTCCTCCCTGTCCCTGGCCGAGCGACCGCAGGCGCCGACCCGCGGGCCCCTTGTCAGATCCGTCTTCCCCGGCCTCTCTCCACTCTCAGCTTTCTCTCTCCCTCTCTCGATCCTTCTCCTCTCTTCCTGACGCAGGATGCCGCGCCCATGCCTCCTTGCCTCCCTCCGCTCTGAGGTCAGCCCGCGCGTCCCGTCCCATCTCGCCCTATCCCCTCTGTCCCTCTCCCCTCTCTCTCGCGGCAGCACGAGGCATGGTGACGCCGGCCACAGCAGCTCGGCGTCGTCGCGTCCCGTCAAGCCAGCCGCGCGAGAAAAATCTTGCCTCTGTTCTCTGTCGCGACGCGCCGCGCCGCGCCTATAAATCCCACCCCGCCTCGCCATTGCTCCAGCACGAGCTCGAGCTTTCTCTCTCCGCCGCCATTGAAGCAGCTCTGACCCGCCTCAATCCTGCCGCTCCAGAGCCCAAATCACCGAGCCAACCGCGCCGTAGGACTCCCTACCCTCTCGTGAACCCAATCGTACCTCCAATTTCGCCCAAGCACCGCCATGGGAGAAATCCCCAAATTTGGCCGCCGCCGTGCTCCACCATTACCGTCGGCACTGCTTCTTGTTTTTCGGTGACCGCCCCCTCCTATCTTCCTTTGTCCCTCTTCCTCTACCACGCAAGGCCGCATCCAAATCAGTCCCAACCGAACCTCTTGACCCAAGCACGCCGTCGGCGCTTCGCCGCCGCCGAGCGCCATCCTCTCTCCTCGCCGACCTCTGTTCCTCGCCGCCGGCAGCCGTCAGACACCACCCCCATAATCTGAGCCGCTCATAGTGTTCCTCATCCTCTCCGCCCTCCATTCCCGTTGGCTGCCCCTCCTCTCTCGCCGCCATTCGCCGGCGAGCCCCCGGCCGCCGCTGGCCGTCGATTCCTTTGCCCGGCCAATTCCTGTTCCCCGTCCGGCAATGCCCTGTCTGACCGGTGGGCCTCGCCCCCCCTCCAGTCGCCGACCCGTGGGCCCCTCTCAGTTAAGATATATGACATATGGGCCCATTTAAAACTAATTCTATGCCATGTGGGCCCCATTCAATTAGACCCATTTAATTCCCTCAATGACATGTGTCATCCCTCCTCTCTCATATGACAAGTGGGCCCTGTTCTTTTCCTCTCTCCTCTGCCATTGAACATGGGCCCCACCTGTCAGCCCTATTCCCCAAAAATAATCCTTTTCCAATAATCCAAATAATTCATTTCTTTTCCAAAAAATCTCAAAAACTTCTAAAATTCACATCTTTTCAACTGTAGCTCCAATTGAGCCCGTTCAAGTCTCTAAATTTTTCTAAAAATGAGATCTACCTCATGGCACTATTAGTTATTAATAATAGTATATTATTTCTAGGTTTTTGTGTGTTTTTCTCTTGTTTCGTGCGTAGTCGACGCTTCGGAAATTTTTCGGACGTCGGATTTTCACGAATATTGAAGACGAAGTCTGAGGCAAGTCACTCCTTGATCATATTGCTTTTAAATTTAAAATATTTTCTTTACAAAATTGCATTGCTAGAGTGCACGTTAAATTGATCGGTCTCGGTTTGCATGATAAACCGACGGACCTTCTTAGTAGTTGCATAAATCCGGTAGAACGTTGATACCCTGTACTTTGTCACTCCACCTCGTGGTACCTCGGTAACCATGCTCTCTGAGCATGAATTCTGATGGTTCCACCCACTTCGCTTTTATTTGTCGATTTGGGAAAAACAGGGTTTCCATGTATTTAAAAACCCAACATGCGATATCGGCGGGTTTGCGAAACAAAATTTATTTGCGAAAGTTTTCGCGGTGCAAAGTGATCGCCTATGTGGTGACACTTCGTATTCGCATATAAGGAGCGATTCTTTGAGGAATTGCACTGAGCATGTCACAGTGCGACCACACGGGTGGTATGTGATATCCCTGGCTAAGTAACTAGTGTTCCTAGGATGATTTTCGGTTGCTAATAAATGTGGGACTGGGTGGGTGCCAAGAGGGCGATATACCCCTGTCCCTGAGTACGGGAAATGAGTTCCTGATACTTGGTTGAGTCTGAGCACCTATTTATAGGGCAACGTGCTATCCTGGGAAGGCTTTGGAAAGGCTTTGTCGCGAACCTCCCCTCCTGGTCAGTGTGGGAGTAAGCTTGCGTCGTGTGGGTAAAGCGTGCAACCTTTGCAAAGGTATACGAACTGTTCAAACAGCCGCGCCCACAGTTACGAGCAATGTGAGGTGATTTCTCTAGCGTAGATTTGTTTGCAAGTGTTTGCGAAAGAGATTTGTGGAATGGGAACCGTTACCAGAATCGGCCTTAGTGGCTGATGGATAACCTGTGTGGTCTGAAACGGGGCTGTATGACCCGGGATGTCGTATGGCATCATAGATAGGGCTTCCTGAGTGGAAGCAGTTTGTGAATGAGTTGAGAATATGGATGGCTTGGGGAGCCATCGAGATAAATTATGAGATGAATTATGAATGGCTCGAGGAGCCGTTGAGATGAGATGAGCTAAAATGATGTCCTGAATGGGACCGAAGTGAAAAATAAGATTACGTCCTGGGTGGACGAAATTGAAAATAAAGTAATAGATGAGTATACAGTGGAAGCTGCTTGAGGGCAGATCCACTGAATCGCTGTCATGATCCGACAAGCGGTATAAGAATATTTAAGATCAATTAAAATTTGGTTCGTCCGCTTGAGTTGTTGAAAAGCAATTCGCGGACAGGATCGAGGCGAGAGTCTCCTTCCAGTCACACTGAAACAACCCACACTTAGATTTTTCGAAAATGTTTTCAAATGAAAAAGGTTTGCGAAATAAACCATAGCCTCTCTTTGATAGCCTGCATGATTCACGTTTTCCATGACTTGCTGAGTACGTAAGTACTCAATCCATTTCTTTTTCCCCCTTCTTCAGGAAGAGTGAAGTTGAAGTGAAGATTAGGGTTTCTTTCCTAGTCCCGAGCTGTTGCTTGTGGATTGGGTTCTCGCTGCGCTGTCGTTTCGCTACTGCTGTTCTGTTTTCCAGTTGCTGCTCAGGGCTTGCCCGAAGTCACAACTTATTAAGGTATAATACATATATTTATGTATTTAGTTATTTGCTGTGGTACATCTCCGTTGACCGCGGGTACCAGCTTGGTTTCTTGGGACTGGTACCGGCATCACGGTTCCGTGGGAGTTGGTTCACGCTAATCTCCTGCGGGGCGCTTCCTCTCTGGTATCACCGTACGGGGGTACCGGGTGGGAGGCGCTATAATTTCAAGGCTAAATACCTTGAGCTACGTGAATATCTCATGTTGTGGAAGGCCCTGAGGGACCACTACACCGCCGAGAAAACTGCCATTCTCCCGAAGGCTAGAGCAGACTGGGCTCAAATTCGGTTCTGTGATTTCAAGACCGTGGAGAGCTACAACAGTGTCGTGCACCGCATTATCAGTCGTCTTCGCTTCTGTAACCAGGTGGTGACAGACGCGGATATGATTGAGAAGACTCTTGACACTTTCCACCCAAAACACTCGATGATACAAGAGCAGTACTGCGAGGCTAAGTACGTCAAGTACTCAAAACTTATCCAGTCGTTGTTGAACGCTGAAGTCCACAACAAACTTCTGATGGCCAACTACAATACTCATCCTGTTGGTTCACAGCCTATTCCAGAGGCTCACGTTGTCCATCAGAAGGGTCAGAGTTCTAGATAGGGTTCTTCCAAGGGGGAAGGAACCCGAGAATCGCACACTGCCAAATGGGGCGAGGTTCAAGAAAGCCGCCAACCGGGGTAAGAAACCCCGTAGCCGCAAGGGCGCAAGGCCAATGCTGGTGCTACTGGAGGATCTCAATAGGGTGGTGACGGCTGTTTCAAATACGGCTCAACGAAACATTGGGCGCGCAACTGCACTACAGAACCTCATCTCGTTGAGATGTACCAGAACTGAATGAAGAGGCAGGGCCCAGAATCTCACTTTGTCCAGGTGCCAATGACCGGTGAGAAGCCTACTCCTAAGGAACCTACTGCAGTTCCTAAATAGTCTACTACTACTACTGCTAATGGTGCTACCATGGATATTGATCCCAAGACTGCAGCAGATGCTGATGCCAACCTTGGGGATGATTATGGAGACCTCGGGGACTTTGACATGGAGGGCGATGATCTCTTGGGTGATGACCAGGAGAATGTACATAGGGACATGTAGTAGTTTCCAAGTTATCAGTTATGAGTCTTAAGTCTAGGTTATCATTTTGGTCAATGTAATCTTTTCTTTTTAGTAGAACAATGAGTTGTTTATGTAATAAAGATGCTATGCATTCTGGTCAGTGTGTTTAGGATGGTCCTTTACATTAATAAAGTTTTCCTGTTGAGTTATATTGGCCTTGTCTTGTTCTATGTTCTTGCATTTCACTTCATTGATAATGAACTGAATCAATATAATCTCTCATATAGAACACGCGTAGTACGATTCAACGAAGCCCGAGACATGCTTGTTTGACAACGCGGCAACACACTCGATATTACGGGAGACTAAGTATTTCACGACATTGCGTAAGCGGGATGAGAGCATCCTCACTGTTGCTGAGAGTAATGGTTGCATAGTTGGCTCAGGGCGAGCCACTGTGGTCCTCCCTAGGGGTATAAGGATCTTCATTGAAGAAACGTTCCTATACCCAAGTGCTGAACGCACGCTCCTTACTTTTAAGGATATTCGACGTTGTGGCTGCCACCTCACCACAACATGTGAAAGAGGAGATGAATTTCTCTTCATGACATTGTCTAAGAACGATGAGACCACAGTGGTTGAGAAGATGTCAGGGAGCTCCGATGGACTGTACTATACTAAAATAAAACCCCTAATCGAATATGTTACGATGTAGACAATCTATAGAAACCCAAAGTCTTTTAAAATCTGGCATAAGAGATTAGATCATCCTGGATTGACTATGATGTGGAAAATAGTCACTAGCTCGCTAGGTCATGGCATAAACACTAAAAACTTTCCCAAGGAATTTGTGTGTCCCGCTTGTGCAATAGAAAAACTGATCATTCGACCATACTTTGAGAAGTGGAGGGTCGAACCCCTATGGTTCTTGGAGAGAATCCAAGGGGATATCTGTGGACCCATATACCCTTGGTCTGGGCCATTCAGATATTTCATGTTGTTGATTAATACCTTTACAAGGTGGAGCCACGTATGCTTGCTGTCTACGAGAAACCACGCTTTTGCCAGATTTATCACGCAGATCATCCGTTTGCGTGCAGAGTTCCCCGAGAACCGCATTAAAACGATTCAGATGGATAATACGGGTGAATTCACATCAAACACATTCAATGACTATTGTATGGCTTTAGGCATTAATGTAAAGCATTTTGTTCCTCATGTTCACACTCAAAACGGTCTTGTTGAGTCGTTGATAAAAAGGATTAAGTTAATTGCCAGACCATTGCTACAGGGTAGCAATTTGCCCACTACATGTTGGGGCCATGCAGTATTGTATACTGCAAAGCTAATCTAGTATAGACCGTCTGCATATCACTTTGCTTCACCCCATCAACTGGCGTGTGGTGAAGAACCGGTGGTTTCCCATCTACGTAAGTTTGGCTGCGCTGTGTATGTGCTGATCTCACCACCCTAACGTACGACTATGGGACCGCACCGTAAGGTGAGGGTCTATGTGGGTTATGAGTCTCCATCCATAATGTATTACTTGGAGCCTAAAACTGTGGATTTGTTTACGGCTCGGTACGCTGATTGCATCTTTGATGAAGAACATTTTCTGGCATTAGGAGGAGGAAGTACCTCGACTCTAAGGAATGCCGCAAAATAGAATGGAACTCGAGCAGTATCCATACTCTTGACCCGCGTTCGCCAGACATTGAACGGGAAGTTCAACGTATCATGCACTTTTAAAACTTAGCTAATGATCTGCTAAACGCTTTCATTGATCTAAGAGGAGTGTCGAAGTGGTATATTCCTGCGGCAAATGCACCGGAGAGAGTAGAGATATCCATGGAGGGAGACTTTACTCCAGCCTCTAAGCCTAGGAAGAGGGGCGGAAACCCGGATGGTCCGACTCAGGCTAAGTGGAGACGTCTGCAAGAGCTGAATACGGAGCCGCCTGTATTACACTCGCATTCAGTAGTCTCTAAGGAGACCCGTCCAGGGGATGGATGCCAGAAGGGTAGAGTCCCTAATGGACTAGCACGCGCACCTAGTCTTACTAGCGAATTGGAACCCTCTCCTGTTTTGGGAAACCAGGATGAGAAAATAAATGAGAAAATTGCCACAAACTATGCTGTTTTAGGAGAATTATTTGACCGGAAGACTATACATGTCAACATAAATTTTATTTCTAAAATTGCTAATAGAATGGATCATAATCATGAATCTAAGTCCATGGTAGAGTGCCGTAAGCACTCGGATTAGGTTAAATGGAAAGAAGCGATAGAAACGGAATTACGCTCGCTTGCTAAGAGAGCGTCTTTGGGCCGGCAAGCCTAACGCCTCCCACTGTACGCCCTGTTGGGTACAAGTGGGTTTTTGTCCGAAAGCGCAACAAAACAATAAAGTGGTGAGATACAAAGCGAGGCTATAGCACAAGGGTTCACGCAGAGACCCGGCATCGATTACAATGAAACCTATTCTCCTATAATGAGTGGCACAACGTTCCGATACTTGATATCTATGGCAGCTGGTATGAAATTGAAAATGCAGTTGATGGATGTGGTGACCGCATATCTATATAGATCATTGGATTCGGAGATTTACATGCGTGTCCATGATGGGTTGAAGGTCCTGGACAAAGCAAATCGCAACATGTACAATGTGAAATTAGAGAGATCGTTGTATGAGTTAAAATAGTCTGGTCGTATGTGGCACAACCGGCTGAGTGACTTTCTTTTAAGGAAAGGATACGTCAATAGTGAGGACTGCCTTGCGTGTTTATCAGAAAGTCCTAGAAGGGTTTCTGTATCATCTCAGTCTATGTCGATGATTTGAACATCATTAGCCACGCAGAGGACATTGAGGAGACAGTTGTCTATCTCAAGACGGAGTTTGAGATGAAAGATTTGGGTCAGACTAAGTTTTGCTTAGGCCTACAGGTCGAGCATCTCCCTAACGAGATCTTAGTGCACCAGTCAACCTATACTAGAAAGGTCCTTAAGAGATTTAACATGTCAAAGGCTCATCCTTTGAAGACACCCATAGTTGTGAGATCTTTTGATCGGGACAAAGACCCATTTTGTCCTAGGAGTGAGACTGAGGAAGTGTTGGGACCGAAAATCTCATACTTAAGCGCCATAGGAGCACTGATGTACCTTGCGAACTGTACCAGGCCTAATATTGTATTTGTAGTAAATCTGCTAGCAAGATACAGTGCGTCTCCTACTATGAGACATTGGGTTGGCGTTAAGACAGTACTCAGATATCTCCAGGGTACGTAAGATCTTGGCCTCTTCTTTCCAAGGCAACGAGACTTAACTATGGTGGGCTATGCAGATGCAGGATATCTGTCTGATCCCCTAATGCCCGTTCTCAAACTAGTTTTGTATTTCTTTGTGGTGGAACAACCATTTCGTGACGGTCTAATAAACAGACTTTGGTAGCGACATCTACAAACCACTCAGAGATCATTGCACTATATGAAGCCGCACGAGAGTGTGCATGGCTTAGGAGGATGACTCACCATATTGAGCGATCGTGTGGTTTGAGTATCCTCGATACCCCCACTATTATCTATAAGGATAATGCAGCATGTGTCGCACAGATGCAGGTAGGCTATATCAAGAACAATATGACAAAGCATATTGCTCCAAAATTCTTCTATCCTCATGAGCTTCAGAAACAAAGAAAAGTGAAGATCCTGCAGTTCAAGTCGTGTGACAACTTGGCAGATTTGTTCACTAGGTCTCTCCTAGCTTATACTTTTCGAAGGTTTGTTCGAGAAATTGGGATGAGAAAACTTAGAGATTTGCAGGATTCAGGGGGAGTAGAACCCCTGAACATAACCTAGTCAGTGGACTAGTAAGTCTACAACGTTCTACTCTTTTTCTCTTAGTTGAGTGAAGCTCGTGATCCTCATAAAGGTTTTTAACGAGGCAATGGTGTGTGACGCATGGCGGCAACTATGTACTCTTTCTCCTAACCCTTTTTTTTCACTGGGTTTTAGCAGAAGTTTTGACGAGGCATGAGTTGTGTTATGAATCCTTATCTCTTTAGGAGATAAAATTCTTTCTTGTGAACCAATCCAAATTAGTTAGAGATAAATTTATACTTCTTATCTCTACCCTCCTCTACTTATAAATAGAAGTGCAGGGGTATCTTTATTGTACACATTGATTATTGATTAATAAAGAGAGAGCAACACCTCTATATCTGTGTCTTCTGTGTTTATTGTTTTCTTCTGTGGTGTGATTGTGTAAGAAAAGATACAGTCTTTTATATCTTCTCAACATCTTATCTACTACAGAAGAGAAGAGAGCGGTTCTAGACGATCCGTCGACATTACCGTTCTACAATAGCTTGTACAATTGATGTTACAGCCGCCGGCCCACTGGCGTTTCTTGCCGCTAGCAGGCTAGCAGCTGGAGAGAACTGAAAGTCATGCAAGTACTGATTGACCAGGGCCTAGCTGGGTAGCTGGGCCATAGACGTCCCTTTCCGTCCGTTCCTGCACCAAACCAAATTTCCTGCCAACCTTTGTGGCCTACTTCCCGGTTCATGCGTGCAAACGACTCATGTTTGTTTAATCATGGCGATCATTTAATGATATATCCGTAGATAGTGAGGTATTTATGTTTACGATGGTTTTATTAATTTTAAGATATATTAGTCTCGTACTTTAGAATGCTCGTAAGAATATATTGTGTCTTAAAAAACAGTATGGTGTGTATGTGTATTTACATAGATGAGTATATACACGTTTATATAAGCACCTATTTGTACCATGTTTCTCAAAAATAACTTTGTTTAATCATGCGAACTTGGTACGTAGCTTTGGCACAGCCATTGCTGGTCTTAAATTGGGATCGTAGATGCTACTGGTCTATAGTGAAAAGCTGAGCTGCAGGTTAGGCGTCGATCAGCAGTCACGGGATCAAACTGCAGTAACCCACAATTGACTCACAAACAACCAATATTATCAATGGTAGTTATGTGCTCCGATCCATCAGTAGAGTTGTATTAGCTACACAATGGTGCGAGCATATCTGCAGACCGAGCAACCAACAATGCTAGATATGACAGTTAAGGCACCGTTCTTTTGGGCTCCTACCTTAGAGTTTTTTATCTTTTTTTTTAAGCACGCTGTGTTTTTTAAAAAATCTTTCTACGTAGAAGTTTTTTAAAAAACCAAATAAATTTATTTTTTAAGTTTATACTCCCTCCGTTTGAAAAAAAAAAAGTACCTTTGTTTTTCGCAAAATTAACATTTAAAAATTTTAACTAATAATTAAATTTAAATTATTAATGTAATACATACAGTATCATTAGATTCGTATTTGATAATATTTTTATATAATGTTAATTTTGTGGTTGTTGATGATATATTATAAAAGAAACTAATGGTCAAAGCATAATGTTAGAGACCGTGCAGAAACCTAATACGTCTTATATTTTTAAACGGAGGAAGTAATAGTTAATACTTAATTAATTATATGCTAATAATCTATTTTGTTCTGGGTGTGCCTATAAAAAGATGTGATCGATGGCCAACCTGAAAATTGGCATAGTTATGAAAGGGAAAAAAAGATCTTGCCTGGCCATTTAGAATGGGACACGCTACCTTTTTTTGGAGATAGAAGTATGCAGTACAGCCACTGGAATTAAGGTACTGTGCAAATGTTGAGGAGGAAAAGACCAGCCATTAGTTAGCCGGTCCAGGAGGGAGGTTGCAAGCTGATCGCTGGGACGATGTCAATATATGTCATCTTTGTCACCTACTGGCACCTAACATAATCCTAAGCAAGTGGCATGCATGGTGCTTAATCTCTCTGTCGTTTCATTGAGGAGAGCATGGGCTTTTAATATGTGCCATAAAGTTAGCTTCAACAATCAGAAGGCGGCAGAAAGCTAAAGTAATAATATATATCATCTGCTAATCACAGACATTAGCGTCTTCAGCTTACCTGACCTACTAAACTAGATAGACAAACGAAGGAAAAAAAGAAAGAACAAATCCGGTGTTTCGCCTGAGGTGCCTAGTTTAAAAGAACAGAACTCAAGTCAAGACCAAATTCCTCACAGAACGACCAAACGCTTTCTGAAAAATTGCTGTGCTGAACCAGGGGAAAACAGGGAAGCTGCAGAAAAAGTTGCTCAAATTATCGCTAAACAGGGTAACAAGAAAGCATTTAGTTGAAGCCACCAGCCAACCCCAGTGGGAGTAGAAGATAGCACATCCGTTGCTGCGACGAGACAAACCGGGACCAACCTGCTAGCTAGCGTCTCCCCGCTCTAAATCCTGAAGAATCCAAAGAACCTTCCCCGCAACCATCCTTTTCTTTTTTATCCCCGGCAGGACGATCGACCTCCCAGCCGTAGACTATCTTCGATCCAGAAATAATTTCAACCCTAGTACAGTATTCAGGAGATAGGAGTAATCCAGATCCACACATCCGAGGCTTAGGTCGGTCTCGGACACTACAATTGTACAGAAGCTGGATGGTTACACTTAAGGTACCTTAAAGTGATTATTGGTTTAGCTTTCTTACTCTTTTTATAAGCATACTTTCCAAACTAATAAACAATATATTTTTTAAAAAAATTTATAAAAAAGTTTATTTAAAAAATCAAATAAATTTATTTTTTAAGTTTATAATAATAAATACCTGATTAATCATGTTGTCGGCGAAATGGGACTGGGGGTCCCACAGCCTGCGGGGACGCGTGGATCTCCGGCCACATCGGCTCCTCCGGAGGACATATCCTGCACGACCGGCGGCCAGCAGGGAGGCCGTGTCTCCCGCCGGTCGTCCGTGCCCGGAGCGCCTCCTCCGGCCCCGGGCGAGTGCCGCCCGGAAGCGCCGCCTCCGGCCCCGGGCGAGTGTTGCCCGGGAGCGGGCCGCCCGGGAGCGCCTCCTCCGGCCCCGGGCAAGTGCCGCCCGGGAGCGCCTCCTCCGGCCCCGGGCGAGTGCCGCCCGGGACCGGAGGCGCCGCCTCCGGGCGTGTGTGGCAACCAGGCGACCAGACCAGCCGCTCGCAACACCCGACGGGGGCTCCTCCAGGCGTGGCGCAACAGGCGGCTGCTGGCATGGGCGTGCTCCAGCCGCCCACAGCAGCAACAGCTCCGGCATGAGCGTCGTAGGCAGACGTGTGCACAGGAGAGCTCACCGGAAAAGCTCTCTCTCTGTATTCTGGCACTGTAGACTCCCCTAATCTATAAAGGAGGATCCAAGCCACCGAACCGAAAAGAGAGGTGGGAGCATTAGGAACCCCGAGCTCGGACTCTGACTAGACCTCGGGCTCTCCGACTCTAGCTCATTAACAGACGACTGTTCTTCTTCCTCAGCTCCGGCTGAGCTCACTTTGTAACCGCATTCATTCTCCCACATAGCCATACACACAGGAGTAGGGTATTACGCTCCGGCGGCCCGAACCTGTATAAAACGCCCCCTGTCTCTCTCTCTCTCTCTGGCTTGCGATCTTCGCGGTTCGGATGGTCCGGACCGTGTTCGGACGGTCCGGACCCCTATCTTCCAGCTCGGGCCCCTCTGTTTCCGCCCCGAGCGCTGATCTCTCTTCTTCCGCTTGACGCCGGCTCCACCTGAGAACCACTCCCCTGGCCGAATCTCAAAGGGGGGTCTCCTGACTTCCCGCCGTCGAGGTTTCTTCCTCCGACAGCTGGCGCGCCAGGTAGGGGGAGTTTCCTTTTCAGGTGGTACGCCGGCAGCACCGGCGCGCTCCATGGCGACCGGCCATCATCATCAGCAGGATTCCGACGACGAGTCCGGCGGCTTCACCCCGCCGGACAATGCTAGCCCTCTGGTTAGCTCACCGCGTTCCCCCACGTCTTCCTGGGGGCGCGCGGTGCGCGCTGCACGGGCCGACTTCACCCAGTGGCGGCCTAGCCGAGCGGCCTCGGCACCTCCCTCCGCGGAGGGAGCCGGTAAGTGCCCGGCTGGGTCCGCCACGGCCTCATTCGTGAGGCGCAAACAGGCGCGCCGCTCCACGGCGCGCCACCATCAAGACATCCAGCCGACGACGCCGCAGGAAGCCCTCCTGGCGGCGAAGGCTCTCCTGCGCCACCCCCCAGCTTCCACCGGGGGCAGCGGCCGGGAAAGGCGGTGGCTCGGTGAAGTCGCCCACCTCGTAGGTACGGCCCATCGCCTGATCACCGCCGGCAATTATGCAGGAGCCGGCGAGTCCTCGCATTCCGCCTCGCGCCGGGACAGGAGGAAGCGCCAGAAAGCCAAGGCGGCCGCTGAGAGCTCCGCCTTGGCCGCTGCGGCCAGCCCCCGGGGCGACATCGCCCACGAGGACGACGACGGCGGCGGTAAGCGGCAAAGGGCCGCACGTGCGCCGCCGCCGCAAATGGCCCGGGGATGGTGCGCCTTCCACCAGACGGACCGGCACGACCTGACAGAGTGCCGCGCCGTCGAACGCTTGGCCAAACGCCTCGAGGAGCGGCAGTAGGCCGAGCCCGGTCGAAGCCCTTGGCTCCCGGGCGCGCATATTAAGCCCCGGTCGAAGCCCTTGGCTCCCGGGTGCGTATCTAGCCCCGGTCGGAGCCTGGTTCCCGGGGAGCGTCGACTATACCGGTTCTGGTTCTTTGGTCGGCTTTTGGTTTAATGAAAATCTCTCCTCCTTATTAGAAGAAATCTTCCCCTTTTCCCTTGTCCTAGGGTACGGCTGCCCGGACTCCATCGGACGCGATGGCGAGTCCGGGCGGTTCGACCCGACAGAGTCCGGGGCCTCCGGGTCCCGGACACACATAGGGTACGGCTGCCCGGACTCCATCAGACGCGATGGCAAGTTCGGGCGGTTCGTCCCGACTCAGCCCGGGGCCTCCGGGTCCCGGTGTGATAGTCCGGACCACGCCGCCATGTCGAGCGCAGGTCCGGGCAGGCCGCTCCCGGTTGAGGATCTTCTCCCGGTGTCAAGAGCTCGCACCCTCGCAAGGGAAGCCGAGCCCGAGCACGGCCCCTGGCAGGCCAGAACCAGAGGGCATCCTCGCTGCCCTCGGTAGCGGGGCTCGTGCCCGCTCCTCGCGCCATGGCCTCAGGTCATGACACGCGAGTTGACGGTTGGGCACGTACCAATCATATTCCGCAGGCAGCAATCGTGGCGTGCGTGGCAGAGCGCCCCTCGCCGGCAAACGTACGGCCTGGGACTTACCCCCCGGGCACGACTCTGAGGAGCCCGACCCGGGGCGGCATCGCCAAGGCGAGTGCGCGCCTAGGAACGTGGCACCCGGAATGACCAACGCAGGGCGCGAGTATCCGGACAGCATCGCCTCGGCAAGGGCGGGTCCGGGGAAGTCGTCCCGACGCGGTCCATGTCCTTACCCAGGCCTCCGTGCCCGGGCACATGGCAACAATACATATCAAGTCGCATTTCAGTCCGGGGCTCCCTGGGTCCCGGGCACATATTTGAGCCGAGGCACGGATTCCCGAATCCGTGCCCTGGGTCCGACACCAAGGAGCCGAACCAGGGCGGCATCGCCAAGGCGAGTGCAGGCCTAGGAACGCGACACCCGGAATAGGGCGTGAAGCCCGGACAGCACCGCCCCGGCGAGAATGCGTCCGGAAGGTCATCTCACATCCCATATTCAAGCCCGGGCCCCCGGAACCCGGCTTATATCAAAAACGTATTCCAGTCCGGGGCCCCCGGGTCCCGGACACATACCTTCAGCGCTGGCCGGGGCCCCCGGGTCCCGAGCGCATGCTTCTCCCTAGTCTCGGGGCTCGCGAGGGAAGCGAGTCCGAGGTCCATCCCTATTCACCATGTGTAGAGTAGATCTTTCCCCGGCGGTCCTGGGGACGATTCATATCACCCCAAGCCGGGCACCCGGGGAGACATAGTTTCTTCCTGGTGTACCGGGCCGAAGCCATTCTGTCGCCAGATCTTCTTCGGCTCTTGGGCACAGCCCTACATCGACAAACATCAACCACGACAATAGGCAGCTCGACAACCTCGACCTCCTCGAGGGACGAAGGTGGCGCGCTCCGCTCCGCGTCGCTCGTTACCAGCTAGGCCTCAAGCGCTATCCTTGGCGTCAAGTTCGGGCCCGATCGCTTCAGGTTTGGGGTTCGAATCTCCGCCGTATCTTCTTACGGGTCGGAATGAAATCTTCCCCCCGTGGGAAGGCCCCTCCCTGGTTATCGGAACTTCCCAACCGGGCTCGGTAAGCCTGGAAGCATCATCACAAATACTACCTGAAAACACATCCTGTAAGTGCCTCTAAACCTCAGCACTGATCGAGGCCGATGCGCATTCGCTTTCCATAGTAATACTTTTATTATCGTTCCCGGGCTCGTGCCCTTATCCTTTCTTTGCGTCGCGATCATGGCGATCTCCCCCCGGGGGCATAATCGGGTCGCGCCCGTGCGGTGGCTGGGTGTTGCGCCTAAGCATCTATTCCCTACCAGCGAGCTACCGTATCCCATCTGCTAAACCCCGGACATCGTCTAAGCCCCGGCTTGCGGTGCCCCGCTCTGGTTGGCTTCGGGCTCGGTTTTTTCCGCTGCTAGGGGGTAGATTCCTTATGCGCAATCCTTTCCACCGCTCGGTCGCGACCACGAAGAGGCCCCTAGGAGGTGGTAGACGCAACAGCTCGCAGCATGGAATAGACAGGGGAACGAGCCAAGTGCTCTCACGGTTCATCATGTAGAGCCTGTTGTCGCGGCATCACTGTGCCCCCTAGGCCAACGGTGCCCGGGGGCACGAAGGACCCCCAGATCCCGAAGACGGATAGGGGCCGAACCTGCGGGCCTTGCCGCTCCACAAGACTCGCGCCCCGGGGAACCGGGTCCCGGGGCGGGCGACCGTCGTGTTCGCTGCCCCCGAGGACCGAGTTCCCGGGGCAGGCGGCGGTGCCAGGGCCCGGACAGGGGCCATAGGCCCGACGGCTACTCGCAGCTGCTGGATCTCGCTGTCGGACGACGCCCGGCACTCGGCGTTCCTGGACACAAGGCTCCGAACACCAGCGACCTTCGAACAACACAATAAACCAAGGTACAAAAATATATGCATGATCATATACATATGCAAATACCTCTCTTTGTACAAGACAGGCAAAACCGGAGCGCGAGCACGAGCAAGACCCGGGTCGCACGGGTCGCGGTCACCGGTGTACTTCTGACCGGACCCCGGGCGACGTCAGAAGGGGAGCACTCGGGGGCATGGAGGGCCCCCGAGCCCCGAAGGCGGCCGCGCATGGCGTCAGAAGGAGACCGGCGCCTTCCTCAACCTCTTCGCCAAGCATCAGCTCTACGAGATGATCGCCGCGGTCGAAGAACCCCGCCTCCGGGGCAGCGGGCTCAACCACGGCCTCCCGCGCTTTCCTCGCGAACTACCGCGACGTCCTCGCGAACTACCGCGACTCCCACGCAAGCTGCCGCCACTTCCTCGCGAAATCCCGCGATTTCCCCGCGATTTCCTCGCGCGCGGCGAACTCACACCCCCGAGTCGCGAGCCCGGCCTCTTGGGCCCGAGCGCTTTCTTCTCGGGAAAATATTTCCTTCTCCCGCGCCTCTATCTCGGACCAGGCGCAGGAGGACTCGTCGGCGGCGGATCCGGTGGCGACTCCCATCGGACGGCGCACCCCTCTGCCGCCGCGATCTCCGGCCCGCGGTCGTAACGAAGAACTCGCTGGCGAAGCCCGGGACCCGGGCGCATATCGCCCGTATTTGTTCCCGGCCACATGTCCAGGCTGCACAACAAGTCATCAAGCTCTACCAGCACAAGATGAACCAGGTGGACCCAGCGTCCCCTCGATTCTTCAAAGACGTGGCCCCGTTTCTGCCCGGAGCGGTTTCGGCCGAGCAACAGGGCCAGGGGCCACTGTCGGCGAAATGGGACTGGGGGTCCCACAGCCTGCGGGGAAGCGTGGATCTCCGGCCACATCGGCTCCTCCGGAGGACATATCCTGCACAACCGGCGGCCGGCAAGGAGGCCGTGTCTCCCGCCGGTCGTCCGTGCCCGGAGCGCCTCCTCCGGCCCCGGGCGAGTGCCGCCCGGAAGCGCCGTCTCCGGCCCCGGGCGAGTGTTGCCCGGGAGCGGGCCGCCCGGGAGCGCCTCCTCCGGCCCCGGGCGAGTGCCGCCCGGGAGCGCCGCCTCCGGCCCCGGGCGCGTGTCGCCCGTGCCCGGAGGCGCCGCCTCCGGGCGTGTGTGGCAACCAGGCGACCAGACCAGCCGCCCGCAGCACCCGACGGGGGCTCCTCCAGGCGTGGCGCAACAGTTGGCTGCTGGCATGCGCGTGCTCCAGCCGCCCACAGCAGCAACAGCTCCGGCATGAGCGTCGTAGGCAGACGTGTGCACAGGAGAGCTCACCGGAAAAGCTCTCTCTCTGTATTCTGGCACTGTAGACTCCCCTAATCTATAAAGGAGGATCCAAGCCACCGAACCGAAAAGAGAGGTGGGAGCATTAGGAACCCCGAGCTCGGACTCTGACTAGACCCCGGGCTCTCCGACTCTAGCTCATTAACAGACGACTGTTCTTCTTCCTCAGCTCCGGCTGAGCTCACTTTGTAACCGCATTCATTCTCCCACATAGCCATACACACAGGAGTAGGGTATTACGCTCCGGCGGTCCGAACCTGTATAAAACGCCCCCTGTCTCTCTCTCTCTCTGGCTTGCGATCTTCGCGGTTCGGACGGTCCGGACCGTGTTCGGACGGTCCGGACCCCTATCTTCCAGCTCGGGCCCCTCTGTTTCCGCCCCGAGCGCTGATCTCTCTTCTTCCGCTTGACGCCGGCTCCACCTGAGAACCACTCCCCTGGCCGAATCTCAAAGGGGGGTCTCCTGACTTCCCGCCGTCGAGGTTTCTTCCTCCGACACATGTACTAATGTCTTGTTTTGTGTGTGAGTGATAAGAACGGTACCTTAGAGGATGTTTGAATTAGCTTGTAGGTGTGATTTATAAGCCGTACGCGAAACGAGAAACATTATTAGATCATGATTAATTAAGTATTAACTATTAAAAACTTGAAAAATAGATCTATTTGATTTTTTAAAGATATTTTTGTATAAAAAGTTTTTTTAAAAAAACACACCGTTTTACGCTTTGAGAAGCATGCTAACAGAAACCGAAACATAAGCTATAAACCACTAGCAAAAAAAACACTACCTTAATCCTTTTACTTGTGAGAGAGCCAATGCTTGGACTAGTTTCAATAGGTTGATAGCAAGTACAATAAAGATGACACTGCAAGATATGGTAGGATTCACGTCAGCGTAATCCTACGTGTGGATTACATGTAGTCGTAAAAAATGACGAGAGAGTGTGTAGTTAGATATAAATTTGTAGCCAAGCTATAGCAGTAAAATTAGGGTAACTCATATGTAACATTTTGTAAGCCACTGTTGGCTGAAATATACATAAGTGGTGAACCCAAAAAGAGTAATAAATAATTATTGTATAAGCCAGCTAATGCCTCCATCCAAAAATATTACAATCCTAGATAATACGAAATTAAGAGACCTTTTACAGTGCTTGAAAGGTATCTCATGTATCTTCTAAATCAAACAGTATCAACCGTTGATATTTAAAGGATAAATTAGAAATAGAAAATAAGTCAAACGATCAAATTATTTTCCGACATTTACGTTATTTAACAAATAAAAAAAAGCAAGCTGGCCGCCTCGAGCTGCTCGCCGAAGGTCACCAATGCGCTGCTCGCCCGCCGCCGAGGTCGCCGAGGCTGCTGCTTGCCCGCCGCTCCACCGTCCAGGCCGCTGCTCACCTGCCGCTGAGGCCGTTGCTCCGTCACTGAGGTCGCCGAGGCCGCTGCTCGCCCACCACCGAGGCCGCTGCTCGCCTGCCGCCAAGGCCGTTGCTCCGCCACCGAGGTCGCCAAGGCCGCTGCTCGCCCATCGCCGAGGCTGCTGCGAGGCCGAGCATGCTCGCCCGCTGCCGCGGCCGCTGCTCACCCACCGCCGTTGCCGCTGCTCTCCCGCTGCCACCGCTGCTCACTCGGTGCCGAGGTCGCCGAGGCCGCTGCTAAGGTCCCTGAGGCTCGCTTCGAGGAGTACCGTGAGGCGGTGAAGCTCAAGGCGAGCAAGCTGCCCAAGAAGCACCCGCGCTGCCTCGCCGACGGCAACGAGCTGCTGCCGCATCATCCACCACGGTTTCTCTGCCAAGGAGGGCAAGGCCGGCATCGGCGTCTTCACCACGTCCACCAGCGGCCGCGCCTATGAGTCCATCGAGGCCTCCGGTGGCGGCGGCGACGACCCGGCCGGCACGCGCAAGGCGCTGCTGGTCTGCAGGGTCATCGCCGGCAGGGTGCACAAGCCGCTCGAGAACCTCAAGGAGTTCACCGGCTAGACCGGCTTCGACTCGCTCGCCGGCAAGGTCGGGCCCTACTCCAACATCGAGGAGCTCTACTTGCTGAACCCGAGGGCGCTGCTCCCGTGCTTCGTGGTCATCTACAAGGCTTAACTCCACTCTAGAGTCCACAGGCTTGCATTGCAACGACTAATTAATCAAGTAATTAACCATTCTTTCCTTCATGTACTAGCTACCGATCGATTGCCAGCTTTGTTGCCGTCTCGCATGCTGCTGCGGCCGCTGCTCACCCGCCGCCGTTGCCGCTGCTCTCCTGCTACCATCGCCGCTCGCCCGGTGCCGAGGTCGCCGAGGCCGCCGCTCGCCCGTCGCCGAGGCTGCTGCCGAGGTCGCCGAGGCCGAGTATGCTCGCCCACTGCCGCGGCCGCTGCTCACCCGCCACCGTTGCCGCTGCTCTCCCGCTGCCACCGCCGCTCGCCCAGTGCCGAGGTTGCCGAGGCCGCTGCTCGCCCACCGCCGAGGCCGCTGACGAGGTTGCCGAGGCTGAGCATGCTCACCCGCCGCCGTGGCCGCTGCTCACCCGCCGCCGTTGCCGCTGCTCTCCCTTCGCCACCGCCGCTCGCCCAGTGCCGAGGTTGCTCGCCCGCTACCGAGGCTGCCGCTCGCCCGCCGCCGAATGAGATTGACGCGGAGGATAGTACGCATTTGTCCTTAACCACACAAATTAACCTACAAGCTAATTACCATTTTAGCCTTCCACCTTTAAATACCTGGCCCACACTTGGGTACCTTTTCATCGGTACCTCTTATTCTACTGTGGTAGATTAGAGATAATTAATGGTCCTAATTAATTCCAAGCACCTAAGAAAATCTCTTAATGGTAGTGACAAATTACATAGGCATCCCTTATTTAATGAGAATTGGTTAAGAGTGGGAGGATAATTAGAATAATATGGATAGAAATTTGAATATGGGGTGACTAGTAGTTTTCTAAGATCGTATATCTTTTGTGGGACGGAAGGATTACTGTATTGTTTATATATGACATATACCTTAACACTATGACCAGCAGTTGGCTTTGTTATTGTAGTTGCTTTAGTTTTTGAGTTTTGTCGCACTTCAATAATTCAAAGCCACACGCATGAGATGTCGTTCTTCTCGTTCTTCAATAAAATCACTCCGTTATCTAAAAAACATCAAGGAAAAGTGATTGTTGATAGGATTAGTTACAGGTTGCAAAGCTTTCTACATGGTTGTTTTGTTAGGTATCACGTGGTTGACCGTGAGCTAATTAGCCGTGTCAAGAGAAAAGTTTGAATTACAAAATCATCTTGCATAAAAAAAGAAAATCCGACAGAAAAGAAATATCTTACCTGAAAATAAAAAATCACTTGATAAAAAAAAACAAGCTCAACATGTAGATGTACCGAATGCTAATGCATGTGATGGCTGAGCTCAGGATGGCTTTTGAGCCCCCGACAGTGGCACCACTCTTGAGTTCTCAGCCTGACGGGTCTCACAGCGTCCCCCTTGTTTAGCTCACTCAACCTTTGGCACCGTGTAAAGTGGAGATTGTGAGGAAATGAAAATAATAGCTAACGGTCAGTAGTGGATATGATTTTTTTTTCATCCGACTCTATCAGTTATTCTACTCTTAAAAAAAATGAAAAGTTAGACGAAGATAGGTTCTAAATCTAACCTAACTCATAATTTTTATGGCTATAAATATCTATATGTAGTCACGCGTGTTGTTTGTACATTTTATATTATATGTTTGCATATGGATACACATAAAAGTTTTAGATATGAGAATAATTGTTTTTACATTTTATATTCTAGACTTAAAAAATTACTTGGGAGTTGAATCCATTGTACTGCCTTTGGCTCAAAATATAAGTATTTCTAGTCTTCAAATTTTCTATCACAATATAAACATTCTTGCACGGATTTTCATGATTTTTTATCATTTCAATGATTCCAAAGTCTATTAGATACTTTGAAAAGGAATCAAAGCAATTCGAAATTCAAAAATTGACACATGAAGTGATTAAAAAAAAAAATCTTTTGACATAAACTTACTATTTGTTAAACAACCTAGAAATCCTTATATTTTGGAACAGATAAAGTAATTTGTAACTCCGGAACACAACGCTAGATTTGATTTTTGAAGTGCTCTCCAACTGAGATCGTCCCTTTTCACATGGCGCAACATTCTATATTGGAGAGACCTGCTTAAGAAGGGTGTGAGATGGGGGATTTGGAATGGAGCTTCAATCAAGAATCTCAAGGACAATTGAATCTCGGGAATCAAGACCGAGATAGTGAGAACCCCTGTCCCTATCCCAGTTGATATAATGATGGATTTTTTGATAAATGCCGCAAGTGTGGCTTGGAATGAGGAGAGAGCGAAATACTTTTTCGATGAAGCCATTGCTGACTTGGTCTTGCAGATCCCTATTAGTCGTCATGGGGGAAAGACTTTGCCTCTTGGCCACATGACAAATGGGGTTTGTTCTTTGTTCGCTCGGCCTACAACCTGGCAAGATCGGTTCTTCTTTGCCCAGAGTTCAAGTGGTCGTGGTTCGTCCTTAGGTCTGACCACAATTTCTCAAACTTAGAAGGCACTAAGGAAGATCAAGGCGTTAAGGAAGATGGTAATTAATCTCTGGAGGATTGTCCATGATTGCTTGCCTACAGGCTTCCAACTATGAAGGCGCCATATCCTAGCAAAGGATGGGTGTTCTTTTGTGGCCGTGATGATAGAGTAGGGCATGTTTTTCTTCTATGTCCTTTTGCTGAAACGGTTTGGAAGACAATAAAAGGAAAATTTGATCTAAATATGTGCAAAAAAGGGCCACTAAGCATGATACAGTGGGTTTTTGACCTCTTGGGGCGCAACTCTTGCCTCTAGAAGACGGCTATAATTATCACACTTTGGCACATTTGGGAGGCAAGAAATTATACAAGGAACAACTCTGACCCTTCTCACCCTCGCCAAGTAATCTAGAAGATTGTGGCGTATGTGGACATGATAGAACAACACTACTTCAGGTTTGTGAATGTTGATAGGTGTGACCTCTCTCACTCATCTCCTAGATGGAGTCCACTGCCAACAAGAACAATTTTCATTAATTCAAATGCTACCCTTTTTCAAACATCCAGAGAGGTGGGGCTGGGGGTTGTGATACATGATCATCGAGAGCATGGGATTTGGACACATCAGCACCAAGCCATCTTTTCACCCGAGGAGAGCTTAGTTCGGTGCGATGTCGTGAAATGTTTCGATAGCATCATACCTTGCTTATCTTCCTTTTAAATCACTACCTGGCAAGAAAGAAATATGCATCAGCTAGGATTGGACCTAGGGGAGTCTTGCTTGTTTGCTTTCAACGGCTGATCTACAGGATATTTCCTGCCTAATATTGCTGAAGCAATGACAATCCGAATCCGAAGTGCTTTGCAATATACAAAGGAGGACGGCTATCAAAAGGTGATTATGGCTTCGGATTGTCTTTCCATCATCTAGAGAATCCAAACGCCGACACATAATCAGTCCATGGCCGGTCTCTAGTTGGAGACATAAAAAATCTAGCGGCTGGGTTCCTAAAATGCTCTTTTATGCATGTTCACCGCTTGTCTAATATAGCGGCATATACTTTGGCTCATTGTTCAAAGCTATGAACCTATAATGCCTATTGTTCTGTAATTCCGGAATACATCCAGAAATACTTAGTTTTGATGCTTGTTAATCAATGAAGTGTCGTTATTATCTAAAAATAGCGTGACTGTTTAAGTTATAGTCACACTAAAAACTACACAGGAACCAGATCTGGACGAGATGGGATGGGGAAGGCCTACCTAAGCAAGTAGGAGTAGGCAAGTTGCTATGTTGAAAGCAGATCACGGAGGGTCGCAGCTTGCATAGCCGCACCGATCACTGCATCAGCCCGCCTTGCTGCTACTCTGCTACTGACTGCGCCTAGTCCAGGCCACGACCCAAGCCCACGACCCGCACCACAACACGCGCACGCACGAACCAACAAGTAGCCAGCCAGCCAGCCAAACAAACCCACCAACCAGCCTCGACGATCTTTCCGCGTTATTCTCCTCCCCTCTCCTCTGCTCTCTGCTTCCCTCACCTCGCCGCTTTTATATAAGGCCGCCTCCTCACTCCCTCCTCCCCCACCACGCACGCGGCACAGACGCACTCCCCCACTGCCTCAGTTCAGCTCCACTCAAGGTGATAGAATTCAGCTGTCTCCAAGATCGACGCCGCCATGGGCTTCCCCGTGGGGTACTCGGAGCTGCTCCTCCCGAGGCTGCTGCTCCAGGTGCTCCTCCTCCTCGGCCACCTCCACCGCTTCCTCCTCTGGGCCTTCCACGCTGTCGGCCTCGGCGACCTCATCGACAACCCGCCCGTGGCGGCCACGGAGCAGGAGCTGATGCAGGGGCGCGGCGGGGTGGCCGAGGCATGGGCGTCGTCGACGCTGCAGCACCGCCGGCCCGAGTTCAGGGCGTTGCCGCCGATGGCCATCGAGGAGGCGCTCCCCGTGGTGCGGTTCGACGAGCTGGTGGCGTCCGCCCCGGCGGCGGTGTGCGGGGGCGGCGACTGCGCGGTCTGCCTCAGCGGCATCGGCGGCCGCGACGAGGTGCGGCGGCTGGCCAACTGCCGCCACGTCTTCCACCTGGGGTGCCTCGACCGCTGGATGGCGCACGAGCAGGGCACCTGCCCGCTCTGCCGCGCGCCGCTCATCCCCGACGAGCTCTTGCCCGCCGCCGCCGCCGGCCTACCCGACCCCTCCGACTACGACCTTTCATACTACCCATCCCCGCTGCCGCTGGCGCCCACCCCGAGGCTGCTGCGGCCACACGAGCTGCTACTCAACGGCTTGGGCGGTTTCCAGTGAGACGCCAATCCACCTGTCCGGTCAATTTCGTTGCAACCGGCATGACCGCCGCCAGAGCTCCTCAACTACGGCACACGGGCACACGGCTGTTCGCCTTTCGTCACCGAAAGCCAACGGCAGAGAAGAGCGACCTGATTTTGTACATAGGCGCCAGGAAAAAACCGACAAGTAGGGATAGTTTGCTGCTATATGTAGGTCGATTCCATCTTCCAAGTCCGCGAAGTTGTGAATCCTTTTCGCAGATTATTATTAAATTTGTTGAAACAGAGCAGTTTGGTGCTTGCTAATTTAGCGAGCCGTTTACTTCAATCTCTCTACGCTATCCAAATCTTACCCGTCTCTTTGTCTCGTCGATTCTGAACAGTCACCGAGTATTACCTGACCTGACCGTGAAGATCTCTCGTGATCTAACTGACGGCCTGTTTGACCGGTTTCGCGTCATTGCGCGGCAACAGCACTGACAGGTGGAGCACATCCATTAAGTTAAATATGCGGCTAAATCCGGTCAACGCGTAGCTCTCGACCGCGATAGACTACCAGCTGCAGGGCAGCAGCCGCGGCCGGGCACTAATCTATTCCGTCCCGTGTAGCTGCGTCGAAAATTCCTAATCTCACGCGGTGGCCGCCTAGATCGAAGGCTGCCAGCCTACGTGCGTGAATGTACCATAGTTACGGGGTATATACGAGTATAATAAACAGCAAAGATGGAAAGCCCAGAAGCCGGCTCGTCCCTTCACCTCCTTCCTCTCAACCACACCGAAACTTTACTTAGGTAGTGTTTTTTTTGAGTTTGTGGCTTATGTCTTTTTTTTAAGCACGTTTCTTTAAACTCAAAACAACGTGTTTTTTTAAAACCTTTTCTATTGAAAGTATTTCTTAAAAAATTAAATAGATTTATTTTTTAAATTTTAATAGTTAATATTTAATTAATCATGAGTTAATGATGTTTCTTGTTTTGGGTGTGACAAAACGCACAAGCAAACACAACCTTTGTTCGACTACAAACGTGTACTACCGGAAAAAAGTTCTTAACTCGAGATAAGCTACGGTTTGGGAGGATGGGTTTTGGTTTATTACATTTAACCTTTCATTGTATAACGCGTACAAGAGGGAAGTTGACCCCGACAGGTAGGGAAAGACAACATGTATCGTGCCATCCCGTCACGGTTAGAACAACGATCCAAATGTTCAGACCTATACTCAAGGCTTCGTGTATGGCAAAATGTGGCGGATTTCGCAATCTGTGGAGTTGCAATTGACAAGCGGAGTATCGATGAAAGGATAGGCCTTTGGGGGCCCGCAGGATCGGCGTCATATACATTGGACGTCGGGTGCTTTCCGGCCCAACACGCTTTCGACGTGCCGTGAATCGGGTGGCCTACCCAATTCCGCCCTCGCTGTCGCGGGTTCACCTATAGAAAGGGACCAATATCCTTGCCGAGTTTTGTTTCCGAGGGAAGAAATCTGAGGAGGACTATCTCTACAGGGAGACGTTGTGGTCTTTGATGTGTACATGTTGCAGCTCCATAAAATGGTACACACAAGTGGCACGTTTGGAGGCAGGGATACCGGAGAATCTTCCAAAATAAAATCAGTTTCGAGGGCTCAAGTGGCCCATTTACAGCTCAAAGGGCATCGAGCGACCTTCTAACAACTGTAGTAGATTGAATGGCAGAGATCCTGCCTCTTTTTTCTTTTTTCAAAATAAACTTCATAAACAATAAAATCCTACTATCTGCATCACTGCAGGTCTGCAGCCTTGTTGAATAAGAAGAGACACACACATTATATACTACCTCCGTCGCATGTCTTTCTAGGTTAAATTTTTTTCTAAAATACTGTCCCCTTTCAAAATATAAGGACTTTTTAAATCCAGATTCATAGCTAGAAATTCTTATATTTTAAAATGGAGATAGTAATTATCAGCTTATAGTCCTATCAATCATATCTTATTTAAATTTCTTCTTATTCTACCCCAACCATACATCATTTGATAAGAAGTAATAATTTTTTAAAACATTAATCTATATTAAATAATCTAGATTATAACTATTTTAGGACAGAAGAAGTAGCTAGGTGCAGGTATAGTATGGCAAGTAGAGACGCTCTAGCTGCAGTATTCATGAACTTGACCATGCATGGTCAGTTGGTAACTCGACACGGATGCCACCCGCAGATAGATCTTGTGCATCTCATGATCCATGTGCCTCGCCCTGACGACAAGGGAAAGAATCACATGCTTTTTTAGTTGTAACAGTGACGCCCTAGCACTAGCTCGTTCTGTGCCTGTCAAGATTGGGCGTTTATGCGTCCGCGACTTGGAAGTAGAAAGAGACGTTCAGCTAACGAGCGGAATCAGAGCGCCGATTCCTCTTTTCTACTGCTTCTACTGGTTTGGGCCAAAAACCCATCTGCTGTCTTTCTACTTTTTTGAAAGACCATGGGCCATAATTAAAAGCCAACGAAACCATCTGGCACGCGCGAAGCAC
The DNA here is from genome assembly GCA_003991445.1 of Oryza meyeriana var. granulata. NCBI lineage: Eukaryota > Viridiplantae > Streptophyta > Magnoliopsida > Poales > Poaceae > Oryza > Oryza meyeriana. The sequence continues at coordinate 434,509 of RYFJ01000194.1, forward strand.
AGGATGGCGAATCGAAACTGAAAAGACGAGATAGAAACAAACGAACCGAAGAGGAGCTGAACCGCTCCCATCAAACGCGCGGCGCGCGAGCAGAATGCGCTACCCGACGAGCTCGCACGCCACGCCATCCCAACCCGATCCATTGCCGGTCAAGATCTCTCTCTTCCAGCGAATCCAATCCGCTCCTTCCTCGCCAAGAAAGCTCGCTTCGTCGACGGCGACGGCAACGGCAGCGAGCGCGGGTGAGACCGTACAGACGGCCAGAGACGGCGCGGGCAATGAATGCTGCCGCCGCCTCCGCCGGCGGCGGCAAGGAGACACTGGCGGCCTCCCTCCTCCGCTACATCCTCCTGCTGATTCTTCCGTTCACCGTCCTCTACATTTTCTACACCCTACACGCCATTCTCTCCTCTACGCCCTCCTGCCCGCCTGATCGTCCCGTTGCCACAACCGCCACCACCTCCGCGTCCCTATCCCACCTCTCCACCCGCAACCATACGCCGTCGTTGTCGTCGTCCACGCCGCCGCCGCCTGCCCCGGTGTCGACGGCGACGACGACGCTGCAGCACGTGGTGTTCGGCATTGCGGCGTCCGCGCGTCTGTGGGAGAAGCGGAAGGAGTATATCAAGATCTGGTGGCGCCCTAACGGGGGCATGCGCGGGTTCGTGTGGATGGATCAGCCGGTGCGGGAGTCCAGCGTGCCGGCCGGATTGCCTCCCATCAAGATCTCCTCGGACACCTACGGCTTCCCTTACAAGAACCGCCGCGGCCACCGCTCCGCCATCCGCATCTCCCGCATCGTCTCCGAGACCTTCCGCCTCGGCCTCCCCGGCGTGCGCTGGTACGTCATGGGCGACGACGACACCGTCTTCCTGCCAGACAACCTCATCGCTGTGCTCCGCAAGCTCGATCACCGGCAGCCGTACTACATTGGCTACCCTTCCGAGAGCCACCTGCAGAACATCTTCTTCTCGTACGGGATGGCGTTCGGCGGCGGCGGGTTCGCCATCAGCCAGCCGCTGGCGGCGAGGCTGGAGCGGATGCAGGACGCCTGCATCCACCGGTACCCGTCGCTGTACGGAAGCGACGACCGGATCCAGGCGTGCATGGCGGAGCTGGGCGTGCCGCTCACGAGGCACCCGGGGTTCCACCAGTACGACGTGTACGGGGACCTCCTCGGACTCCTCGCCGCCCACCCGGTGGCGCCGCTCGTGTCGCTGCACCACCTTGACGTGGTACGGCCGCTCTTCCCCAACGCGCGGTCGCGGCCGGCGGCGGTGCGGAGGCTGTTCGATGGGCCGGTGGCGCTGGACTCTGCCGGGGCCATGCAGCAGTCGATATGCTACGACGCAGGCAACCGGTGGACGGTGTCCGTGTCGTGGGGGTTCGTGGTGACGGTGTCGAGGGGCATGATCTCGGCGCGGGAGATGGAGATGCCGGCGCGGACGTTTTTGAACTGGTACCGGCGCGCCGACTACAAGGCGCACGCGTTCAACACGAGGCCCTTGGTGCGCCGCCCCTGCGAGAAGCCGTCGCTTTACTACCTCTCGTCGTCGCGGCGCACGGTGGCGCGCGACGGGGAGACCACCGTGACGACGTACCAGCGGTGGCGCCACCGCAATGACGTACGGCCGCCGTGCCGGTGGAAGATCACAGACCCGGACGCGCTGCTCGACACCGTGGTCGTGCTCAAGAAGCCTGACCCCGGCTTATGGGACCGGGTAATCCTCCCTGACCTCTTTTCATCTGTCAGTAACTCGCAACTTCATTTATTACATTGATATGTACTAACAGAGGATTGAGCAATTTAATCATGGCAGTGTAAATTGCAAATCTTGCTCCTAATACTGTACAAATTATACTAACTGGCAGCTTACATGAATGTCCAGTCTCCAATGCGAAATTGCTGCAGGGTGCTGTCGTCTCCCAAAGGACAGGAAGGAAACAAGACGATGACCATAGACGTGGGTGTATGCAAGGATTGGGAGTTCAGCCAAGTGTAATCCATTAGATGGACAGAAGACAGAAGTGCATAGGTGATTCATTTTTCTTCTCCTTTCCTTGTATCCCTGTAACAATAGGATGACAAGGTGCCACTTAGATAGTAAAGGCACATGTGACCAAAACATGAGAACTCTATTTAGCGGTGTGTTTTGGAAACTGTTTACAGTGCCATACCAAACCAAGAAAGTAACCACTTAGTTGTTACCTCTTGTTGCAGTAAATAGAAAAAGGGAAGGGTAGAACGGAACTATATTGTGCTCGCAAATTCAAGATTCGTATCGCTTGACAGAGCTGGCAGCTTTCAAAAGAATATCTTGTTCCACAGATGTCCACTCGTCCCTTCTCTACAATCATTAAAACAAATTGTTACAGTAATCAAGAAAATAGATGACAAATGACCACTCTAACTCTTAAGCTAGCAGCTCTTTAGGGTATGAAACGACGACTATGCCATGATAAATGTATCATGAAGCTCAAGTTGAGTTATAAGTCCCCCTAACATAAGCTCTAAAGTTTGACTGCTTCCCAAGAGCATTCACAATGTAAAAACTGCTTTGCCCTAAATCCCTCCATGTTGCCTAGAAAGAGCTGTAGAAACAATTTTTACAATGCAAGCATTGCTTTTACCTCTTCCACAAATATGTTAGTCATATTAATCTTTATTGTTGGGAGTGTAGAAAAATGTGACTTTCACTTTAGAGTACGAGGTCAGCCTATTTCTATATATTCTCTATTATCTTATCACCCTCTCTCCTCCATGTATAAGATAAAAGGCTGAGGTGTGTATAATAACATAGTCGTTTGTGCATTTTGAATGCTTTAAGTGCATTTATATGTAAAGAACTAACATAAAACAACACCACATAATCCCAAGATTTGACAAAAACTAACATAATTCATTTCCGTGATGTGATTAAATATCTACATACACAAACTGACCTAATTATACAAAGCAGTATCAACTGTGTTGTGAGAGTTCGTAGGTGATTTCTTGTGAAGTGAGTGCATGACATCGTACTGGATCTTATGACAATATGTGACATTATACTCCTAGCGCAGTGAACAGCGTGTGGTTTGTTGGGAGGGGATGTTACTTCGTTAGAAACCATGGTTATCTGTAGAGCTAGTGTCAATATGCAGTTGTGTATGTAACATGCATACACACACATTTATCGGTGCAGACTGCAGACTACACCACTAGCACATACCGGACAATACCAGTTTACCATAGCAAGTGCTTGTGAAGCCCTATATTATTTCACATCGAAGTGTAAGAAGTAAAAAACACTTATTAAAATCTCAAACATGTCAGAACTAACATACCATGCTTTTGATGTTGCAACCAATGGTAAGTTCTCCATGTGAACTTTCTAACCGTGAGAGAGAGCAACAAGGAGCATCAATGTTTGGGTTGGACCTTAACTTCACTTTATCTCCTCTGATACAGCAGGAATCTTTGCAAGGTCTTCAGTTCTTACAGGAATTTTCGCCACACTAGCACGCCACATGGCTCTTGATTTATTGAATATAATCTGTATTGTCAGATGAAATCATGTGAAGGAGGGTTAGCACGAAGAAGTGTCAAAAGAATTGTATATGAAATGGAAATGATGTCCAAGGTGCATTACTCGTTTAGAAAACAAAACTAAAGCAGAATCACCACAAAGGTGGAACATTACTTGGCTGGAGAACAGTGAGTGAGGAACTACAATAGGGAGGTTTTCTGGGTTGATCAACGCCGTAGATGTCAGTCCAATTTCAACCACTTTCCCTTCTATTGACCCAGCCTGGAAACGGAGATCACTTTAAATTACTCAAGTATTATTGCTCTGCATTTTGACATAGGAGTATCAAAGATAAGAAGACACTTCAAGATAATGAAACACTTCAAGATAAAGAGACACCTAAAGGCATGTTTACTGATCAGGATTATGAAGTATAGAATGCTTGAGAATTTTAATGAAGGTTTTGTTTTTCTAAGCCTACATTTATTCTTCCCACTGATAGCTTTCCCTTTTCACTCTTCTGAAAATATCCAACAAGAGCGTCTGATGCTCCCCAGGATATAGCATTCATCTGGATGGTTTTAATACCTATAGTCCTTTTTCTGAGAGTAGAATCAATTGCACCCATTTCTCTGGAAAAGAACTATACACAACTCATTCACTATTCTAGACTTAAAATTAGTATGCATTTAACCGAAATATGCTTACGATAGCATGTGTTATTTCAAAGTTTATCAAGAAATTGAGTTATTATTCATTTACATATATGATTCTCTCCTACAATTTTCATCTGCCTTTACTTTGTTCTTGTAAAATGATTAGCTTTCTAACAGACTGTGCCTTAGCTAGATAACTAAAAGCATATATATGAACTTTCCAGCAGGTAAGCTATTGAAACAACAGAATGTCTCATCCACAGTATTTGAAGGATCAAGACTTTAAACTTGGTAGCATGTATACAAATGTAAAATAAATTTACAATTCCAAAAAACAAAAATGCACCTTTATGTTGTCCCCAACCAAGAATGGCTTTGAAAATTGTAGAGAGAGCCCACTCAGTATGTTACCTAAGACATCTCTAGCAGCAAAAGCAGTAGCAACACCTAGAGGAGCATACAGAAAAACCTGTTAGTTCGCACTTTGTCCAAATTTTAGTTTTGGCCAGGAATATGCACACGATTTACTATACACACATTGACGAAGAAATTTTCATGAACAGAAACAAGTATTGGTTGAAACAAACAACTTCTTTTGTACTATTCCCTGAAGACTTGTTCCGACACCACCAACAGTCAATACTGACTGTACAGTACACCACAAGCTTCAGCAAGAGCCATTCCTCCAAGTGCAAGTAGTGCTAACGATGATATATATCAAATGCTGACAATTTGTCTCTAGCAATCCCTATAGCAGATTGGTTGGTCATAACATTGGCAATTAAGTTAGTTTTCCACCTGTGAAGGTAGAGATACAACAAATGCTCCTCTCCATGCTTGTGGGAGATAAGCTGAAATACTTGGCGCAACAACTGCTGCCCTGAAGGAGGAGAAAGAATTAGATACTTCGCATATATTCAGAACCAAATACAACACTGAAAAGCTATTTAATTATATGTTTATGTCTGAACAAGAAAGTATCTACAATCTGCATCATATTGTACAAACGAAGAAAAAGAGTATCATGCTACCATATCGTAAGGAAAAAATGTAGAACACCATATATTGCCAACAACTTTCTTGCACATAACTACTGCAGAGGATGCTCTAGAGGATCAAACAGGTGTAAAATGCATCATAGCATATCTCCTTTATAAAAAATATAAGATACTCCAGAGGAATTTCGGGATTTCCCTTAGAATAAGACGAAGGTGGTGGTTCTTAGGAATATAGGGCGAACTTGTCTAAAATTAGATGAAACTAAATGTCATTTCTAGCACCTGTACTGTAACAACACTATGCATTAAACAAATAATTTTCTCCCCGAAGCGTGAAGTTAGACCTCACATCTGCGAAAATTCCATAAAAGTGATAATATATTTTGCAGGATCTTCCAATGTACTCCACAAGCTTGTTTGATTGGAGATGTATTTCTTTGTTGACTCCCTCTGAAGTGTTATGAGAGGATTTTCCGATGTGTACTTGTGGAGCTTCCTAGAGCAATAGACATTACAAACCATGCAACTGTTGTGCCCATCAGTGTCCCACCTAGTGGAAGGACCATCTTCTGTAGATCTAGATAAGTAACATATAACTTTGGAAGCGAGGTACGATTGCATTAGTCTACTCCTTCAGTTTCTTTTTTTCGAAACTAAACCGGCAGAAGAACTGTCAATTATATTTCAATAAGCAGGAGTAAAAACCCAGGTGGGTTACAAGAAAATAAAAAAACGACACCACGACGAAAGATCTCGCCAAGCTCCTCAACAAGGAACACCAACCTGACTGGCTAGACAAGCCTACAGCACGCCCAACACAGACACTAACCCACTCAACAGACCATCGACGGAGTCCAAACACATGTTATCATTGCTGATCTTGCACAAAACAAGCAGCTCTGATTTCGCGTGGCAGACATTAGCCAAAGCCACCCTAACACCGCTTCCTACACACGGCAAGCACCAGCACAGCTAGAAAGAGACTGTGACATGTCATCGTTGCCAAGCTTCGTCACACCCCATCGGTGAAGCAGCTCCGACTTCACCTAGCAAAAACAAAGAGGAGCACTAGCTGCCTGCCGTAAAGCAAGGAGCGGGTCCAAGAAGCCCAAGGCCTCGCCAAACATCGCCGGCCTAAAGAGCCTTAGTGTGTTCGCAATGGGTCTTGAGCTAATGCGGATCACCCCAATGGCCACTGTAGCAAGAAAAGGCTCTCCAAAGCGACGCCCCCAAGGGGGACACGACGTGAATTGCCGCCGCCGCCTATCCGGAATCCGGAACAAGGTTTTCACCTAGAGATTGGTGGTGGAAGAAGGGGGGAACATGCCAAAACAACGCCTCCAAGGAGGGAAACGACGCCTAAGGGCATCGTCGTCATCAAACCAGCCGAACGGCCCGGCAAGACTTTTGCCGGCGATTCCCTATCCATCCCCCACGCACAACCAACCCGCACAGACGACCATCGCTTGGATAACGTACTGTGCCACCGCAGGAGAACTGCTTGTGCACCAACTACGGCTATAGTAGCATCTATAATAGAGTGACGGACACTATAAAATATCAATCAAGGTGTTGGCACCATCATCTGTGGTGCCAACTTCAGATGTTTCTGTGGAAGGAGCCTTGGCAATAGCATTTTCGTGATCGTCTGGCTTGGCTCTAACATCAAAGGAATACATGCGACGAGAACTTGAAACACTTGAGAAACCCAATGATTGATTGTGGTGAGAATTTGATGTAGTTAATTTACAGTGGTTTACATGAGATGAAAGGTGAGGTGCGCAGATTTTTGCTACGCTACTAACTTGTAAATGTTGATCTAGGTCATCAATTTGATAAGATGTAGAAATTCCCCATTTTGTAGTGTCCTCTGCACAGCTTAACCATCTCAGTGGAACACCAAAATATGGGCATGACGGAAGAGTTGTCTCTAGGAGGCTCTGACCGATAGCTGCTCGACGAAAACGTTGTAAAATTATTGCAGTCCTAGACATATTATCCTATAAAGTTTCAAGTTTAACTTGGCAAAGCTACTAGCAAGAAAACTCTTGCACTGACTGAAACATCCAAATGGTTGACCTACAAGACATAAAATTAAGAAAACATCAGAGTAAGCATGCATTCATGCACACATATACAAAAGGCTACGAAAGAACCAAAAAAGTCATGTATTTTGATGAAAGATGAAGACGAGAAAATCCTAGAAATTTAAATGTAAATCACACACTCTCCTAGAAGCACAGGCGGCCTACATCCGTATTTTCCTCCTCTTTCTTTTGTTTTTCTCTGACACTATTCTTATATACAAGTAAGAGCGTTGATAGCAATAATGGTTATTGCAGTTCAATTGTAACAACAAAAGTTAGCAGAGAATCCAAGCACTTTCATAAGGGAAAGACAAAGTATTAGGTAAAAAGGCTGACAAATAACAAAAGGATGACCGGTAAATTTTTTTTATAAAGAATACTTGTGTGAATGAAGCTTGTTTAAGCAAATGTCTCAAAATAAGATGATATATCAAAACTGACATACTGGCCACAATTTTCAACATGTTTTGTCCGATTTGGCATGTTTAGCATGAAATCGGATATTTAGCCAACACTGACGTGTGGATGTAGCCATCACACTGTTTTGAACAACAGGTTAACTAAAAAGTAACTGACGCAACATGCTAAGAAGGATGACCGCCTCAACATGCATGACAAACTGCAATAGTGAATGCGTTTTTTAGATAATGAAAGAGAACCGTGAATGCTAGATTACTCAAACTATTCACAGACACAGTTTGCAAGAAAAATGAATTGCAAAACATGTGCTGAAAATTTCAACATCCCAACAGTACATTCCATCACATCAAAAACAATCACTTCAATATTGGGGAAGGGGGAGGATTTCTAGATAAACAACCGTTTTAGCCTATGGGCCACTGCAAATTCCATTTAGCACACTGAAAACGCATCAAAGCTGTATCGGCCCATCAGCCCATGGTTGATCATAAGGTGTTCAACAGAATGGCACAAACAGCTTAACACACAGTTCTAGCCGTGCGTGTGATAGATCTCTCGATCGACAATGATGTCCATCGATCGACAATGACATCAACAATTCCGTCAAACCCTACCAAACAAACAAGCAACCGATCCAATCACTAGAACATCCAAATATGAAACTAGCAAGGGCAAATCAAGGCACCAAATTCCCCTAGCCCGATTCTGACTACTTTGCTTGCATAGACATCTGAAGCCAAACAAAAGCGGCTACAACGAAAGTACAAAAATCACACGAAAATTGCACGAGGCCAAGGCAATCGGGATGGAAGCATGGACTTGCGCTTACATTAGGGAAACGGAGGCGGCACGGGATGAGAGCCAGGCAGCCAGGCGCCTACTTGCTTCCCATCATTGCCCTCACACGGACTCGCCTGCGACTTCCATCTGTGAGAATTTATTTCTAAATCTAAACCTTTTTAGTCATGCCACTCCGCCTGACATGGCAAGATAACAATGCTATGCCAGGAGAAATCGGCGTGATAGTGTTATCTTGCCACGCCAGTAGAATAACGCTGCCATCCTGGTCGAAAGATTCAGATTTGAAAATAAGTTTTGAGATAGTCTATTTTTAAAATTAAAAAATAAAAAAAATCGATGGACTATTGAACCGTGATGCCTTGATGTGGCCAACTCTATATTCTCTCTCAAAGGTGTGTGGTTTCAACCTAAGATCCCGTGTTCAATTTTTAACACGCTCACAATTTACTCTTAATTATTTGATAACCAAGTTCCTTCTTGTTGTCCAGTGTTTAGAGATGCACTTCATAGTGCAATCGAAAGGGATGTGTGATTTCAATCCCAAGATCCTGTGCTCAATTCTCAATACGCATCTTCCTCCTATGTATGCAAGAAAGAAATGGAGCATACGAGTAGGGAACAACCATGGCAGAGAATAGGAAAATTCATTTTGTGTGCAAAGAATCACTAGTGCACAAGACGTCTTCATCAAATCAAGCCATTAGGGATGCCTATCATAGGGACTCATCACACGTAAGGACACCGTCACCGTGGACTCATCGTAGGTAGGGATATAGTCACCACTCGTACTTGTTGAGTGTGTCTCAAGTGTGCAGGGACATGGTGGTCACGTGAATTCGTCGCATGAGCGGGGACACGATGTTGAAGACGAATAAGACGAATTTAATAGGTTATGCAAGACTCCATCTGACCATGTAAAACCACAAAACATTTTGGGTTAGTCTGGTTCGGCGGGTTATGCAGGTTGAGCCTAAACCGTGAACAATCCTGATTCATGCATCAGTGGTAGAGATATAGTATTACAGTGGTAGCAAGAAGTGGTGGATAATATGAGATAGTTTCAGTGACTGATCCAACATCTATAAGTGGACAAGGGCCTAAATTTTTTTTTGTCCTATCAACTTTAATGTGTATCAATTGGAAGGAGAAGGTGGGAGGCTACGGTGAGTACACAACTGTAAAAGCCCTTTCATGTCCTGATTATATCAAGGTGTTTAGTTTGAAAGGGGCCATTTGATCTAAAACTCTCTGTAACAAACACTTTAAGTAGGCATGTTAAGTCTTAAAAAAAGGCATATTATATTTTTAAACACTTTTAATTTGTTTTACGATTTTGTTTTCGATGCAGGACTTATCACACAATTTACAAACATTCCATGTTATGGTGTTCCAGGGCTTCTTGTTAGGATGAGATGGTATGCATCAGTTCCTGTCACATATGAGCTACTAAGTTATAGTTTTGTTCATGTGCCAAAATTGTAATGTCCAACTTTTAGAAAAAAAAATCAAATCTAACTAAGATGCACCAAATTGTGGCAGTGAGTAAAATATACATAGAATTTTGATTCAAAGAATGTGGCATGCCAATTTACCTAAAAGTAGTTATTGTAGAACTAGCAATACAGGTGTGATTATAAGTTTTTCTTTTTCTCGGATGAAGAAAGCAAAAGTGTTGACACCTACTAATGGATTTTTATTATTATCTTCTGCACCTGATACAACAAATGCTTATTACTGTCATAATCGATGATAGCCTGGTTATAGAGAAATCTACCTAATGCAATAAATGTTTATTACAATTTTTTTTGCTCTACCATAGCAAGGACAACGACCAACATCGAGATAGACATCCGCTTAAAAGTATTACGTCTACACAATAAGTAATTAGAACGCTAAAATATATAAAATTAGATTGATTCTTGCAGTTATTTTTAAAAATTCTTTGATCTTATCATGTAGGAGTATTACTCATTTGCTTGTATCAGAAAGGAACACAACGATAAAATTAAAAGCCACATACACTAAAATTAATTTCAAACAATGTTTTCTACTGTATTTTTATTGGAGATAATCCACTGGCTAGCGACCTTATATGGATGTTCGGACTCATCCATGAACAAGAAAAACCCTAGAATTATTTTTGAAAATCAAACATCAAAACTCAAAATCTTAGGACCTATTTGGGGAGCTTCTGTAACCGCAGCTTCTCCTAGAATTTTCAGTTGACAGAAGCTTCCCTAAACAGTTCAGATTTTTATTTAGATTCTGAGAATCTATAGTTGTAGAATACAGAAAATAGACTATAAGTTAGAAGCTGAGTTTTTTTAGCTTCTTCAGATTCTTATCATCTGATTTTTTATTAGCTCTTTCTTAAAATTTTCAGATCTTAAATAAGGCTTTAGTATTACATAAAGTAGGGCCGGACCTACGTAGACCAGGCAAGCATGCATAGCCATCACTCCAAACAAAACGTTCCAACCAAATTTGCAGATAAAATTCGATGTACAAGCAGGATACACTAAACTAAACTGCACGGTCACGGATAAACAGGGCGACTCAAACACCGCAGAAATTTTTTTACCCGGTCGTGTCTCATGAACAGCAGCGAGCGCGCGGGGAGCCACATGTTGAGAAACAAAAAAAGCTGGCGAGCGAAAGAAGGCGAGCGCGACCCGCGTGAGAGGGACGGGAGGCAAGTGGGCGGCACAGCGGTGGTAAGTGGTCTAGTGGCTGGCGCTCTGCCGCCCGCGCAGCCACAAGCGCACGCCGTCCGCCCGTCCCCCTTCCATCTCCGCTCCCTCCCAACCAAACGCACGGCCAGACCGTCACTGCGCCACCACCCACACACACCCACCCACCCCGCGCCACACCACGCCACGCCACGCCCGCTCGCTCGCAAAGCCAGCCATAGACTTTTGAGCCGCCGCCGACGCCGACGCCGACGCCGACGCCGAGCGCGCACCACCGCCGCGCACGCAGGGACGCTAGCTCCGCTCCGTCCGTCCGTTCGTTCCCCCCATGGTCTCCGCCAACCAGCCGCCGCCCGACGCGGCCGGGGTGGCCTCAGCGGAGGACGCCAGCAAGAAGGTGCGGAAGCCGTACACCATCACCAAGTCGCGCGAGAGCTGGACGGAGCAGGAGCACGACAAGTTCCTCGAGGCCCTCCAGCTGTAAGCAATCGCAGAACTATTGCCTTTTCCTCTTTATCCTGTCTTTTGCCACCCAACTTGATGCGCGTTTTGCTCGGTAGTTTGCAATCGTGCAGTCTTGAGCTAAAGATTGCATCTTTCTCTAGCCTTTTTGATGCGTTAGTTAGGTTTCGATGAATTTTGTTATCTTGTGTATTGTTGATATCAAACAGTAGCGCGATAGCTAGCTTAACTTGTTTTAGGTAAAAAAAAAGTTGTTTGTTTGTTCATTTGTTTTAAAATTTGGTCTTGGAATAGCATATGAAGAGATTATTAGTTATGAGATTTTTAAAGATTTCTTGTGTGTAATGAGAGGAAACTGTGGTTTGAGACTTTCGGTAAGCTGCTTGTGTGCACAGGACAATATTCAGTAGTACAAGAACAACTTTTAGGCAAAGAGAAAATCTAAGGATCTGTTTTGCTGATGATATCAATTGAAATAATAAAAACTGCAGTACTTGTGTTCATCTAGTGATGTCATTTGTCCGGGTAGGGCGCAAGTGCACCCACTAGATATTTTAAGGCCTAAAAGCATTTTTTACGTAATTAGCCTACAGTCACAACTCACAAATTAGTACGGAGCAGTATCCTATGCTTCATGGTTTTGGTGTTATAGTACTTGATTTTTCTTGGACCTGGATGAGCACACCTGAATTGTTGGACATTTTGATAATCATAATTAGTATGAAATGCTTCCGAAGCATTGCTCCCCTGTAGTCTCATATGTTCGTATGTCCACACCAGGGTGTATGAGTGCAATATTTGCATATGATTGCCAATAATGCGGTTTGTGCCCCAAGAATGCCGCATTTGCTGTTGTTCAATACATGTATCTGTACCAAAGATTTGATACTCAATTGCAGGAATGTCTTTTTACATGTGATATTCATGTGTAAAACCTTGTTTCTTTTCAGCTTTGATCGTGATTGGAAAAAGATAGAAGCTTTTGTTGGATCGAAGACTGTTATTCAGGTACACAAATTGTAGATGGAAAAGGGGATATCACTAGTACTAGAATATTGGCAAATCAAACCATTTTATCCTATGGTGTAATGAATCAAGTGAATTGTTGCATCAGATTTCATCACAAACTTAGCATAATGGAATGCCTTATTAGTTGATATTTTTCATATATGTTGTTCTATAAACAACTGATAAACAGGCTTTGTCTATTTGTGGCCATGGATTCAAGCCCCTTTTCCCCACTTCTCACAATCAAAGATTTGCAGACATTGCACACAATCAACTTTCCTATGGAATCATTTTTGTTTGGCATCCTGGCTTGATTTTGCAGATTAGGAGCCACGCACAGAAGTATTTTTTGAAGGTTCAGAAAAATGGAACAAGTGAGCATGTCCCACCTCCACGACCAAAGCGTAAAGCTGCTCATCCATACCCTCAGAAAGCCTCCAAAAATGGTAAATCCTCATACTCATATGTTTTATATTATCAGTATCCCTTTATATGAAACATTTACTCCAATATCTTTTCTCATCTTGCAGAACCAGGCTATACCCTGAAGACAGAATCATCTTCCATGCTTAGGAGCTCAGGCATGAATACAACAGTTTCGTCATGGACACACAATTCAATCCCACCAATTGTAACCTCATCCATGGTGAAAGGTTTGTTGTCTGAGGTACCTCTTCCCTATAAAGATTCAAATGCAATATTCATCAGTTAATCCTTACCTTTCTTTCATTCAGAAGATTTAGGTGCTGGCGCAATGGGCCCCAACAATTTTTGCTCTAGCAGTACTGAAGGCCCTCCAAGGGCATGGCAACCTGGTGAAACCAACGATCAGATAAATCAAGTTCCGTCACTCCGCCGTTAGTACCTCTTGAGAATTTTGTTAGTTATATTGTTATGCAGATTGATTCATCGTTTGCCCATTGTTATTATTTCTATGGATTCTGGTTTGATCTTCCTCTGTGCACTTGTTTTGTTTCAATCTTTATAGCACTTGGTTACTTCTTTAGAATAACGGTAACAACCAATAAATTACTGATTCTGCTTGTGGTGTTTTGGAGCTGAAAGGTAGTATTACACAACAGCACAGCCCATTTCTGAGTCCTGACACCTTAAAGATATTTTTTTTCATAGATTTGATCAGTACCAATATTGAGGCTTCTGTCTTCAACCAATTATTTATTTATATGATTCTAAATTCAGACTAGCATTGTTAACTTTTTTAAAATTCTTCTGTTTAAACTTTTGTTACAGTTATGCCAGATTTTGCACAAGTATACAGCTTCTTGGGCAGCGTTTTTGATCCAAGCACAAGTGGTCATTTACAGAAACTAAAGGAGATGAATCCAATTGATGTTGAGACGGTATGCGAATCATGGATATACTTTGTTCTACTCATTTAAAGTATAATTGCTTCCGATAAATCAAGTCAACTGAAACATAAGCATAATGAATGCTCTTTGTACGTTTGGTCAGCATTTTGGACTGTTTTTTCTTGTCTTTGTTGAAACCAACTGAGGGCATGTTTAATTTATAATTTCCTCAACAGCTAATTTTCAAAGTCTCGACATTTCTTCAACTGACATCTGTGTCCTCTTTTTTACCCCTTTAGGCATTGTTGTTGATGAGAAATCTTTCCATCAATTTGACTAGTCCTGATTTTGAAGATCAGGTAAGTAGCTCTCAACATGCCTTTAAAATTCAGTTTGGCTGTGTACTACCATTATTTCCTTCAGAAGAGAGAAAATGCCTTCAGAATTTGGGGTCATGCCTGCATATGGTTCACTGCTGTTCATTTTTACAGAAATCATTCCATGCGATAGAATTCAAGCATTTTTTGTTTGCTGTCTTTTCCCATGTTTGCATTTTTCTCTGTGATACTTTGTAAACATTTTTCCTTGAAACATATGAAAGGTAATGTTAGCACCGTATTATGCATGTATTGTTGTACGTTAACAATTATTGTGTGCTGTGGTTTGGATGCAAGCAGTTCTGAAAATCCCATAAATGCATCTCTGATGAGCATCCATTTCTGATTTTTCACACCTTTATTTTATTAATATCAAAATTTATTTCTTTTATATAGATAAATTGCACATGATTTCAGAAGCACGTTCATTCCTTATTGGACTTAGGTGTCTGTGTTCACATTCTGTGCTTCTAGCAGGGTTTGCCCATTTGCCATGGTTTCTGGTACTGTCCGTGCAGAATGGCTGGAATACATGGGCAGCTATCAGAAAATGTGTGTAAAGTAACCATATTTAGCAAACTTTTGAAACTGTCAGAAATTTTGGTATGTACCAATATTCAGTTTTCTCCAGTAGAGCAGGTCTTAAGTTCGAACCCTGTTGTAGTTGTAGCATATTAAAAAAAAGAATGTTAGATACCAGATTGATTTTGTTCCAAAAGAGTTACCTATCACTGAAAAAAAATAGCTTTCTTTAGTACGTTGGACATGCTGTGCATCATAGTAATTGGAAGTAGTGCGTCATTTACAATGCTACACAATTCATGCATTCAATATGGTTCCATTACCCAATTAGAACATAATTTATGTTCTTCTGAAAAGAGGAACTAACTTGTATCCTATGAAATTTATTATAGAGGAAGTTGCTATCTTCATACAGTTCGACGTCTGATGGGATTGAGCTAGGAAGCACCAGAAGCTCAGTTCTAGCTGATAGACCATTAAGCGCTCCATTCATGTAAGGCTTGCAACGTTTTGCTTCTGGTTTATGTCTATAATTCACTGGGAAATGATGAGCATGCAACTATTACAGGATTAAGGGCGAATAGTGCTGAGGAAGTGAGAGGTCTCTTCCATGGCCAATCTGGCTAAAACGGTGCTGAGAAGTCTCTCCACCTATAATTTCAACCCGTCAGTCATTGTGGGCTTGGTGAAGCACCAAGGAAGGCACTTGCACCACTGTATCTCTAGCTATCTTCAAGCCTTCCAACTGCAGAATGTGTAAGGATGCAACCATGTACAGTAGGCTTGCACAGTTGAGATCTGCCTATAGCTGTATAGCCTAATGTGTATATATGTTAGCCCTGAAGCGTGTAGCTTTCCTCCCCCAACACCTTTGTCGTCTTGGCACGAAAATCTTGGTTCATTTAAAGGCTGTCCTTAGTAATGGGAAATGGAAAGGAAATTTTGAGTAATGTTGGTTGCTCCCTTTTTCCTCCATTAAGCTCAGTTGGTGATAGCATTCTCGTTTCTGTCATCTGGCAAGCAGAGAAGGCACTGCCCCAAGAGACCATGGCATAGCCAGAAACAGAATACTCCATCTGATAAGATATGTGTAAAGAGCTTTCAGTTGAGGTGATTATAGTGCTGTAAAGCGGCTTGCCTTCCACTGTGTAAATTATATTTATGCATCATGTATCATTTATTACCCTTGGAAAATCTGGACGCAAACGTGACTTGGGCAATTTTCATGTAAGTTCTCTATGATGAAAAAGACCAAGTGTAGAGTGTATTACTAACATTTCTGTTTTTGCATAACTGCAGTCTGTAACGAGTGAAAGCTTCCGCATACTTGCCTGGATTTAGTCACGCTAGACTACTCCAATGTCATGCTGCATTTTGTTTGGGTTAGGTGAATTAGTTAGTTCTAACCTAGATTTGTGTTTGGCAACTAATCTAGTTAGCTTAGTAGAGTACTCCCTCCGTCCCAAAAAGCTTATCACAATATGATTCAAAATTTGTCCAAAAAAATTTGTCACTCTAGAGAACTATTTGTCTTATCAATCACCTTCTATCTAAATTTTTTCACATCTTATTCTCAACTATCCTTCTACTCTTAATCCATAATTTAATTTCACTCCTAATCCATAATTTAATAAGGACATAGAACGGCAATCTTTTTGGGACGGAGATAGTAATATGTTAGCCCATATGAATATGAGTGAACTAGGTGAGCTATTAAGAACTGATGGATTTGTTTATTCCACCTTGTTGACTATTCTCTCTGTCCCAAACTATAGGAATTTCTGGTAATTTTAGGACGCAGGAAGGCAAAAATCCATCATGCTCCTTATTAGTTACTTCCTCTGTCAAAAAAAAAAAATCAAACCCTCGCATACCAAGACAATTTCAGTGGTGAGGAAAAAAACTATCATGTCCCTCATTAATAGAAATATAGTATTGGTAGGTAGATAGATAAGTGGTACTGAAGGAATAAAACTTCTTGGTTCATGAACCATAGGTAGGTAAGAAGGTATAAATTAATTTATTTTGGAACAGAGGGAGTAGGAGGGACCATTTCTAATTGGCTTAATTGCCAGCCAGCTATTGGGCTAATCCATGTCATAAGGTGGGGTCCATGAGATAAATTGAGCACTACTCCTTCCGTTTCGTATTATTAGACGCTTTGGGTTTATCCTAAGTCAAACTTCTTTAAGTTTGACCAAGTTTATATAAAAACGTATCAACATCTACAACACCAAATATGTTTCATTAAATCCATAATTGAATACGCTTTATAGTATATTTATTTTCTGTTGGAAACGATACTAACTTTCTTATAAACTTGGTCAAATTTAAATAAGTTTGATTTAGGACAAATCCAAAACATCTTATAATATGAAACGGATGGTGTACTTGTGAGGTTGGGTCTATTAAATTATCAGAAGCCCTTATATTTTGGACAAAATATATACACTAGTGAAAGTGCATCTAGGCCCCCTAAATGCGTTTTGGCTAATTGATGACAAAGCGATTAGGGAACTAATATGTGTATCTAGTGTACGAGGAGGGATTAGATCCAAAGGGGATGAAATTGACGCATGGTGACCCGTACAAAAGAAAAGTGTCAGTGCCCAGGCCAAGGAGGTGCCCGTTCAGCCTCTTTGGTTAGCATAGAAGGCAAGTCATCAATACTACGCCGACCGTGGGCCAGTGCCTCCCCAGTTTGGAACAGATCCAAAGTGTTACGGGGAGGTCCACATGTCTATCATCAGTCTAGAGATGGGCTCGAGGCTTGGACGTCGGGGACTCGGAGGGGCTTGTGGACCCAGATTTAAAGTCCATTTCCACTGAGCTGCTCGGAGCCTGCCGCATGTCTCTTCAGCTGGAAAAAGGAACACTCTAGTTGGACGTCCAAGAACCATGTCGTGGCATGGTTCTGAACTCGGCCCACGGCTTCGGGCTGCCCGAAGACCATCATGTATATCCTGACTAGCAAGGTCAAGTGGAGCAAACAGGTCACTCCTTCCCGAGAACCGTCAAATGGCGGTACCTGAGGAGGAGATCGAACCCTGCACTCTAGGTGTCCGATAGCGAGCACCTTGGCCACCCTAGGGTGGCCAGGTGGTATCCTCGCACGTTGGAGACAGGTGGATAGGTGTCCAACCGGATACCACTATCGGTGATATATGAACCAGGGTTCCTTGCACGAGCGCAGGGTGGACATGCGCCATGTCATCACATCGTCAAGAGCAATGTGCACAACTCACGACAACTATGAAGCTACACCTGTGGTCTCCTAGGTCCAGGAAGTAAGGCCCCGAGCTCGCGGTTACAAGGGTTGAGCTCGGGATCCTCGAGGCGGATCCCAAGCTTGTGGCCGCAGCGGCCACGCTCGAGGGACAACTGGACAACCTTGCCCCGCCCTAAGCTCAACTTTCCCGAGCAGCTTGGGGAAGCGCGGAGGTAGGGGCATTAATAATGACGTGATGGAGCATGCTGCCTTGTTTTAGTCCTCGTGCACCCTTCCAATTAAGGGCGACGGGATGTTTATTTACCGGATGTGCGGCATGGAGGACAAGACGGCTCTATACCCCATGCTTGCGCCACAATCACACTTTCTTGGCAGGAGGAATGGGCTGGCAGGCGGTGCGGTTGACTACTGTGCCACCTGCCTAGGCTCACCGTATTTCATCTACTTCTACGGGAGGCTGACAGGAAGGGCCCACGATCACGTAACAAGCCCAATCTTCCCCAGCAAGCACTCAACGGCTACGCCAGGAAGCCTGGTGGGCGATCGCCACTTCACTCCGGACCGACTCCAAGGGGGGCCCCCAGGAACACAGGTGACCTAGCCCAGGACGGCAAGACCTAACACACCTAATTTTGTAATGACATTTTCCATAGTTTGGCAACCGTGGTTGTTGGAGACAGGCCGCAACCCCTTTGGATGGTCCCCTTTTGGAAGGCTCAAGACCGAAGACACCTAATGGAGCCCTTTCGACGGCCCAAGACAGAAAGCATGAGGCGAAGGGCCCAGCTCGAAGGCGAAAGGTGTAGTACACTTAGCAAAAATGAAGGACTTTGGGACGAAGCACTGAGGCTGCTGGCGAAAGACCCAGGAAGGCCGAAGAGGCAACCCCACGGGTAGAACCTTGTGGCGGCCATCCCGACTAAGAAACAAGGTGGCCAAAAAGGCTGAAAGGCCCATCGAGGGCCTGGCCCACATAGGGGCCCTCGCGGCCCACCTGACGGCCCAACAGCCCATCAGGAAACCTACAGAGAAGAAAAGACAGGAATAGCCCTGTAACTGTCTCTATCAAGGGGCTATGATGTAATACCACCTGTAAATGAAACCCTACAACCTGTAATTGTACCCTGGGCCTATAAATAGGTACCCAGGCCACTGTAATGGAAAGGTTTTTGACATTAATACAAAAGATTTACTACCACAGTCCACTCTCAATTTCCACTGTTATTCTCCGACAACAATTGGCACCGTCCGTGCGGAACCCTTCCCAGGTGAGAAGCCGAAGACAAGATGCCTCCGAAGAGAAAGTCAATGAGGAGACGAATAGCCCCACGCCACTACGGAGATGGAGAGATGAATCAACCTTAAGACCCCCAAGTCAAAGCGCAGGAGGAGCAAGCTGAAGAGGGAGCGCCTTTGGCTCAGGCGACTGCACCAAGTGGGAGCGAGGATGCTGTGGCGGTGCCGAGGACGGAGTATGAGGCCATGAAGGAAAGTGTCCAAAGGCTACAAGACATGCTTCGTCAGATGCAGGAATAGCAACAGCAACTATAGGCGCAGTCCCAAGCCTTCGGACTTCACCAAGCTCCAGCCTCATCATTTCAGGCGTTCGGGCTCCACCAAGCGCCACCTCTGCCTACTTCGGCCCCTCAAGCCTTCATTCTCCCTCCACTGTCATCGGTCGCGCCTGACTTTGTCTGGCCTCAAGTGCCTCTCGTGATGGCACCGCGGCCAACGGCTCTAGTAGCAGCCTCTTCGCCAGCTCCAAGTTTGGTGCCACCTCCGTTAGCGCAGCAACCTCCCCAACCTCCTTCGACAGCTGGGTTGATGCCGTCCATCCAGGCGCAGTTGCAAGCTCTCCAACAGCTGGGCGCTAGGGGGCAAGGCGTTCTTTCTTCGCCGTCGCCCGTTGAAGTCACCCCTACTCCAGGGGGATGGGCGGCCCCTGCCGTCATGCATCATCACCCGGCCAAGCCAAGGCAAGCTTTGCCTATTTTTGGTGTTCCTTACCCCTGCGTTGCTCCTTCGCCAGCGCCTTTGTTGCATGCTGCGCCGGTAAACGACAAGAAGTCACCGCTGAACTGGGGGCTTCAAAGCCACCCAATCCCGCCTCAATTCAAGAACCCTTTGATCGTCAAGTATGCGGGTGACTCAGACCCTAACGAATTCCTCTTCGTCTACGAGTCCGTGATCGAAGCGGCCCACGGTGACGAAAACACCAAGGCGAAAGTCATACACCTCACGTTAGATGGCTTCGCGCAGTCATGGTACTTCAACCTGCCCCAAGCAGCATATACTCTTGGGAGCAGCTGCGCGACGTCTTCATTACCAACTTCTGAGGTACCTACAAGAAGTGGAAGACCCAGCAAGAGCTCTTTGGTAGCAGGCAGAAGCCAGAGGAATCCATCCACGAGTACATCCGGATTTTCCCAAGCAAGATGCCAAGTGCAAGATATCACCGAAATATCGGTCATCAACGCCGCCTCTGCCGGTCTCCTCATAGGCCCCCTCACCAAGAAGATAACAAGAAAGTAGCCAAAAATGGTGGATGAGTTGTTTCGCATCATCGATGGTTACGCAAGGGGCGAAGAGGACACTAGAAGGAGGAATGAGATCCAAGCCGAACTCAACCAGGAAGGTGTACAAGGCTCAGCAGGCGCGGCGCAGGCCAGACCGATGTCTTCGTAACGCCCGTAGTCGGCCTGGAAGAAGTTCCGGGACGAAAAGGGAAAGCAAGTGATGATTATCGAAGAGTTGAATATCCTTCGGGAGAACTTCAAGAACTCGCAAGGTGGATCGGCGAAAAAGAAGCTGAAGAGGGAGAAGGACAAGTTCTATGCCTTCCACGGCAAAGCTTCACACACCACCGAGCAGTGCAGGAATATCTAGCGTACAGGGAGTGCTAGTCGAGGGGACCAACGTCCTCCTCGACAAGAGATCGCCCCAGGGGAAGCTGTAGAATAGTCCGAAGAGAACATACCGCTTTAGATAGAAGCATCTTAGGACTAGCAGCGGAGGGTGATCGCCACGATCGCCAGGGGCTCCTCGCAAGGCTTAGAGTCAAAAAGACAGAAGAAGGCGCACGAGAGGGTGATTAACCACATCGCCACTACGCCTCAGACCAAGCCGCCCCCTTTCACCTCAACATCAATCACCTTCGGCCCGGAGGATGCCGAAGGTGTTTTCTTTCCACATCAAGACCCCATTGTCATATCCGCTGACATCGCCGGGTGCGAAGTGCGTCGTATCCTGGTCGATGAAAGGAGCTCGGCAGACATCATCTTCGCCGACGCTTTCCAGCGGATGGGAATTCCAGAAGTCACACTGGCCCTAGTTGCAATCCCACTGCAAGGCTTCGGTGGAAGTTCAGTTCGTGCGCTGGGACAAGTGCGGCTCCAAGTATCATTCGGCGAAGGCGGTAACGCCCGGATCGAACAGATATTCTTCGACATCATGGACATCCCGTGCCAGTACAACGCCATCCTTGGCCGTTCCACGCTCAACAAATTTGAAGCTGTGGCGCATCACAGCTACCTATGGCTAAAGATGCCGGGGCCAAATGGTGTGATCACGGTTCGCGGCAACCAACCATCGGCAAGGGCCGCCGGACAAGCAGCAAAGAACGTGTGTGAGATACACAATGTCCATGACGATCGGCAAGGGACGGCGAGGGGCTACGGCTTGCACAAGCCTTCGCCCCAGGGTGAAGTTAAGAAGATCCTAGTCGATCCTACCGACCTGTCGAAAGTCGTGTCCATCGGCGGAGACGTCGACGAAGTACTAACAGCCAAGATGCTGGAAGTCATCAAGATGAACCTGGACGTCTGCACCTAGGGCCCAGATGATTTATCAGGCATAAGCCGAAGCCTTATCGAGCACCACCTTGTTGTCAGGCCCGCCATCAAGCCAAGGAAGCAAAAACTGCGCAACATGTCGATCGAGCGTCAGGAGGCGATGAAGGTGGAAGTCAGCAAGTTGATCCAGGCCCGCGCCATTCGTGAGGTGGAGCACCCGGAGTGGTTGGCCAACCCGGTGTTGGTCAAGAAGTCGAATGGCAAATGGAGAATGTGCGTCGACTTCACAGATCTAAACAAGACATGCTCGAAGGATGATTTTCCACTCCCTCGAGTCAATCAGCTGGTCGATTCTACTGCCGGCTGCGAGTTGTTGAGCTTCTTGGATGCCTACTCGGGCTATCACCAAGTCTTCATGGCCAAAGAGGACCAGGAGAAGACCTCTTTCATCACCCCCTTCGGCACATACTGCTACATCCATATGCCCTTCGGCCTGAAGAACGCTGGAGCTACCTTCACTCGTTTGGTGTACAAGGTGTTGGAGGCGCAGATAGGCAGGAACATTGAGGTGTACGTCAACGACATAGTCATCAAGAGCAGGAAAGCAATTGACCATGTCACCGACCTACAAGAAACCTTTGACAACCTACGCAAGGTGAAGGTCAAACTAAACCCGGAGAAGTGCGACTTCGGTGTTCACTCTAGCAAGTTGCTTGGGTTCCTAGTGTCCGAGAGGGGCATCGAGGCAAACCTCGAAAAAAATCAAAGCCATCCAACAGATGCAGCCACCCAAGAATGTTTGTGAAGTGCAGAGGCTGATGGGCCGCATCGCAGCCCTCAGCCGTTTCATGGCGAAGTCAGCAGAGAAGACATTGCCATTTTTCAAGACTTTGCGAGGAGCAAGCAAATTCAAGTGGATGGCCGAATGCTAAGCGGCGTACGAGTCCCTCAAGGCCTACCTCCAGGAGGTACCAAGGCTAACCAGCCCGAAGGCAGGGGCCAAACTGCTGGTGTACTTAGCAGCCTCACCGGTGGTGGTGAGTGTGGCCCTGGTAAATGAAGGCGAAGGCGGACAAACACCTGTATACTTCGTCTCCAAAGCACTCCAAGGGGCGAAGCTCAGATACTCGGAGATCGAGAAATTGTCCTACACCCTCGTCATGGCCTCTCGAAAACTCCGGCACTACTTCCAAGCGCACAAGATCACAGTGCCATCGTAGTACCCCATTGGAGAGGTGTCACACCCTAATTTGGTACCGCCATACAACAGTACCAATTAGGACGTGCCACAGGATTGCAGCGCGAACTGCCTTCCTGCAGAACCGCGATACCGATACCAGTCCCAGGACACAGCGCTGGTATCCACGGCAATCAGACATGCATCATTGCAGTACCTTAAATAAATAATGATTAAATAGACTTATACCTTAACTTACGTTGCAGCTTCAGAGCAAGCCGGAGACAGCAACGAATAACACAGAGGCAACGGCAGCAGCGGAACAGCGGACTAAGTCCCAACACACAGGCAACGGCTGGGAACTAGGACGAGACCCTAATCTTTCCTTCTCTGCAACTCCAACTTCAGCTCCTGGCGGAGTACTATATATATATATATATATATATATATATATATATATAGCAAGGGTGAGTACTTGCATACTCAGCAAGCCAGGGGAACTTAGGTGGTTAATGCAAGCTTCAAAGGATGGCTAGTTGTTTTACAATTCGTTTCATTTAAATTGCTTTCTGAATAGTCTAAGTGCGTGCTTCTCAACAATCGGGGCGAGGTGCGGTCTCGCCCGGATTGGAGTGATCTGTATCAATCTTTGAATTGGCACAACTCTCAAGAGTTGGCCTCGGGGATCCAGCTTCCTAGCTGATCCAGCATCATCGGGCCCACAGCCCGGCTGTCTTTGACAGCATCACACCATTTCTGAAATCGGATTTCCAATCCGCAAACATCCTTCACAAACAGTTGTCAAACAAAACTACGCTAAGGAATCACCTCATATCCGCCCATGACGGCAGGCACGGTTGTTCAAACAGTTTAAACCTCTGCAGAGGGGGTACACTTTACCCACACGACGCGACTTACATTATTGCCCAGCTCGCGACTAAACAAACACGACTGGCGACTAGGGGTTTTTGCGACAAGGCGTTTCCAGAGTCCACCCAGGATACCCTATGCCAACTGGAGGGGTCCTCGACCAATCACAGCGTAGGTCTTCGACCATGCTGTACCAGGAACCCAGGAGGCAACCCCGACGCCCTCCTATACGATCCACAGTCCATTGGCACACAAGGCATCCCTAGGCGACTCGTTACTCCACCAGGAGTTGTCCCATATCACTCATGTGGTTGTACTATTGTATGTTCGGATGAAATTCCAAAGGGATCGGTCCTTAGCTGTAGTGCGGGAGGCTCGTCCTGCTAGCATGATCCCCGCACCGCGGTTTTCGCAAATCGTTTTATTTTTTTTAAGGCAGCGACCAAGGTGTCGGGTTTTCCAATATTTCGTAAACCCAAATTTTACCCATCGTAGATATTTTTAAATTTGATAGGCGATCATTGGTACCACATCCGTCGGCACGGATACCAGGATCTGTCAAGGAAGGTGACAAGAATGTTTAAGGAAAACGCAATCAATCAAGGAAGTCATGCAACAAATGGGTTGACGGCCCGTTGGTCGTCTCGTGACCACGGCCGAGAATTTTAGTGTAACCTAATTAATGCGATTTAGCAATTAAAATACTTAGTTCCATAATTATGGGTTTGAGATGGTCAATGGTGACTTGCCTTGCTCTAAGTCCTCATTGGTCTTCGAGAAATCGTCGCGAAATCCACTCCGAAATGAATTTTTCCGGCGATCGTTACTATATGCAAACACACAAAAATCTACACAAAGACCAGTAAAAAAAATCCTATTTAGTGCTAATAATAGTGCCATTAAATAGATCTCATTTTTAGAAAATTACTGGAGCTAGAACGGAGTCAATCGGAGTCACGAATTAAAAGATATGATTTTTTGAAGATTAAATGGATTTTGGATTAGAGGGAAAAGGATTTCTAGAATTTTGGATTAGATATGACAGGCATGGCCGAAGCAGCAGGGGGAATAGAGGGAGTACGTCTCACCGCTGCTGGGCTCGAGTGGCAGGAGTCAAAGGGGCGGGGCCCAGGCGACAGTGGACCAAAGGGAGGTATGGGCGCGGTCTACCGTGGGCCGAGGGGCGGAGGGCCCACGCGCCAGTGACGGACGTCACATAAGCCAGGAGCTCACACGGGGAATCGACTCGGCCAAGCTGGCGTGCGCCTAGACCATCGCGTGGTCGTCTTCTCCACAGCCTCTGCGTGAAGGAGAGGACACGCCGATCGGACTGCCGATGGCGGCGGGATCAAAACGGTGAACGACGGCAAACGGCGGTAATCAGCGACCATCGGCAGGAGGAGGAGACCGAAGGGAGTCTTTCGAGTGGTTCGGATTGTCGAGAGGCCGAGCGACGGCGATTGGCCGCGGGATGCCGAGGAGGCGGGGAGAGAGAAGAGGGGAAGATGACGACGGTGACCATGGCAGCGCAAGGAAAACCGACGAGCGGTGGCACGCCAGGGCGGGAGGAGAGCACCGGTTGAAGGTGGAGGTCGAGATCAACTCACTCCACGGGTTCGATGGAGAAAACCACGGGCAACGGCGACTGGTGACCGAAGGCCGAGATCGGAGGGGAGAGAAAAAGGTGGCGACGTTCGGTGCCCTAGCAGGCTAGGAAGGATCCGGGGAGGTCTAAGGCATCATGAATCGAGGCAGAGGGAGGGGTTCGCTCTATGCTCACCGGTGGGGAGCGACATCGACGATGGCTGGGTGGTGGGGAGAAGGAGAGAGGCCGTGGACTCCGATGGCGGATGTTTGGTGAAGCGCTTGGGCTCCTGGATCCAGCGGCCAAGGGCGTCACGCTCCATGGCACAGTGGGCTCTGGCTGGCGTCGGGCGAGCGGCCAGGCAGCGTTGCGGTGAC
Source organism: Oryza meyeriana var. granulata (assembly GCA_003991445.1). Classification (NCBI taxonomy): domain Eukaryota; kingdom Viridiplantae; phylum Streptophyta; class Magnoliopsida; order Poales; family Poaceae; genus Oryza; species Oryza meyeriana. The sequence goes on from RYFJ01000194.1 coordinate 460,378, forward strand.
GGGGAGTGGCCAGACTTCTGGGAGTTGTGCGCCGCCAAAAACTGCTGAAGCAAGAGAGGGGAGCGGAGGCCTCAGAGGGGATTTTATAGGGGCGGGGAGCTCAGGGTCTAGGTCAGGGAGGAGCTCCAATCATTGGAGTTTACTGATTGGAGCGAGAGGCGGGAGAAAAGGGCGCGGCGGCGAAATCTGACTTGGGCGGGTGAAAACGGCCGACGGTGGGGATGCGTCGGGCGGCGAAAGGCGATCCATCGGGTGGCCATTTTTGAAATCCGCGCGCGGGCTCTCAGGGGCGTGGAAGGACGACGATGGCGACGGCCTGATGGCTTTTGACCGAGCGGGAGGGGCGAGGGCGAAAAGCGAAAAAGGAGGCGAGAGAGAGACGGGGGAAACAGGCAGCAGAACGCGGCCGTGGGCGTCCGCTGTTCGGCGTCTTGCGGCGCGCGCCCTGGGGGAGACCGGCGGGGGGCCATGGTGACGCCGGCATTGTCGGTCATTTGACTGAATGGATGCTGTGCGCGAGGAGGGGAACAGGATGGTGATGGGAGGAAGGAGACCAACAGTGGTCGGGGGAAAATCGACGATCGGCGCGGCTCGGGAGGCATGGCAGAGATCTGTGGTGCGCAGCGCTCTGCGTGCGGGCGAGCACGCGACAGGATGTCGACAGCCGAGCGCGGGGAAGGGACGCGTGGCGGCGATCGGCGCAGCTCGGCGTGACTGCGGAGTTTAGGCGCGGGCGGTGCGGTTAGGGAGATCGGGAGGTTGGCGCTCGCGGCTCGGCCATGCGGCGGCATCGGCATCTCGCGGCGGGGAGCACGTGGTGCTGCGGGGCAGAGGGGATCAATAGAGCGGAGCGTGGCTTCAGGACAGGTGGCAGCCATCCGTGCAGGGCGCCGGCTCTGCGCTGCATCACTGGGCCGAGAATTGGGAAGAGTGCGGCCCAGTGGAACAGTAGAATTTTTCTTTTTCTCTGGTATTTTGGGAGGGCTTTTGGGAGGTTTCCATATGGGACTTTGAATTCAAAAATTTATATTTGAACCCAGAAAAATTGGGGAAGTCAAGGAGGGGTCCAAGGTAGCAATTTCTTTGTATTTTGGGATTAGTCTATTTCCGAGGATTTTTGCGGGGGAATCCAAAGAGAGAAATTCAAGGGGAGAGAGAGAGAGAGAGAGAGAGGGGATTCAAATTCAAATTATAATATTTTAATTTGAAATTTGGGAAATGCTCAAGGAAGTTTTGATGAGTTTTCTTGGGACTCTGGATGGAGGCGAGATGTATTTGGGTGGACATATATATATATATATATATATACTTATATATGGGTATGTTTATGGAGGGTTTTATGTATATATATATATAGAGAGAGTGAGGTATTTATATATATATATATACACATATATATACATAAATGTATATATATACACACATAATTTGGTGGAGCTGAGTAGGAGGGTTGATACATTTTTGTATACATGCATGTATTCATATACTTACATATATATATATGGATGCTCATATATATATATATATATATATATATATATATATATATATATATATATATATATATATATATATATATATATATATATATATATATATATATATGTATGTACATGTACATATTGGCGTAGATCATCGAGTAGAGGTGGATTTCAGGGGGAGAGAAAACAAGGAAATCTACGGGAAGATTTCAACAGGGGTGTTTTAGGGTTCCGACATCGGATCTTTGGAACGGAAATCGAAGCAGATTTTGGCACATCGGTTTGGATATCGAAGCAAAAAGATCTTTTGCAGGAGAAGATCGAGGAATTCATCATCAGGGTTTTTTTGGAGCAGAGTTTGATGACGGAGAGTTGAGATCGAAGATTATTTTAGAACGGAGGGTTTTGGAGAGGATGGAAAGTCGAGATCAAGGACAGGATTTTAAATCGAGATCCAGGCACGACATACAACACAGCACACAAGATCGAAATTTTCACTGGTAGATTTTGGTAAATTATCGTTTAACATCTCGCTGAAAGCGGGGCGTTACAAGAGGTGCTCCGAAACAAGGAAGCCACAGGCCGCCTAGGCAAGTGGGCTGTGGAGTTGGCCCCCTTCGACCTACATCACGTGGCCCAAAGAGCGATCAAGTCACAGGTCCTTGACGACTTCGTCACTGAGTGGACCTCGCCTACAGAAAAGGTAGTCCCGCCAGCGAACGAGGATTGTTGGTCAATGTTCTCTGATGGCTCGTGGTTGCACGCCGGAGCTGGCACGGTCGCAATCCTCATTTCGCCCGTAGGAACAGTCATCCACTACGTGGCAAGGCTACAGTTCCATACCACCAACAACACCACGGAGTACGAAGCAGTCCTCCTTGGGCTACACAAGGCGAAGGCGTTTGGGGCTCAGTAATTGGTAGTCAAGACAGACTTCAAGCTAGTTGCGGGCCACATCAACAAAACCTTCGAGGCCAAGGACAAAGGGATGGCGAAGTACCTGGATGCCATAAGAGCCATGGAGAAGGCCTTCGCCGGTATCACGGTGCAACATCTTCCTAGAGGAGAAAATAAAGAAGCTGACGCGCTGGCAAAGGCCATAGGCACTGGGGGTCCATTCTAGCCTAGAGTTTTCTTCGAAGTGATCTACGTGCCAAGTGCGAAGCATGAAGAAGACTCGCTGCAGGTGATGGATATCGACCAGGGCATGCAAGACTGGCGAACACCTTTCATACGGTTCCTTTCCAAAGGAGCGCTCCCGGACGACGAAGCCGAATCAAAACGGCTACAAGCAACAGTGCGGAAGTACAAGGTCATCGATGGGCAACTGTACAAAAGCGGAATCCTGGAGCCGCTCCTTCGATGCATCTCCAAAGCTGAGGACGAAGAGATGATTAGGGAAGTGCACAAAGGTCATTGCGGCGTGCATCGGGCACTGCGGGTGGTGGAGGCCAAGATACTTCGTAAGGGGCTGTATTGGCCAACAATCTTGCATTGGTGCAAAGAACACATCAAGAAGTGCCCAGGATGCCAAAAGCAGGGCAAGTCCTAGAATGCACCGTAGTACAAGCTACAACCGCTTTCCCAGTATGGCCTTTCACTAGATGAGGATTGGATATCATAGGGCCGTTCCCTGCGGCCCGAAACAGCTACAAGTTTGACATTGTGGCAGTGGAATACTGTTCACGCTGGATTGAAGCCGAGCCACTGGCCAGTATAACCTCGGTGGCAGTATAGTGATTCATGTGGAAAAACATCTTCTGCCGTTTCGGCGTCCCAATAGAATTCATCACCGACAACGGGAAGTAGTTTGACTCGGCGAAGTTCAAAGAGATATGCGAGGGACTGAATATGCGATTCAACTTCGTGTTTGTCGCACACCCACAGTCGAACGGAGCAGCTAAAAGGGCAAATGGCAAGATCCTTGAGGCCCTCAAGAAAAGGCTTGATGAAGCGCCAAAAGGAAGATGGCCCGAGGAACTCACATCGGTGCTCTAGGTGCTTCATACCACCCCAACGCGGCTGACAAAGTTTAGCCTGTTCATGCTCATATACTGCGAAGAGGCCATGATCTCGAGTGAACTAGCTGCAAACTTGCCCTGGATCATGATATCCGGAGACGAGGAGATGGGGCAAAAGGCTGCCTTAAAGCTACTCGAAGGGGTGCGAGTGGAGGCATTGCAGAACATGGCGAAATACTCCGCCTCGATCGCAGAACTGTACAACTGGAAAGTGCGGCCAAAGGAGATCTTGCCGGGGCACATGGTGCTCAAGAAGAAAAATAACCCCGTAGCGGTAGGCAAGCTTGAGTCGAAGTGGGAGGGGCCGTACCTTGTGGCTTGCAAGTCACGTGAAGGGGCTTACAGACTGGCCACCATGGAAGGCGAAGAGCTCGACCATACATGGAACACCGCTTTGCTGAAGCGTTACTATGTGTAATGAGCATGTAAAAAAACTGGAGTAGGGTTATTATCCACAACGGAGGCCTGTAACGCCCCGCTCTCAGCGAGACGTTAAATGCTATTTTGCTAAAATCTACCTATGAAAATTTCACTTCTTTGTGTGCTATGTTGTATGTCATGCCTGGATCTCAGTTTGCATTTCTGTCCTTGACCTCGTAATCCATCCTTTCAAAAAACTTTTGTTCCAAAATAATCTCCGCTCCGAATTGTCGTATCCGAACATCGCTCCAAAAACCCTAACGACGAGCTCCCTGACTTCCCCTTCCAAATCTCCGTTTCGATATCCGTTCCGAAGATCCGAGTTGGAACCCTAAGAACTTCCCTTGACCTCTCTCCCTTCCTTGAATCCCCAAATGAAATCCTGAGTTAAATAATATAACTTGGGCATCGAACCTCTATCCAAATCCTCTCCACCAATATATATATATATATATATATATATATATATATATATATATATATATATATTATACTGTGTATATATATATCCTTGAGTATACAGCTACATAAATTGTGGGCACCCGGTTTTCTGCACTATAAGAGGTAATTAGTACGACAACGCGAAATATCTAGTTGGATGGGATCTCGAGAGAAAGCCAAATAAAACTGTAACCATCCAACCTCATCGCAGCCTTGTCATACAAACCACCAATTATAATGCAAAACAACCGAACGCCAGACTAAGAACACGAGAGATATTTGGAAGAATAGTTACACTAGTCCGTACGGTGAGATATGCCCGTCAAACCACACGAAGGCGGCGACCAAACACGATACATATCTCTGAGGACATGGTCTACGGTTGAACTATTCTCCATGTATCTCAATTGTTCTAAGTCTATACTCATGCAGACTAGCCCCAGGAAAATTGCTAGTCCACACTTTCATCTCTAGCAATGGTATACAATAAATGGTTGTACAAGTAAGTAAACTACATTTACTACATCAGAGTTACATAGGTCAAATGACCGAATAATATGATTCAGCGGAAGCTTGTCTACCCATACCACAGGCAATCCGACTAGGGGTACACCCCTTAAAGAATCAATCCTGAAGAAGTAACGAATTCCCGTAGCACTCAACCTACAGCAAAGAATAATAACCATACAAGCAAGAGTCAGTACATTACCGAAATAATGTACTGGCAAGGACAATCCTATGTCGCTACATGCGAGCTCTAAAATCAAGGAGATGGCTATTTATGGGTTCAGTTTTGCATAAAGCTAATTTTAGTTCACAATCATTTGCAACGGTATTTAATAAAACATTAGAAACATGTATAATAAGTAGGGAAGTGATCAATATAATAATTTTCCTACTTGCTATCCTCCCCGGCAACAAGTCACCATAAGCATTGTCATAAGCATAATAATTCTCATAAATCACCAATCCTCACCCCAAGTTCATAAATACATTTAAAAGCATAAATCTATACTCAATGGACACAACCATGCCGCTCATGATCGTGAGCACGGCTAACGATTAGTTTTGACTCTGCAGAGTTTGTACAACGTTACCCACATGATGTGATAGAAGCCATAACGGCTACACCCTAGGTTGGTCGATACCCGTCGGTATCCCACACTCTACACGTTGAGTGCGGCCTAGGGGTCACAACATAGCTTTTACATTACCTAACATTTAGCCTTGCACCCGCACGAGGTGTGTTACTCCACATCGAGACGCTACCCCGATGTCGTGGGTGGCGGGCCCACGCCTTAACCCAGCGCCGTGGCGGCAGCCTACCTGGCTCCCCACGAGGCACACAACATTGTATTGGATCAACTTAGACGTCTATTCTGTTACGGGATATAGGTAGCTCCTCTGAACAGCCCTACAGTCCGTCGTAGGCACTGCCCATACTACTCTGCCTACCAAAATGCTAAACATTAAGTAACTTAATCCACTATGGCCATCCCATACTAGCATATGTGGTTGTACTGTTTAACATGAGAATATGACACTGAGTTCAGTCCTTAATCGACTCAGGCGAACACTCCCCCTATCGGTGTGCAACTACTCCATATGCACACCACTTGCCGCCCAAGTCTAAATTCAGGTTTTTCATTATTTTAGTTCACAAATAACCAGAGGCTTCACCTCTGTCCAGAAGTTATAAAATTCCCATTTTCAAATGTATATAGTGATCAGTGTAATATTTAGCACGTTACTAAGCATGGCTAAGCATAAGTAAGTGTATTAACTTAACATAGACCCCATGAGTACAAACCAAGTACTCTAACCAAGCCTAAGGTTACAAACAGCAAGGAGTACAACATTTTAAGGTGGATCATGCAACTAATAGGTTATAGCTACCATTTACCATAATTCAAATACCGTTATTCACAAATACGCATGCAATTTCACAAACAACACATTTCATTCCCCAAAACATAGGATTCAATTTGTTCAAAGAGGAGGGGAGAATACTTGCCTTACTCTTGAATACCTAGAGCAACCTTCACTTCACTCCTTCACCAACTTTGAATTCGTTCTCTAAAAGAAAATTATCGTACAATCGTACAAATAGCAGATAATGCGAAAAATCCAAAATGCTCTAATATGCATGAGATTTATACCTTAGGTTGCTACTGGTCTAAAGTGAATTTAGGTGAAAGAATCTCTATTTTATCACGTTCTGTTTGAGAGTTATGAATTTTACGAGTTCTATACGAAAATACGTCCGAATACGATATGAGGTTATAATTGAAGTTATTTTAATATGTGTGAAACTTACACTGTGGTTTGGTACTGGTTTTAGGTGAATTTTGATGAAAAGATTTGTATTTTATCAACTTCCAATTTGGAGATATTAATTTTATAAGTTTTAAGCTTCTATACCATATCTATACATATAATTTAATATACATGTATTTTAGGGCTATGTTTCCATGAAAAATAAATTTATATATTTAGAGAAGGATGTGTTGTGAACTTATTGCCATTTGGATGTGTTTTATTTAGAGTAAAGTGGAGTTTTTGTAATTTTTAGAAATTATTTTACTTTTTATATTCTATACAAAACATTTATACTTTGTATAAATCATAAAGATGTTTTATGTACAATATTTTAGCTAATACTCTGTTTTTCAGAAATGAGATCAGAATGTTTTGAAGCTAACAAAATTAATTTTATCATTTTTGAAGCTCATATGAATTATCTATAGATTTTAGAATTTAATACATTTTTATATACTAATTAAGGTATTTACCTATGCTCCAATTTATAAAAATGTCTTTTGCACAAAATTTATCAAATTATTATTTACATCAAAAAAATGCATCACTTTGTGAATTTAACACATCTTGATTTACTAAATTTAAATTTAATGTGAAATGGCTAATGTTTATGCACTTTTATATTATATATTATTTTTGAGGCATTTCAGGTACTAGTTCTTCCATATTTTAATTTATAGAAATAAAGTTTGTAATTTTTTGATTCCAACGAATTTTGTTTCATCCAATTTGGAGTTGAAATGAATTAGTTATAGATTTTACAAGTTTTCATATTTTTCAATTGAACAAATAATATATTAATTCTTTTCTCTTAATTTCTCGGATTTTAATTTATCCGGGTCCACTGGTCAGTGAGAGCCAATATGCAGAAAGGCCCTCGGGGTTTCCAGGAATATAACCCGCGATCCTTGTCTGCTACTCCTGCTGACGAGCGGGCCCCGTGCGTCGGCGAGATAGAACAGAGAGAGGCGAGGCCGAGCTCAGGACAGAGCAAGCGCGCGGCGGCGCTGTCTGGCCTCGCCGGCGATGAACGACGGCGCGGATGGGGAGGCGGCCAAAAGGTAAAAGGCCGAGGAGTTCTCGGTGAACATTCCGGTGGTGGTCTCATCGCCGATGGTTGATAGAGCTGCACCGGCGAGGAGCCCGAGCGGCGGCGGTCATCGGGCGTAGTGGCGATGTTTGGTCTCGAGCTCGATTCGACAGATTATATGCATGCATGTGCATCTAAGAGCTTGTAGAGCCCTCACCTGGCAGTTTTCCATGGCAGAGAGGCTCTGGTGAAGCAGCGGTGACAGAGGAATAACGCGGCGGCGACGAAAGCTTCGGGTTCCACGGGGAGAGCTCAATCTAGCCGATAATCTCAAGATTTTAGACATGCACGGGGTCAACTACCTCTTAAGGATGCTATACGCGCGAGGAAATGGACCACAACTCACCGGAGATGGGCAATTGCACGGCGGAGGCTCAGGTTGGAGTTGGGGAAGACGGAGGTCGATCTCGAGCTTCATGGCTTCGCAGCTTGATTCCTTCGGTTGGCCGGCTCCTAGAGGTGAGGCGACGACGTTGGCGCGATGGTTCAACTTGCGGCGCCCTGGATTGGCCGGAATGGCGATGGCGTCACGGCGGCCCAGCGGAGCAGAGACAGTGCATGGCGGCGGCACGGCGGCTCCGACCAGCAAACCTAGGGCCATGAAATGCAAAAATGGAATGATTGGGAGATTCTAATCACGTTCCTACAGACAAGAGAGGGTGGAGCTCACCAGAGCAAGCTCGGGCTCGATCAAACAGTTTCGGCAGTGAGGAAGATGAGGTTGCCGCCGGTGATCCTTGGAGATTTTTTTGGTTTTCTCAGTGGGAACGTGGAGAGGTGAAGGAGGAGACTCGGCTGGCGTGTTTTGAGGTGAAACGGTTGAGGTCCTCTAGAGTTGAGCTGGGCTGGTGTGCTGGAGGCAAAGGGAGACTAGGAGGACAGAGGAGAGGACACGTTGGTTCATGCAACCTTGAGGTGGCTCCAATGGTGCAGTAGCTTTGGTAGGTCCCACATGTAAGACATATTTTGTTACACACTTTGGGCTAGGTTTAGACACTAAATGGTGGGTCCATGTAGTGATGCTCTAGGGAGAAAAGAGGGGGATGGCTAGAAATTTGGGTGAAACACACTGTCGCATGCTGTAGTGAGGCTTACAAGTGGGCCAGGGTCTTGTGGGGTCCACCTGGAAGTGAGAAATAAGAGGAGAATTCTCTAGAGACTAAGTGTGGGAGGTGGTGTATGCAGCTGTGTTGCACTGACATTTTCACCGAGTTAGAAAGGGTTCCTAGGGTTGGAAAAATTTATGTGTGTAGGTGAATATATGTTCTACCAAACTGCCAAGTTTCAAAGCTAGAGACCATATATTTTTAATGTGGCAAAAAGATGAAATAGGCTTAGTAACACAGTTTTCTGCAGTGCACTAGTCTGAATCAGTGAGCTTGGGCCTATAATTATTTTATGTGCAAAATTTGTGAAGATTGTACTGAAATTTTTACTGTAATTAGTTAACAATCTAATCCAGGTTCTGGTAAATTTTGGTGAGCAGGTGTTTGATGGATTAATTCTGGAAAAAAAAATTGTCAAATACACTGTCTGCAGGGAAAATATTCTCTGCCTTGCTGAATCCAAAACATTTGTTTGGGACACTTATCAAATTGATAAAATTTGGAAAAAATTACTGGAGATAGAGGAGGATGTGATTAACCTGCTGAAAAAATTTAATTTCTAGAAGTGTTCTGGTTTATCTTCGGTGAATTTGCAAAATAGGCAAGGTGATCCTGTTTTTCCTGCAGTCTAAATTAATTTCCTAGTGCATTGCACTTATCATTTTATGTGGTTTCTTTGAGAATTAAATTAAGCCAAAATTACTGCAGGTAGGGTTCTTGTTAACACACCTGTTGGTATAATTGCACTGCCTAATTAATCCTCATTTTTATTTGGTGATTTTTAGAACTAAACCAATTTATTTTAGCTAGCTTCCTAGTTTTGCTGATTTGAGGGATTTTATTGAAGTATTTATTGAAGTCATAAAATCATGTAAAATTTACAGTGGATTAATTATGTGGTGTAGTGTTTACAGGAATTTTTCCATGATTTTATGTTTAACCAACCATTTTTAGAAATTCCTTAGGCTATACAAATGCATATGCATCCTATTATGAAAGTGCACTTTAAGATCCAAAAACAATCCAACATAAAAGTATGCACATGAAATGATAATAATTTATTTATCTACAGATTCCTATGTCGGACATAGTTTATACTCATTTAGCCATGTACCCTTTTATTATTTATATTGTGACTTAGGGTAAGTCTTTAAATAAGTTAATAATTTTAACTATAAAAGTTTTAGCGTTTCCCCCTTTTTAAGATTTACTTTAGTAAATCTACCTCTCATTTTACTCCTTTGTATAGAAAGTATAAGATTTTACTTTCGAGGTCTTTTTGTTAATTTGTTTTGGTTAGAATTTTGAAAGTCGAAATTCTGGTATGTTACATAAATAAGCATATATACATGTATCAACACCCCCACACTCGATTCCACCATCTTACCGATATGCATATATATAAATATACCTTATTCACAAATATATATGTGTATACGCCCTTACACCCAAGTATATATGTGTGTGTCAGGCTATCCACCCTTGACCTCCTTGAACTCTCCCTAATGTTGTTCCCTAGAGCATCCACAAATTCGAATTAAGAATTTAATTTGAGCTTGTACACGCCTCTCCTTGATTTCCTCCCAAATACCCAAAATACAAAAGAGAACCCAATTCCAAAAGAGCATTGTTCCTTGCTGGGCCGACCTCCTCTTCCTCCCTCTCACCCAACCGGCCCACCTCGCCATCCACTCCACGGCGCGCACCACTAGCCGATCTCTGCCACGTTGCTCCCGCGAGCCCCGCGCTGTCGATCTCCCCACTCAACACGCGGGAGCCACTCGCTGTCACACCCTAAAAATAAGTTAATAAATTATACCTGTGAAAATATAATTTTTAGAAATGAATTAAAAGCTTAAAGAAGTGGCTAATAAAAATCCCAAATAAATTTCAATGTAAAAATAGGCCAGAGAAAATTTTATTAAATACTTCTTTAATTCTTGTAGTCCCTGGATTTTTCTGGGAATTATTTGAGCTATGGAAGTATTTTTAATAAATAGAAAACCAAATCGGTGAATAAACAAATTAGAAAAAGGTTTTAATTTCTCTCCTGAGGCCATGGGCTGATTTCAGGCCACCTCTCCCCTTCTCTCTCCTTCCCCCGCCCCGCAGCCCAGCTCGGTCCATCTCTCTTTCTCTCTTTCTCTTCCCCGCCGACAGGTAGACCCCACCTGTCGGGGTTGTCTTCAACCCCGGGCTGAGTCCGAGCCTGAGCCAGCACCGCTGTCTCGCGCAAAATCTGGTCGCCCCGCTCGTGATCTCTTCAAATTGGTTGAGGAAAAATCCTCCCCTCTATCTCCGCTGCCTTTCCCCTCAAAACCCTGCGTGAAACAGTTTGGGATTGAGCCCGAACTCGAGATCGACTTGGAGTCCGCCGCCGCCCGAGTTTGCCGCTGCCATAGCCGCCTTATCCGCCTCGGACTCCTCTGATTGGTGACACTATAAGTACCACCATCCTCCCCTCTGTCCGCCACCGCCCGCACCCCAGCCCTAGACACCTCAGAGAGCCCCAGCTACGGTTAGATCCCAATGCCGCCACCGCCGCCAAGTCCAGCCGCGCCGCACCACCGCTCGGTTCGTCACCGCCCTTCGCCGACAGCCCAGTCATGTTCTCCAGGTAGAGAAGCACCTCGTCCACTACCTAGTAGCCGCCCTTCCCCTCCAGAGCACCATCGCCACCGAGTACCCGAAGTTTGCCACCGCCTTTTCTCGTCGTCGGTGGTCAATTCGTCGCAGAGTGACTGTGAGGTGAGTTCGTCTCGTCGAGCTCTCCCTTCTAGCGCAAACCGCAGCTGCCGCTTGCCCTAGATCACCGGCAAGCCTCGCCGCCCGAGCCGCCGCCATCGCCTGTCATCCACGTCATCACCCCGTCAGCCGCCGCGTCATCCTCTAGATCGACGCCAAGTGTCGCGCATCCGAGCGTCGACCTCGGGATAAATCCGAGCTGTCGGATCTAGATCCAATCCATCCTAATTGTCGAAACCCGTGAGCCGATCCCATGGACTCGGTGGACCGACCTCTAATGACGCAATAAATCATTTTTTTCTTTTCAAAATTAATTCATTATTGCGTCATTAATACTTTAATAATTCCTGTAAATAGTTTTAAAACGGTTTAAACTGTAGAATCACATAAAGGTTGTTAATCCCATATGATTACACATAAAATGATGATGGTTCTGTCCACGATGGTGGTCGTGTGAGACTGATTCTTAATGGGCAACATAAAACATGGATGAATGTTGGGTTGTGAGCACCAGGTTGGTTTTGTTGCTAGCGGTGCTCATGACAGTTAAGGACCAGTTCACGAATTACTGTTGTGAAGCATTTACCGTACTAACCACAAGCTAGCATGGGCAACGGCTGGACTCGTAGTGTAGCATGTCCCAGCAGGAGACACCATGGTGTGTTTAGTTGATAGGTGGTAGTGTCAATAAATCCACAATGGCAGTGCCAATAATACCATATGTTTGGGAGCCAAGAGTTTCTCTAGCCTGGAGGTTGGGCCACCCTTACTGGGGACTTGGCGGGTGGTCATTCTGTTGGGCATGTTATGCGAAGAGTCCTATCACAACTTCTTTCCGAGGTATCGTGGTGGTGCCAAGGCGCATGGTGACATGTTGTGGGGTTGTGTCTTGTGGGTAAAGTTGTACATCTCTGATCAGAGTAAAACTATTCGAATAGCTGTGCCCACGGTCATGGGCGAGCTAAATAATGTTTTTCGCGATTAGTCCCATTTATTAATTAATGTATAAATGTGACATGAGATATCCAGATTGGGATGGTTTGGGCTTGTGTAGCCAGGTGGGCTGTACAGTGTTGATTTAATACTGCTTAATTGCTCTACTGTTATTTCTTAATTCTCCCTCAACTATTTATTTAAATGCTATTTATGCAAATTAGCCCTATATGCCATCCTTTGCTATCTTGTGCACTTACATGTTTGCTGTGTGGCTTGTTGAGTATTCCATATACTCACCTTGCAATATCAAATCATCAAAAGAAGAGTACTTCAGTGAAGGAGAAGATCTTGAGGAATAGGCTGGGTCCAAGTCAAGTTTGCCTGTGGATTATGGAGACGTCGCTATCGCTAGTTAATTCCGTTGCATAGATTTTTTTTATTTGTTTGAGAGGTTCCATCTGCCTCTGTAACAATTATACATTCGTCACTTTCTTCAATATAGATTTGTACTTTGTTATCAAATTTGTCATTGTGCACCTCGGTTGATTCCTAGATGAGGATTTAATACACATGTAAGCGTTTGGAATTTTGGATGGAAATTTGTCATTGTGTACCTTGGTTGATTCCATCGCCGCCCGACGCATCCCCGCCGTCGACCGTTTTCACCGCCTGTGAGAAATTTCGCCGTGGCGCCCCCTCTCCCGTCTCTTGCCCCAATTATTGGACCCCCAATAATTGGAGCTCTTCACTATCCCTGCCTATAAAACCCCTACCCGGGAGCTCCTTCCCCCTCTCTGGATCTCCTCTGCCCTCGGATGTTGTCGGCCAATACGTCGAGCCGCGTCTCCTACCTCGCCGATCCCCGCTGAACACCCTGCTCGACCTCCCTTGCCGTAGATGCAGCTCTCCTTCGGCTCCGTTCTCCACCGGACCCTAGGAGCACCACACATCGGCAATTCCGCGCCGGGGTCACTGACTTCCCTCGGCCCTGAGTTCTTCCCCTCCTCGGCACTGAGCCGCCACCATTGACGCCGATCTCCCATTGGTGAGCTCCTTCCCACGTTTGAGTGTGCCCCTTGCTGCTTCGGACGAACGCTAGGTCACCGATGCCGTGCAAGTTGTCCCCTGTACTCCATCGTGCCGCCACCAAGCGCAGCCACGCGCCACCGCCGCCGTGACTTTTTCGTCGTCGTGTGTCGGCCCTTTCTACCCTTTCTCTTTCCATTGCTCTCGGGCTCCCCTCGGTGCCACCATAGTCGCCGCGCCTCACCGTTCCTCCCTGCTCACTCTCGGGATCTCGCCGCCATGGCCATCACCGCCTTTCTCCCCCTTTCTCTCTCCGCCGTCTCTGCCCTCCCGTCGTTGGCCGTCCCCCGCCATCGGTAACTCAATCCAAGCCGCTCCGATGATTTGCCTTGGTTCCCTCCTTCCGATGGCGCCGCCGCTCGAGGTCCCTCGCCGCCGCTCGTTATTTTGATCCTGCCGCCGTCAACTGTCCAATCGACGTGTCCTCTCCCTCGGGCGGAGACTGTGGAGAAGACGACGACGTGGCGAACCTCTAGGCCACCGCGTAGGCATCGAGTTGGCTCGGGCTTGTCCCGCCGAGCCGAGCCGCGCCGCTAACCGCTCTCACCACCCAGCAGGCCCCACCTTGTGGTGAACTTTGCCCGTGGGTCGTGCCCCTGTCGGGTGGCCCCTCCTCCCCGGTGAGGCTGACACCTGGGCCCGACCTTCTCCTCACCGTAGCCAGCCCACCAACTCCTCTCTCCTCTACTCCCCATTGGACCTAGTCCTTACAACACCTGTCACTGACAGGTGGGCCTCCTCTTCAAAGTTCACTGCAAACCACTCCTAGGAGGACTGTGTTCACTGCTGCCCGGGCCCAGTGGCCAGTGAGCCATTCCCCCTTCCTTGGGCCTCTGTTATGTAGGCCACCACCTTGACACCTAGGCCCACTACCATCCAGCCATCACCCATCTCCCTATCTTACATGTGGGCCCAAGATGTCAGTGGGCCCAGGCTGTCAATGACCACCAGGGAATATTCCCTTGAATATTCTCCTCTTAAAATCAAATAAATCATTTTCCAGTGATCCAAAATTCATTTTAACCTTGAAAAATCATATCTTCCGATCCGTAACTCCGATTGACCCCATTCCAACTCTAGTAATTTTGTAAAATTGAGATCTATCTAATGGCACTATTAGTAGTACTAAATAGGGTCTGTTTCTTGGACTTTGTGTAGATTTTGTGTGTTTGCACATAGTAACCAGTCGTTAGAAATTCGTTTTGGAGCGGATTTCGCGGCGATTTCTCGAAGACTCATGAAGACCTATAGCAAGGCAAGTCACCTTTGATCAATCGAGCCTATAATTGAAATTTAAATTATTTTATTTGCGAAATCTTGCATCGATAGGCGTGCACGATATGTGCGGTCCTGTCTGCAAGTCAGACCGGCGGACCATCCTAACTTGTTGCATCTAAATCCTTCCTTGATGATTGAAATACGCCGTTCCCTTGTAACCACCGCTGTCGCGCCTCGGTATTCATGCACTATTGTACGAGTACTGACGGTCGCTCCTTTAAACTTAAAATTTGAGCAACTTCTTGGGTAAAACGTGGTTTTACAAAACGTTTGGAAAACTTGACAGCTGGGTCAGTGCCTTGTTTTAGAAAAATGAGTTTCAAAATGGAGATTTGTGACACAAGGCCGGTCAGGTGTGTGTGATGCCTATGTGGTCGCTATAAGGACCGATTCCTTTGAAATTTCATCCGAGCATATGACAGTACAACCACATGGGTGAATTAGGAAGCCCCTGACTGAGTAACTAGCTGTCGAGGCCATGGGCCCCGGGTACCTCATGAGAAGCATTTGGGCCACTCGGATAGAGAATAGACCTAACATTGTAATTAGGGATACAATAGGACTCGGCATACATAAGCTTGTACGACAAGGAAAGGATACGGTCCTAGTCGGGAACGTTGTATTCCTAGAAGAAAATCCCTTGGTCGGAGTCCGACTGGGATTCCTACACTATAACCCTGTCCCCCAGTATATAAGGGGAGGCTGGGCACCTCATGAAGGCATAGTGCAAATCTCACCAGAGACCCCTCAAAGGCAATACACCACAACTGGATGTAGGGTATTACCTCATCTCGAGGGCCTAAACCAGTATAAATTGTTTCGTGTTCCTTTGCAGTCCATAAAGTTTAGGTATCACGAGTAGCCTCATATTATTATTGCCAATACAAAACATCGACAGTTGGCGCACCAGGTAGAGGCATCGGCGAGATCATCTTCAAACAAGCCTGATGGATCCACTCAGCAGAGTCGACGGCATCAACTTCTTCCCCAGACAAACAATCACCTTCGAGAGCCTCGACTTTGTCGCCGACGAATTTGGCAACCTTACCCTATCCGACTCGGATTCTATCTGATCGGCCAGGGATCAAGCCGACTCCACGCTGGTCGGCCTACGTAACGCTGCAGCGATCTTCGGCGACATGCTACAGCGATCTCCAATATGCTCGAGTCCAGGGACAACTCTTTCTTTCGGTGTTCGACTAGGACTCGGTTTTGAGCCGGCGAGGTCGGGCTAAGAGAGGAGGAGATCGTCAATCTCCCATTCGGACTCGGGAATGCCACGGATAACTTCAATCAGCATCTGACAAGGCAAACCCGATCCCCTAGAGTTCAACTCGGATACGGCTCAGAGCCACTCGAGATTGTATCTAGGGAGGTTGGGGTCGTTATTACCCCCCTCAACTATTCCGACTCCGACTCTCAGTTGGACTCTGACTCTAAGTCGGACAGCAGTTCGGCAAGCTTCTCTCCGCCACGTGAAGTCTTTATGATATCCAAGGGTTCAACTCCCACTCAGGAGGCATGCCAACTATGAGAACAACAATAGGAGGAAGCCAGCCGACTACGAGAACAACAGGCGGAAGACGCAAGATGCTTACAGACTGAGCGCGATGCCCGCAATGACGATCTGTGCAAGGCTGGGCAGACTGCTCAACAAGATATCCTCCAGACCCGAGTCGGCGACCACGACGTTTTTGTAACTCCTCAACATAACATTGTGGTCGCTACAACTCTACTGGATACACTGCAGTTTGGGCCTAATCACTAGGCCACCCCAACGATAGCAAGGATTAAAGCCATGATCACTGCTGCTGCATGTCAGCAGCGTCAATAGTCGGGTGACACACTCATACCGACTAACAAGTCGGCTTCTCCAACGGCGATCTCATCTGCCTCAACGCGACGCCGAGCGGCCAGCTCTAGTCAGCCGCACACGGAGTCACGCCACACGTCACTCGGCAACCACAATAATGACCAGCGGCGCCAACATCAAGACGACCGTCAGGATAACCAGGACGTCAGAGGTCGACTACGACATGATCTTCGGTAAGACATCAACGCACGATGCCGCGAATGCGAGGAAGATGAGCGTTGCCTACTAAAAGACGAGAATGAGTGCTTCGGCCTCCACCATGAGCGATTTCACTGCCTAGTCGGAGTCGGAATCCTCACACAGATGAAGGTGTACCAGCCTTCACCCACGAGCTGCAACAAGTCGACTAGCCGTCAGGCTTCAAGCCGACTGGAATTGAAAAATACGACGGAAAGACCAACCTCGAGTCCTAGCTCATAGTTTACACTCTGGTGATCCGAGTAGTTGGAGAAGATCACAAGGCCATGGCTAACTACCTCCCAGTTGCTCTAGCCGACTCGGCGAGGACATGGATAACTGGACTTCCTAAGAGGTCAATCGGCTTCTGGGGAGATCTTCGGGAACGCTTCATCGCCAATTTCCAAGGAGCGTACGAGAGGCCATCTTCCGAGTACGATCTATATTAGTGCCATCAAAGAAAGAATGAGTCTCTTCGTGATTTCATCAAAAGGTTTTCTGAGAAGAGGAATTCAATCCCGAAGATCAAGGACGAGGTCGTCATCGCCGCCTTCCGCAAGGGAGTCAAAGACGCCTTGTTCATTGCCAAGTTCACTCGAAAACCTTCAAGTTGTGTCATAGCTCTATTCGACATGGCGAACAAATACGCCGACTCAGTCGACGCTGTTGCTAAGGCCCTCGATGACAAAAAGCACCCCGACAGAAGGAGCGGAAGGACACTGATGACGCGGCCCCGACTAAGGCTGGGAACCGCAAACTCAAGTCGGACAACTTCATTGTGGCAGTCGGTCGCAACCGTCTTCGACCTCCTAGAACTGAAGATTATTAGAACGACAAGTGATATATTCGAGAGCTCACAAGCTCAAATGCAAGGATGGCACCCCCACTCCCAACTTGTGCAATACCGAACAGCTAAGTTGCTTTCTGATAAATTTTCCTCACTCGGCCTCGCCAATGCCGCAGCAGCTTACACCTAATAGGTGTACATTCTGCGTATTTTCTATTTTTGCTCTTAATGATTGCAAAGGTACTCGAGTAGCATAAATTCCAATCCGTAATGCTTTGCTCCATGAAAGATGAACTCAAGTCACCCAAAACACGTGTCTAGGAAAGAGCCATGAACCGACTCCCGACGCTAGGGGGCTATGACTAGTCGGGCAAAGTGTTTAAACATAAGGGGTCAACTACTCGGGAAAATTAATATCAATAAGAGGAGGAACACATATTTACATAAATTTTCTTCAGGTGATTGTTTTCTTCATCAGATGCTACTCATCCGATATGTTTATAATGCAGGGCCAGTTCCGGATACGCGTAACAGGAACTCAGGGCTACGAGCCTATCTCCTATGCTCGGGGGTTGGACCATGATACACTTGGAATGCGACGCTTCAAGAATTACTTGGAATGCTCCACGAGGGCTATTGTCCGAGTACGAGCACCAGTCGGGACTCAAATGTCACTTTTACTTTGGTACGCTCCATGTGGGCTAATAACCGACCTCTGGCACCAGTTGGGGCTCGGGTACCACTCTGCTAGGTAGAGTACGCCCCATGAGGGTCGCCAGCCGAATCCTATGCTGATGCAAGGTTCGGGTACCTTATTTGGCCATAACTCTGCTGGGTAAGGTACGCCCCATGAGGGTCACCAGCCAAATCCTATGCTAATGCAAGGATCGGGTACCTTATTTTGCAAATAACCGACCTCCGGCACCGGTTGGAGTTCGGGTACCACTTTGCTAGGTAGAGTACGCCCCATGAGGGTCACCAGCCGAATCCTATGCTGATACAAGGTTTGGTTACCTTATTTGGCCATAACTCTATTGGGTAGGGTACACCCCATGAGGGTCACCAGCTGAATCCTATGCTAATGCGAGATTTGGGTACCTTATTTGGCTATAATTTTGTCAGGTTGGGTATGCCCCGAGAGGGTCGCCAGCCGAATCCTACGCTAGCGCAGCGTTAGGGTACCTATCTGGCAAAAACATGGCAACAAGCCACTACTGGAGCTTTCAGTCGAGAGCAGCATCAAACCCAGAATCTACGGTGGTGCTCATTATTTTTCAAGATTGGGAGACTCCAATCGTTCGATTTTCATTGGAAGACGAACTTCCTAAAGATTACAATGAAGCTGAGTAAATCAAGTGACGGAGCAAAACCTTTATCGTAGTCAAAGAAGACCTATATCATCGAAGCGCATCTAGAGTTCTCATGCACTGCGTCACACCTGAGGAGGGCAAGCAGATCCTGCAATATACCTACTCGAGCATTTGTGGCAACCATGCTGCATCCAGAACATAAGTCGGAAAGACTTGTGGACAAGGATTCCTCTGGCTGATTGCGATTACCGATACTAAAGTACTCATCCTGACATGCGAGGGATGCCAATTTTATAGGGCTGCGCTAGGTAGGTCGGTTTAGGCCGGCTTATTCAGTAGTAGGCCAAAGATATGAGTTTTTAAATAGCATGCCCTAGTGGGCCGCCAGCTGGTCGTGTTAAAATCGCGATGCAGGTGAACCGATTAAATAATCAGATACGTTTCATGCTAAGCCTATAGCCGGGTGTATACATTCGGGTATCTTGATTATTTTAAGGTATTGAAGATATATCCTTATAAGAATTGACAGCTGGTCTCCATTAAAATTGGGGATACAGGTATCTCTCAAGTACACCTGACCACATATTAGGTTAAAAATCCATGAAGTGGCACTCGGCCAACAATTGCCCTGAGCAAAAATTATTCTAGCTGACATGATGCTGAAGAGTCTACATACCGTGTAGTATACTACTCAGGAAAGACTACAAGATTAAAGATCTTTGACTTTATGTTTAATTGTTTCATAATTAAGCACAAAGTCGGGGGCTACACCTAATAGATGCGCTTATTCAGTGCACACTATTCATATTTTTTTATGAAGCCCTTCATAGCCTTGTTGCCAGCTGACATGAAGCAGGACTCGGAGAAGAAGCACTCGGACAAAGAGTACTCGGGAGCAATGCACTTGGGAATTTTTCACCATGGAGGATGAGCACTCGGCATCAGCTGTGACTCAACTATGAAGGTCTCAGGGGCTACTGTTGAGGCCATGGGTCCCGGGTACCTCATGAGAAGCATTTGGGCCACTTGGACAGAGGATAGGCCTAACCTTATAATTAGGGATACAATAAGACTCGGCATACATAACCTTGTACGACAAGGAAAGGACACGGTCCTAGTCGGGAACGTTGTATTCCTAGAAGGAAATCCCTTGGTCAGTGTCTGACTGGGATTCCTACTCTGTAACCCTGTCCCCCGGTATATAAGGCGAGGCAGGGCGCCCCATGAGGGCATAGCGCAAATCTCACCAGAGAAACCTCAAAGGCAATACACCACAACTGGACGTAGGGTATTACCTCATCTTGAGGGCTTGAACCAGTATAAATTGTTTCGTGTTCCTTTGCAGTCCATCAAGTTTAGGTCTCACCAATAGCCCATATTATTATTGCCGATACAAAACATCGACACTAGCCTCTCAGGGACGCCTTGCATGCCATTGGACTGTGGATCATGCGGGAGGGCGTCGGGGGTGCCTCCTAGGTTCCTGGCACAGCATGGTCTCAGACCTACCCTATTGTTGGTCTCGAGGACCCCTCCAGTTGGCATGGGGTAACATAGGATGGCTTAGAAAATACCTTGTCACGAAAACCTTTGCGCCACCAAATCGTACCCAATGCGTGTGAGCTGGTGACTAGAGTAAGTCACGTCGTGTGGATAAAGTGTACCTCCTCTGCAGAGGTCTAAACTGTTTGAACAGCTGTGCCCACGGTCAAGGGCGGATGAGAGGTGATTCCTTAGTGTAGTTTTATTTTATCCTGTTTGCAAATTGTGTGTGTGGTTTTAGGAACTGTGAGAAGGAAATGCCATCAAGGATGCTAGAGGTCCGATGAAATGGCTTGGCTGTCGTGGACAGCAGGACTTGGGAAGTCCGAAAAAATGTTTTGGCTCGAGAAGCCGTTTGATGAGAATTCTTAAGATTGTGAAAACTAGAGAAATAAATATTGATGTATCTTTCACTCCGATCAGGCGAGACTCACCTCCCCCTGATTGTTGAGAAGCACACACTAGCAGATTCAAAATATTTAAATAAAACAGATTACAAAATATCCAGCCTCTCTTTGAAGCCTGCAACAACCACCTATATTCCCCTAGCTTGCGGAGTACGTACATACTCACCCTTACTCAATATATATATAGTTCTCCGTCGGGAGCTGAAGCTAGAAGTTGTTGTGAAGTGAAGATTAGGGTTCCGTCCTGGTTCCCAGCCGTTGCTTGTGTGTTGGGACTTAGTCCGTTGTTCCGCTGCTGCTGCTGCCTCTGTGTTGTTC
Organism: Oryza meyeriana var. granulata; assembly: GCA_003991445.1. Classification (NCBI taxonomy): domain Eukaryota; kingdom Viridiplantae; phylum Streptophyta; class Magnoliopsida; order Poales; family Poaceae; genus Oryza; species Oryza meyeriana. Next base: position 481,715 of record RYFJ01000194.1, read on the forward strand.
GTTGCTGTCTCTGGCTTGCTCCGAAGCTACAACGTAAGTTAAGGTATATGTCTATTTAATTAGTTATTTATTTAATTAAGGTACTGCAATGATGCATGTATGATTTCTGTGGATACCCACGCTGCGTCCTAGGAGTGGTATCAGTATCGCGGTTCTGCCGGAAGGCAATTTGTGCTGTTTTCCTGCGGCACGCTCTATTTGGTGCCATTGTACGGCGGTGCCAGATCGGGGTGTGACAGAGATGGTATCAGAGCATAAGTTGGCTCTAGGACCGAAACCCCCTGATAGGATGGCTGTATTTGAATACAAGCTAATTGTGAAAAGCTAAGGAATTATTTTCCTTTTGGTCTAGATTTGCAAAAAATCTTTGTCTGATTCCCCTGTCTACATCAAAAACTAGAATCTAGTCTCGTGTTAAGCCTTCCACCCTAGGACCCACCTGTCATCATGCTCAGTTGATGAAAGGTGTGCTTCTGCCCGACGAGTTAATAGCTAGCCTTCAGTAATAGTTAACCTTAGTATCATCGCCCGCTCAGTAGGGGTTGTGGCGAAATAGTGCGTGTGTGATGTTATGTCTGGTAGTCCATGTTCAGGTATGGGACAAGTTGGGCTACTAACTCGGACATACCACTATTCTTCCTCGGATTTGCGAAAATTGTTTTTATCTAGTGTTTTCAGTTACGTCTTTACTCCTATTCCCCATCGTTCTGATCTCAGTCAACCTGGAACAGATAGCACGTCGCACCAATTGTCAAATCCGTGTTCCCAACCGCCTCGGCTATGAACAAGATCCAATCCCAGCAAGGAACCCAGATCCGCCAGTCAACCAAACTGCCACACAGGATGCTGAAAATAGTTCCGCCATTAACCCCAGACTAGCCAGTCAAGCTGCAAATGGTAATCCACCTCTGTCGATGGATTTTCACCAGCTGTTTGCTATCTAGATACAAATACTACAAGGAATCGCTCAAAGGCTGGCCATGATACAACAGCAACAAGCACAAGTGCCTCAACCCTGTATGGCTCAAGACAATGGTAGATCTAAGCTCAATGATTTCCTGAGATCACGCCCGCCAGAATTCTCTCAGACCATAGAACCCATCGAAGCTGATGACTGGATCAAAGATGTGGAAAGAAAACTGAACCTCGTCCAATGCACCCCAGTGGAAAAAACTCTCTACGCTGGACATCAGTTAAGAGGACCTGCAGCAGATTGGTGGGACAACTACCTACCGCCCATCCTGATTCAACAACTGTCACTTGGACAGAGTTTGCAGAAGCCTTCCGTTCAGCTCACATCCCAAAAAGCACAATTGAGATGAAGAAAGAAGAGTTTGCCAAGATCAAGCAAGGATCCTCCTGTATCAACGATACTCAGCCGCTTCAACAAGTTAGCCCGATATGCACCAGAAGATGTTGACACCAATGCAAAGAAAATCAGAAGGTTCTTGAAAGGAATGAACGCCAACCTGCAAGTTCAGCTTTTGGCTCATGACTTCCCTACGTTTCAACACATGATCAACAAGGCTCTACTACAGGAAGACGCAGCGAAAGAACAGGAAGACTAAGGAAACGCAAAATATCACCAGCAGAGTTTCATGCCAGAGATGGATAGATGCGAAGGACGCACCCACCTGTGCAATACTGCATCGGAACACCTTAGAATTCCAGGACCACCAGCTCAGTCTCCCGTCCAACTGAATCAAGGCCAAGTCAGCAGTCCACTAGAAGCTACAGTAGCAACTCAGGAAGAAGCAACTCAATTTCTCAGACAGGACACTTTGGACAAAAGACTAGAGTTGAATGCTTCAACTGCCACGAGATTGGACACTATTCATGTGAATGCCCTAAGAATCGTTCTGCGACACCTCAGTCCTACGCGTCAACCAAAGCGTCTACACAGAAAATGAAAGACCGCAAAGCAGTGGATCAGTCTCTCAAGCTTCACCAGCCACAAGACATAGACGTCTAAACCACATGCAAGCCAAACTAGTTGAAGTCGAGTATCTCAAGACCATGGAAGAAGAAGGTGAAGAACAAGTGCTTCCCAAAGAAGAAGAACCACAGCAGAATTGACCACCTCAGCTAAGCAAAGCAGCTGACAGTTTGATGCAGAATTTGCAAGTTGACTCAAAGAAAGATCTGAAGTGACAGAAGTAGCATGGAAGTCTGAAGTTTCCCTTTTGTTCTCTTTCGTTCTATCCGTCTTCAAATCTCGAGGACAAGATTTTTGTAAGGGGGGTAGGTTTGTAACGTCTCACTTTCAGCGAGACGTTAAATGCTATTTTGCTAAAATCTACCCGTGAAAATTTTGCTTCTTTATGTGCTATGTTGTATGTCATGCCTGTATCTCAGTTTGCATTTCTGTCCTTACCTCGTAATCTGTCCTTTCAAAAAACTCCTGTTCCAAAATAATCTCCACGTCCAAATCGTCGTATCCGAACATCGCTCCAAAAACCCTAACGGCAAGCTCCCTGACTTCCCCTTCCAAATCTCCGTTTCGATATCCGTTCCGAAGATCCAGGTCGGAACCCTAAGAACTTCCCTTGACCTCTCTCCCTCCCTTGAATCCCCAAATGAAATCCTAAGTTAAATAATATAACTTGGGCATCAAACCTCTATCCAAATCCTCTCCACCAATATAGATATATATAGATATACTGTGTATATATATATATCCTTGAGTATACACCTACATAAATAAGCATATATACGTGTATCAATACCCCCACACTCGATTCCACCATCTTACCGATATGCATATATATAAATATACCTTATTCACAAATATATATGTGTATACATCCTTACACCCAAGTGATATGTGTTGTCAGGCTATCCACCTTGACCTCCTTGAACTCTCCCTAATGTTGTTCCCCGGAGCATCCACAAATTCGAATTAAGAATTTAATTTGAGCTTGTACACGCCTCTCCTTGATTTCCTCCCAAATACCTAAAAATACAAAAAGAGAACCAATTCAAAATACATAAAAATCTCCTTGAGACTCCCATAATTCCTTGAATTTCTCTGAGTCCAAACATGTTATTTGAATTCAAATTCTCCTTGAAATCACCTCAAAATCCCCTCCAAACAATCACCCAGAGAAAACAAAAGGGCCATTGTTCCTTGCTGGGGGCCGACTCCTCTTCCTCCCTCTCACACCAACTGGCCCACCTCGCCCTTCGCGCAGAACTCCACTCGTGGCGTGCACCTGTTAACACCAAAATTCGGTATGGTTCTTTATCAAATTCGGTTAAAGGAGAAATTACAAATAATTAGCGGGGATCAATCCAGAGGAAGCCGAATTTGGAAAGGAGTCATGAAGACCATAGCGTGGCAGTCTAATGCATTTTATATTTTATCCGATCGGGCCTGGTTAGTGTTTCTCTGAATTAGAAAACTCTTTTCATGTCTGATTAGGACTGTATCACTCGGGGTATAAATACATAGCCCGGTGCTTTGTAATCATCTAAATCAATCAGATCAATACAAACTTCGGCGCATCGCCACCCTATTCAACGGGTTCTTGCTTCTCGAGCCGGGCTGCATCGGTTAAGTTCGACCTCCTGCGAGAGGGGTAAGTCTCGTTACCCCGACTACCGTTCCGACTAGGACTTCCTCGGTTAGGTCCGATATTCTAGTCGGCCTGCGGTAGTCGGCTTACCACGATATATCTGTTCTGTCTACGGCTGCATCAGTTAGGTTTGATCTCATAGGCCGAGTAGATATATCACATCACGTGTGCATAGATTTATCGGATTACTGGGTGTAATTTATCATCAGTTTGTGCTGCATCGGTTAGGTCCGACCTATTAAACTGCTTACGATAAGTTATTTCTGCTAGGTTGATCGATTTCATGCAAACGTTTTATCGGGATGTATAGCCGATAAGTTATCATATTTTACATCACGATTGCATTAGATCTATCGGCCCATCGAGGTTCTGTTATCATCATCAGTCTGTGCTGCAACGGTTAGGTCCGATCAATTAGACTGATGATAATAATTCTATCCTTAATGAGCCGATGGATATTTATGCAATGTTCTATCGGAGTACCTAGCCGATAGGTTATCTTTTGCTAATCAAAGCCGATTACATTGTTTACCTCACGTTTTTGGCACCTTACACCATCATCGGCTTTCCGGCCGATACACTTCATGTTAATAATCGGCTAGTTTATTTACATTGTTATTGGTTCCTTAGCCATATTGTAGATTTATATTATCCATTTATGCCATCATCGGCTCCCGGCCGATGTATAAGTGCTGTCTATATCGGCCATCGGCCGATAGAGCGAGTCCAATTCGGCTTCCAGCCGATTGGCTCATTGATCTAATATTTTGTATCTCCTTGTCAATTGCAGGGTCAAATTGACTAGCATGCCTACGAACCTCAAGATTTAGGACCTGCACTGGAGTTAAGCAAATCTCCCAGGCCTTCGCGTGTATGTAGGCGCCGAACCAGATCATCGGCTCGTCCACAACGCTGCCGATGATTTTCGGTGCCAACACGTTTTTGGCACGCCCGGTGGGACCCGGAATTTCAACATGGCCGGAAAAGAGATCAAAACAGACAACGTAATCCCAGTCGGCATGGAGGATTTAACAGACGAGCAGAGACAGCAAGTCGAGCAAAATATGGCCAATTTTCAGAAACTCTGCTTTGAGTCTTTCGGCATGACGCGACAAGGGCCAATTCAAAAATCTCAGTTTCCCAAACCAGTTCTGGTTGGAGAATCGAGCCGTACACCACCTGAGAGTCCACCAGTAAAACCCTTACAGGAGATGGTGAATGAAGCAGTACATCACGCGCTCATCAATCAGTCTGGGATCCTGGTGAACACGCTCCATAATCTCATCAAAAAGACAGTGGATGGATCGATTGCTCAAGAGCCTACTCGAGGACCTGTATATCTCCCGCCTAAGATGGAGCCAAATCAAGTTACGTATAGCGCCATAAAAGATGTACCAGAAAACTCGTTTTCACACAACCAGGCTGGGGGGCAACAAGATATTCCTACTGGATACCATCGGTCTGCTTATTATGGAGGGTATCAACAGAACTACCCAGGAGGTATTGCCGATTCAGGTAATTATCAGAGAGAATATCTCAGGCAGAATCGGCTACCAACTCCACCCATACAGTATCAGCAGGAAGCCCCAAGGGAGGAAGACTTGTCGGCAAGGGTTGCGGAAATAGTGAGGGAACATTTTGGGATCAAGGCAAAGGAGCAAACATTTATGTATCGGCATCCATATCCCGAGTGGTTTGACAGAGTGCCATTGCCACACCGATACAGAGTCCCAGATTTTTCCAAGTTCTCAGGGCAGGACAGTATATCTATAGTGGAGCATATTAGCCGATTCTTGGCACGGTGCGGAGAAGCATCGGCTGAGGAGGCTCTGAGAGTTAGGTTTTTCCCCTTGTCGTTGTCTGGATCGGCCTTCACATGGTTCTCCTCATTACTGCTGAATTCAATTCGGGGATGGGCCGATCTAGAAAAACAGTTTCACAAATACTTCGTTGCTGGAATCCATGAGATGAGACTGACAGATCTAACATCGGTTAGACAGAGACCAAATGAAACGGTGCCGGAATATATCCAGAGGTTTCGGGACATCAGAAACAGATGTTATAGCTTGAATCTGAGTGACGGACATCTAGCCGACTTAGCTTTTCAGGGTCTCTTAGGGCCAATCAAAGAGAGATTTTCATCACAAGAGTTCGAGTCCCTGGCGCACCTGGTACAGAAAGTATTGGCTCATGAAAGCCGATTTCAAGAGGCGAAAAAAGATAAATATCAGAGAAGGGTTGCTTAGGTACAGGTTTATTCATCGGACTTAGACGAAGAATCCGATGCTGAAGTCGGATTGGCGGAGTGGGCTAGGAACAAGAAATCATATCATGCCCGTGGGTCAAGGATATCGGCAAGGAAGAACGGTATGATTCTGACATTAATAAAGCCGTTAAAATCTTCGATTTACTGTTACAGGAGAAACAGATACAACTTCCGCCAAATCACGTGATTCCATCAGCCGAAGAACTGAAGAAGAAAAGATACTGCAAATGGCATAACACGATATCACACCACACCAATGAGTGCAAGGTTTTTCGGCAACAAATTCAATCGGCTGTTGAACAGGGGAGGATCAAGTTTGAGGACAAGAAGCCGATGAAGATCGACGGACACCCGTTCCCCGTGAACATGGTTTATGCGGGATCATCGTCAAGAATTCAGGCTGATGAAGAAAGGCATTTAGATCATAGAAAATCAAGGATTACTTCGTCGAGCATGATAGAAAAATATTCAAAGTATGAAGAGCAGTGGATTGAGCTAGACAGATATAATCCACATTGGGATTGTCCGTTCTTTCGATTCTGCTGGGATCGAGGGATGAGATTGCTATCAATTGAAGATTGCCCTGAGTGCGATAATCTAAGGTTTCAGCGGGATCAGCAGGAAAGTTTTTCGCGGGATCGGCCACTTAGGAGACGAGCATCGGTACATAGCCGATTGGGGCCGATCCATGAAAATTTTTTTGAAGATGACAAGGAATCACATGAGAAACGACAAATCCAAAATCCTCAGTGTGTCTAGTGGGATATTTACAAAAAACCAGAAGAGAAGGGCACAACGGCTACGACACCAAGAGCAACAGGAAGAACAGAGGCAAGATCAGGAAGAAGCCGATCATCGTCACAAGAGAACTAAACGAGTATGGCGTGTGAAGAGGAAGGACGATGAAGTCGATCCATCGGCTCCAGTAAACATGGTTTTCTTTTTGCCTCGGGAATATAAAGCACTTTCATCGGACGAGGAAGGCAGTGAAGAGGTTTTTGCTCAGCTAACGTTGCAACCCGATCAGGCTATATTTGATAAACCTGAAGAGTCAGAGCATCGGCATTTGAAGCCATTATATATCAATGGCTATGTGAATGGGAAGCCGATGACGAAGATGCTAGTTGATGGGGGAGCAGCTATTAATCTAATGCCTTATGCTACATTTCAAAAATTGGGGAAAACTGCTGAAGACTTCATCAAGACGAATATGGTGCTAAAAGACTTCGGTGGAAATTCATCGGAGGCGAAAGGTGTGTTAAACGTGGAGTTGACAGTGGGAAATAAGACATTACCTACCACGTTTTTCGTTATCGATGGAAAAGGATCATATAGTCTGCTTCTTGGCAGGGATTGGATTCACGTAAACTGTTGCGTGCCCTCGACAATGCATCAATGTCTGATACAGTGGCAAGGAGATCAAGTTGAGGTAGTCCTAGCAGATCGGTCAACCAACATTGCAATGACCGATTTGCCGGTCTGGGAAGCTGATGGTGTTGATTGTTTGTCCAGAAAAACATGGGAAGGAGATTATCTTAAGGTCACCAGCCAAGGAATACAGCCGATTCAGCAAGTCGGCTCCGAGTTGTTATCTGATGGCTCCATTGAAGATTTCGAGGGGAAACTGGGACAAGGGTTTACGTCGGCCGATGATTTAGAGGAGATCGACATAGGACCAGGAGATAAGCCAAGGCCGACGTACATAAGTAAAAGGTTATGCCCTGAACTTCGAGAAGAATTGATAACACTGTTGAAGGAGTATCGGGATTGTTTTGCTTGGGAGTATCATGAGATGCCAGGATTAAGCCGATCAATTGTTGAACATCGGCTACCCATTAAACCAGGATATCGGCCGTTTAAACAGGCTCCAAAGAGGTTTCAAAGCGGAGTTATATGAGCCGATCAAAGCGAGATCACAAGGTTGTATGACACAAAGTTTATAATGCCGTGCTGATATGCTGAGTGGATTCTAATATCGTCCGGTGGAAAAGAAAATGGGAAATTGAGGGTATGCATCGACTTTCGGATTTGAATAAGGCTACCCTCAAGATGAATACCCGATGCGATAGCAGATTTGTTGGTAGATGCAGCATCGGGCACAAGATATTAGCTTCATGGACGGCAATGCAGGATACATCAGATTTTATGGCTGAAGAAGATATACATAAGACTGCGTTTTGATGTCCTGGAGCTATCGGCTTATATGAGTGGGTAGGAATGACATTTCGATTGAAAAGTGCCGGTGCGACTTATCAGAGGGCGATGAATTATATATTTCATGATCTCATCGGCTTGTTAGTGGAAATTTACATCGATGATGTGGTGGTTAAATCTAAGAGTAAGGAAAGCCATATAGCCGATCTGCGAAAAGTGCTGGAAAGGGCAAAGAAATACGGATTAAGGATGAATCCCAATAAATGCGCTTTTGGTGTATCGGCTGGGCAGTTTTTGGGTTTTATGGTTCATGAGCGAGGAATTGAAGTTAGTCAACGGAGCATCAGAGCCATTAAGACTACAGAGCCACCAAGCAACAAGACAGAGTTACAGTCATTGATCGGCAAGATTAATTTTGTAAGGAGATTTATATCAAATTTGTCAGAAAGGATTGAATCTTTCACTCCGTTATTGAAGTTGAAAGCCGATCAAGAGTTCGTGTGGGGGGCAGATCAGCAAAAGGCATTCGATGGAATTAAGAGTTATTTGAGTTCCCCACCTGTTCTGATTCCGCCGTAGAAAGGAGTGTCATTCAAGTTATACTTATCGGCCGATGAGAAATCCATTGGGTCTGTTTTTAATTCAGTGAGTTTGAAGGCAAGGAGCGAGTCGTGTTCTATTTAAGCAGAAGACTTTTGGATGCTGAAACTAGATATCCTGCGGTGGAAAAATTATGCCTTTGTTTATATTTCTCATGTACAAAGTTAAGGCATTATATCCTATCGGCTGAGTGCACGGTGGTTTGCAAGGCCGATGTGGTAAAATACATGTTGTCGGCTCCAGTTTTAAAAGGGCGAGTTGGTAAATGGATCTTTGCCTTGACCGAGTTTGACTTGAGATATGAATCGGCTAAAGCGATCAAGGGACAAGCAGTGGCCGATTTCATTGTGCAGCACAGAGGGGATTATGAGAATTATGTAGAGCCAATCCTATGGACTTTGTTTTTTGATGGATCAGTGTGCAAGCATGGATCTGGTATCAGCTTGGTCATTGTATCGACTCGGGGGGCAAGCTTTGAGTTTGCTTTTACAATTAAATCTTATCGGACTAATAATCAAGCAGAATACGAGGCGGTATTAAAAGGACTTCAACTCTTAAAGGAAATTGGGGCCGAAGTCGTAGAGATTGTTGGGGATTCTTTATTGGTGATCAAGCAATTATCTGGGGAGTATGAATGCAGGGATGATATTTTGAGGTCATATCATGAAGAGTGCAGAGATTTATTGAAGGATTTCAGGATGGTATCGTTGGATCATATCCCTAGAGAACAGAATTTAGAAGCCAATGATCTTGCACAAATTGCTTCGGGTTATCGGCTAAATAAACAAGTTGAAGTTGAAATAGCCGATAATGATATTCAAGACAAAGCCGATGATTAGAGACAGGAAATAATTGGTTATCTGCAAAATCCGTCGCAATCAGTTTCTAGGAAACTTCGGTATAAAGCTACTAAATATGCGCTGCTTGATGGAGAATTATATTATCGGACTTTTGAGGGAGTTCTGCTGAGGTGCCTGAATTTGGAAGAAGCCAAAGTAGTGATGTGTGAAGTGCATGAAGGCGTTTGTGGGACTCATCAATCGGCTCATAAGATGAAGTGGATATTAAGAAGAGTAGGATACTTTTGGCCGACAATGCTGGAAGATTGTTTCAGGTACTATAAAGGATGTCAAGATTGCCAGAAGTTTGGAAATATACAGCGGGCGCCAGCATCGGCTTTGAATCCTATCATTAAACCGTGGCCATTCAGAGGATGGGGAATTAATATGATCGGCCTGGTTTATCCTCCATCAAGTAAAGGACATAAGTTCATATTGGCAGCAACAGATTATTTCACAAAGTGGGTGGAAGCAGTTCCATTGAAGAAAGTCACGTCCAAGGAGGCGATTGAGTTTGTAAAAGAGCATATAATTTATCGATTTGGAATTCCTCAGACGATAACTACTAATCAGGGATCTATTTTCGTGTCCGATGAGTTTCAACAATTTGCTGCCAGTATGGGAATTAAGTTACTAAATTCATCACCTTCTTATGCTCAAGCCAATGGACAGGCAGAGGCTTCAAATAAGAGTTTGATCAAATTAATCAAGCGGAAGATTGATGAACAGCCGCGACGATGGCATACTACATTAGTCGATTCATTGTGGGCCTATCGGATGGCATGTCATGGATCTACTCGAGTGCCACCATATCAGTTGGTATATGGGCATGAAGCAGTTCTGCCTTGGGAGACTAACATCGGCTCTAGGAGAATTTCTTTACAGGATCAATTGACAGCCGATGATTATTATAACTTGATGACGGATGAACTCGAGGATTTGGCTCAGAATCGGTTAAGGGCGCTAGAGAGGATCAAGGAAAACAAGGCTAAGGCAGCTAGGCATTATAATAGAAAGGTGGTGAATAAATCGTTTGCTGAGGGAGATCTTGTGTGAAAATTGATTTTGCCGATCGGGTCCAGAGATAGTAAGTTTGGAAAGTGGTCGCCTAATTGGGAAGGGCCCTATCGGATTAATCGTTGTGTGCCTGGCAATGCCTATATACTAGAAGATCTTGGGGGGACGGAGTTTGCTAAAGCGCTTAATGGGAAATATCTCAAGAAGTACTATCCGAGCGTTTGGATTAACTCCTGAATCGGTTGGATGCGGCCAATTTCTAAAACAATTCAGAAAGCCAATGTTTTTGCATCGCCTAAAGATAGTCGATATCGATTGATATCGCCTTTAGATTAAATAAATAAAATACTATCAAGACAAGATGGAATAAGATGAGTAACAGAGCCAACCAAATTATGTTACAGCAAAAGATGATCGGCGTGTTCTGGAGCAACATCAATGGCATCAACGATAAAGTTTTACAAAAATTTTTGAATTGTTTCAACAGCACGCAGGCGAATTTGGTCGATTTCATTTATGGCGCAGATGTCGTCTTCATTGGAGCTTGGGATGGTCTTCATGTTCATGCGCCGATGAATGACTTGACGCACTGCTGCTGCAACTCTGGCCTCTTGATCTTGTATGGCTTGAGGTAGGCCGATGAGCTGGGATTCTATGATTGCGATATCATTGCGAATTGTTTCGAATTCTGCCAGCAGATCGGCTTCCCTTCTCTTCAGCTGATCCAATTTGGGATTGAGTTCTTCAGGGGCAGCTACCATATCATCAAGCTTCTTCTTTTCTGTTTGAGCTGATAGCCGACTAGTCTGGATGTCTTGGATTATCTTCTGTTGATTGGCACGATCGGCTACATGTTGCTTGAGCTTGACAAGTTGGAATTTGTGGGATTCCAGGTATGCTGCAGGGGTCAGTGCGTCGATGAGCTCTTCAGGTAGGTGTGGCTCAATTTCTATGAATCTTGCCCGGATCGGCCCGCAATCCTCCACCAGTGCGTCGATAGGATTTTCCAGCAGACGACAGATATTTAGTAGGTACTCGTGCACGTCGGCTGGGAAGGATGGCTTGGTTGTTGCACTGGTGGCTGTTTCTTCATCTGCCTCCAAGTATTTGCCGATGTCGAAGGAGAATAAATCGGCTAAGGACTGCAGGTTGACATCGATAAATGAATCAGTAATTAGTTAAAATAAAATGTGGTTGTGAAGAAGTTACCTGAGGCAGGGAAGGAGCAGCTTGAGGAGTGACATCGGCATCGGATGGTTGAGTAGGTTGTTCTTCAAGATGGCCGATGTCTGGTGCTGAAGTAGGAGCAATTTCAGTATTGGCTTCAGGATGAGATGGCGGAATTGGAATGGCTGTAGAGGGCGTCGGCTCGATGCTTGCAGGGATGTCAGCAGAAGGTTGAGGTTTGGGAGCCGATGACTCAAGCTGGCGATAAGATCAAGTGTGAGAATGGGAAACAGATGATAATGTCAAGATTTAGCACATACCTGCGAGGATGAAGGAGCCGATGTTGTTTGAGTAGCAGGCGGCGCCATGATCACGGCATCGGCACTGATTTTCTGTCTCTTGTGAGGGTGAGATGCCAGCTTCTTGCGGAGTGGTCCGGTTGGCCGTGGAGCCCGGAGAAGAGCCGATGGAGGGGGAGCATCCTGACCTAGGTGTGGGTTGGCCGATGGTGGTTGGTATCTAATCGGCCGGCCACTGGTGCTTGTTGTCGGTGGCTCCACATCAACAGCCTGCGAGATAGAGTTGTAAAAGTGTTAACGCCAAAATTTGGCACGGGTCTTTAGCAGATTCGGTTAAGAAAAAATCACAGATGACCGGTGAAGATTGATCCAGAGGAGACCGAGTTTGGGAAGAGACCGTGAAGACCACAGTATGGCAGTAAATTACCTTATCTATTAATTAGGTAGTTTTGATAATTTTTAGGAAACCTGATCTCGTATCCGATCAGGGCTTGTTAGTTTTCCGTTTATAGATAGGAAAGTATGTACCGTGTCCTATAAGGACTCCTGTAACTCGGGGTATATATACGTATGCCCAGGCACCTTGTAAACTATCCACACAGATCAATTAAACTTCGGCGCATCGTCAACCTTTCAACGGGTTCTTGCTTCTCGAGCGGGGCTGCATCGGTTAGGTCCGAACTCCTGCGAGAGGGTAAGACTCGTCACCCCTTACCCAGGTGTATCTGCCCTGTCTACGGCTGCATCGGTTTGGTCCGACCTCTTAGGCCGATCAGGTATACCACATCACGCGTGCGTAGATCTTATCAGCTTACTGGGGGCGATTTATCATCAGTTCGTGCTGCATCGGTTGGGTCCGACCTACTGAGCTGCCAGCGATAAATTGTGCCTGCTAGGTTGATGGTTTTTGCGCAAGTGTCTTATCGGAATGTATAGCCGATAAGTTATCTTATTACATCACAGTTGCATTAGGTCTATCGGCTTGTTGAGGTTCCTTTATTATTATTAATCTGTGTTGCATCAGTTAGGTCTGAACTACTAGATTGATAATAATAGTTTTATCCTTGACGAGCCGATCGGTGTATATGCGACGTTCTATCGGAGTGTTTAGCCGATAGGTTATCTTTTTATAAAGCCGACTGTATTATCTTTACTATTTTGGTCATCTATATTATCATCGGTTTTCTAGCCGATGCACATGTGTTTCCTTGGCAGTCGGCTAGCTTACTATTCTGCCTATCTATTTTATCATCGGCTTCCAGCCGATGCACATGTTATACTGACAGCTTATCTATTTGCTTATAGCGTTATCGGTTTCCTAGCCGATACACAGGTGCCATCGGCCATCGGCTACAAGGAGCCTACATCAGTCCGTATCGGCCGATAACCGATGTGCAATTGCTGCTGACCCGGGCACGAGCACAAGCGAGGACCCGGGAGCGAGGACCTGGGCATGAGGACCCGGGCGCGGACAGCTGGGGCCCGGACAAAGTTTTATCATCGACTTTCAGCCGATGCTCAAGCATTCCTTCGGCAATCGGCTAGCGGGATTCTTATTGGCCGATTGAATCCCTGAGCTAATATTCTCCTTGTCAATTGCGGGGTCAAATTGACTGGCACGCCTGCGAACCTCAATAATTTAGGACCTGCACTGGAGCTAAGCAGATCTCCCAGGCCTTCGTATGTTCAATCGCATCAAACCAGATCATCAACAAGCTTCTTGGCACACCCGGTGGTTTTTGGTGCGAACAAAAAGACGATGGGAAAAATTAAAAGGGAGATGGAATGTTACCTCGTCATCGGATTCGACATAGTTGGAGTTGAGGCGAGAGCAATAGTGAATGGCCGATGAGTTGAACAGGTGTTTCTTCTATTCCGACCACCATCGGGAAAAGAGCTTGGTGTTGACAGTGCATACCTCCACATCGGCGGCGGTGCCCAAAGATAGGGAATCTGTTAGTGTCCGCAGCCGATCGTACTCCAGAGCGCTATTTACATTTCCCCGGGCCTGGAGTTTGTCGATGAAGAACAAGCCGATGGGGAGTTGACCGAGGCCAAGCTGGCGGGAGCAAACTGTTGGATGATAAAACTCGTACGATGGCTATAATCGGCCTTGAGAGAAGCCAGTCGGTAGGAGACGGGGAGTAATGGCCGATAGGAATATGGTCTTCGATTCATCATCGGCCAGAACATCAAGTGGATTGAAGTTGGACGGCATCTCAAATGATGATACGTCATCATATGCAAACCACAATGTGGCATCCTTGGTAAAGCCATAATAAAGGCCTTTGAACCATTGGCCGAGTCCGACCGGAGTCATTTTACCGCCAAGGAGAGCCGATACAGCTTCACCCATTGAGATGCATCGGCGATAGGTGGGTGCTTGTTCCTCTGTGTGATCGGCTGGAAAAGATTGGTTGAGAAAGGAGGTATCGGGGATTGCCTTGGATGTGTAAACATTAAGCCATAACTGCACAAACCACCAAGGACCTCCGATATGGCCAACTGGCTAGCCGGCCGATAGCTTGACTGCTACTTGATGCAGCAGTTGGTAAGTGGCGCCAAGGAGATATTGCCCCAAGGGAACTTGTTTCCGATCGGCCAAGCGCTCTGCCAGACATTGCATATTGGTTGTGGGACCAAGGATTGCACCACCGAAGACGAACCGTTCTAACCACAGATTCAAGAAAGCGACGTGTTCCCGATCATCGACTGGTCCAATCCCTTTGTTATGGATTGATATGTACTTGGACCAACCGCCGATGTTCTTTGCTTGAAGTCGATGAGTAGGCTTGAATTGGAGATTGAAGGGATTGATGTAACTCGTTGTGTTGAGGCAGGTAAGCATGGTTACATCTATCAAAGTTGGGGTCATCGGCCCATGTCCAAATAGGTAGGCGTTGAGGGCGTCTGACCAGAAGTATGAGGCCGATGCAAGCAGAGGTTCATTCCTCTCTATCTCAGCCAGCGAGAGAGTGATGCAGTGGTCGATGTCTGCTTCATCCCAAAGGGTTCTCTTGGCAGCCGATACTCTGTTATACCAGTTCCTCCACCTGGGAAGTTTGCTTGGCCATGATCTGAAACTGTTGTTCCAATCGTTGACTAACATGGTGGAGTTCTTGAAGGGGATGCGTTGAGTTTCGGCGTTGATGAAATCTATAGGATCTTCACTACCCATGGGACCATGGTAGAAGAAGTTCGGGTAATCGGCGGCCGGAATCAAGATCTGATCTCTAAGGTGCTACAATATGCAAGAACATGAAGGACAGAAAGAGGTTACGGCAGAATCGAAATCTGGTCTCTAAGGTGCTACAATATGCAAGAACATGAAAAACGGAAAGAGATTATGGTGGAATCAAAATCTGGTCTCTGAGTGCTATAGTAAACAAGAACACGAGGAACAGGAGTAGATTTGATCCAGGTTGCGAGGTAGAGAAGATGATTAGACAAGGAGATTACCTCTGGGACGGCGTTCGCGGAAGCCATTGCGGAAGAGGAAGATGAGCGAAGATTGAAGGTTGAAGAAGGAGACTGCAGCAGTTCGCCTGGGTTGCTAGAGTTCGTCAAGGTTTTGGGAGGAAGTTGAAGGGGCTCTGGTGATGAGAAAGCGTAAAGAAAGGGGGCTAGGAAGGCGAAGCGGTTTATAAAGGTATGATGACCGGGTGGGAATCGAGGCCGTTGGCACTGTTTCAAACAATTAAGGAAAGTGGGCTACCTTGGGCCGCCTCGGTATGTGAAGAATCTGAAGGCCCAGATGAGAAAATTTCGAAGTCTTATAGAAAACTCCGAAATTGGGGGGCATGTGTTAACACCAAAATTTGGTATGGTTCTTTATCAAATTTGGTTAAAGGAGAAATTACAGATAATTAGCGGGGATCAATCCAGAGGAAGCCGAGTTTGGAAAGGAGTCATGAAGACCATAGCGTGGCAGTCTAATGCCTTATCTCTTAATTAGGCAGTAATAATATTTTATCTTTTAGGAAGCCTGATCTCGTATCCGATCGGGCCTGGTTAGTGTTTTCTCTGTAATTAGGAAACTCCTGTTTCATGTCTGATCAGGACTGTATCAACTCGGGGTATAAATACGTATGCCCGGGTGCTTTGTAATCATCTAAATCAATCAGATCAATACAAACTTCGGCGCATCGCCACCCTATTCAACGGGTTCTTGCTTCTCGAGCGGGCTGCATCGGTTAAGTTCGACCTCCTGCGAGAGGGTAAGTCTCGTTACCCCGACTACCGTTCCGACTAGGACTTCCTCGGTTAGGTCCGATATTCTAGTCGGCCTGCGGTAGTCGGCTTACCACGATATATCTGTTCTATCTACGGCTGCATCAGTTAGGTTTGATCTCATAGGCCGAGTAGATATATCACATCTCGCGTGCATAGATTTATCAGCTTACTGGGTGTAATTTATCATCAGTTTGTGCTGCATCGGTTAGGTCCGACCTATTAAACTGCTTACGATAAGTTATTCCTGCTAGGTTGATCGATTTCATGCAAACGTTTTATCGGGATGTATAGCCGATAAGTTATCATATTTTACATCACGATTGCATTAGATCTATCGGCAAATCGAGGTTCTGTTATCATTGTCAGTCTGTGCTGCAACGGTTAGGTCCGATCTATTAGACTGATGATAATAATTCTATCCTTAATGAGCTGATGGATATTTATGCAATGTTCTATCGGAGTGCCTAGCCGATAGGTTATCTTTTGCTAATCAAAGCCGATTACATTGTTTACCTCACGTTTTTGGCACCTTACACCATCATCGGCTTTCCGGCCGATACACTTCATGTTAATAATCGGCTAGTTTATTTACATTGTTATTGGTTCCTTAGCCATATGGTAGATTTATCTTATCCATTTATGCCATCATCGGCTCCCGGCCGATGTATAAGTGTTGTCTATATCGGCCATCGGCCAATGGAGCGAGTCCAATTCAGCTTCCAGCCGATTGGCTCATTGATCTAATATTTTGTATCTCCTTGTCAATTGCAGGGTCAAATTGACTGGCACGCCTACGAACCTCAAGATTTAGGACCTGCACTGGAGTTAAGCAAATCTCCCAGGCCTTCGCGTGTCTGTAGGCGCCGAACTAGATCATCGGCTCGTCCACAACGCTGCCGGTGATTTTCGGTGCCAACAGCACCACTAGCCGATCTCTGCCACGTTGCTCCCATGCGCCCCACGCTGTCGATCTCCCCGCTCAGCACGCGGGAGCCACTTGCCCCGCCGCGATCAACGCCATGTGCCCCTGCTCGCGAATGCCCGCCATCGATCTTCTCTCCTTCGCCCCGCGCCGTGCCGCGCGGATGGCCATAGCTGCTCGATCGGCTCCACGTGTCCCCCACGCACCCGTGAGACGCCGTCGCCACTCGGATCACGCCACGTGATCCAAACCTCACGCACCACCATCCGATCCCGAACCACTGTGCTTCTTTCTCCGACACCCCGACCCCGTTTGCTCCCCGTTTCCGCCCCGACGGTGTTTGACCAAATCCCAAACCCGTCGCCGCTGCTATGCCGGTCCCCACCTGGCCCCGCCAACTCCCACAAGCCGCCAACCCTTGGACGGCCATGCCTTGCCGCCCTGTTTCTTGCCGCTCTACCTCCTTTCGCCTCTCTTTCTCTCGCCACTGCCGCTCGGTCAAAAGGGGCCTCGGACCGCCGACGCCATTGTCGCCCTCACCACAGCCTCGCAAGCCCGCGCATGCCCTTCAAACCTATCCGCTCGATACACCGCCTTCACCGCCTGACGCATCCCCGCCGTTGACCGTTTTCACCGCCTGCGAGAAATTTCGCCGTGGCGCCCCCTCTCCTTTAAACTTAAAATTTAAGCAACTTCTTGGGTAAAACGTGGTTTTACAAAACGTTTGGAAAACCCAACACCTGGATCGGTGCCTTGTGAAAGAAAAATGAGTTTCAAAATGGAGATTCGCGACACAAGGCCGATCCAATGTGCGTGATGCCTATGTGGTCGCTGTAAGAACCGATTCCTTCGGAAATTCATCCAAGCATATGACAGTACAACCACATGGGTGAATTGGGAAGCCCCTAGTTGAGTAACTAGCCTCTCAGGACGCCTGCATGCCATTGGACTGTGGATCGTGCAGAGGGGTCGGGGTGCCTCCTAGGTTCCTGGCACAGCATGGTCTTGGACCTACTTTGTTGGTCTCGAGGACCCCTCCAATTGGCATGGGGTAACCTGGATGGCTCGGAAAATGCCTTGTCACGAAAACCTCAACGTCACCAAATCGTACCCAATGGGTAAAGTGTACCCCCTCTGCAGAAGTCTAAACTGTTTGAACAGCCGTGCCCATGGTCAAGGGCGGATTTGAGGTGATTCCTTAGCGTAGTTTTATTTTACCCTGTTTGTAAACTGTGTGTGTGGTTTTGGGAACTATGAGAAGAAAATGCCATCAAGGACGCTGGAGGTCTGATGAAATGGCTTGGCTGTCGTGGACAGCAGGACTTGGGAAGTCCGGAAAAATGTTTTGGCTCGAGAAGCCGTTTGATGAGAATTCTTGAGATTGTGAAAACTGGAGAAATAAATGTTGATGTATCTTTCACTCCGATCAGGCGAGACTCACCTCGCCCTGATTGTTGAGAAGCACACACTAGCAGATTCAAAATATTTAAATAAAATAGATTGCAAAATATCCAGCCTCTCTTTGAAGCCTGCAACAACCACCTATGTTCCCCTGGCTTGCTAAGTACGTATGTACGTACTCACCCTTGCTCTATATATATATATAGTTCTCCGCCGGGAGCTGAAGCTGGAAGTTGCTGTGAAGTGAAGATTATGGTTTCATCCTGGTTTCCAGCCGTTGCCTGTGTGTTGGGACTTAGTCCATTGTTCCGCTACTGCCGCTGCCTCTATGTTGTTCGTTGCTATCTCCGGCTTGCTTCGAAGCTGCAACGTAAGTTAAGGTATATGTCTATTTAATTAGTTATTTATTTAATTAAGGTACTACAATGATGCATATCTGATTTCTGTGGATACCAGCACTGCGTCCTGTGACTAATATCGGTATCGCGGTTCCGCAGGAAGGCAGTTCGCGTTGTTTTCCTGCGGCACGCCCTATTGGGTGCCGTTGTACGGCGGTGCCAGATTGGGGTGTGACAAGGCCCGAACTAGTATAAAATTCACTGCATCTTCGCATTTGTCGCAAGTGACCCGAAAGGACAACACCTGATCAGCGCTCTGTCGAACAGGGGAAGCGGAAAGACCGAAACATCGCTCGATCAAATGCTGAAATTGCGTGGCGTCGTCCAAGCGCGCAGTGCGAAATATAACTTACTAGACAAGCGCCAAGTAATAACTTAGCGCCATCTGTTGAAGGTAGGGGACGGTGAGCGGCTGAAGCATCGTTCAGCTGCAGAAAAATGCTATGAGCACATAGCGCGAAAAGCTAATCCACCAAACAAGCGCCAAGTAATAACTTGGCACTATCTGTCGAAGGTAGGGGACGACGAGCGGCCGAAGCATCGTTCAGCCGCAAAAAAATAAGGCACACGCGAGTGCGAAAGCCAACCCACTAGACAAGCACCAAGTAGTAACTTGGCGCTATCCTCACAGGTAGCGGACAGCGAGCGGCCGAAGCATCGCTCGGCCGCAAAAAGAGCATAGTGAGCGCATAACCTGAAAACGAAACGAATCATGAAGACCAACTTAACAACGAGCGCTTAGTACTAGCTAAGTGCTATCCGTTGAGGGTAGGGGACGGTGAGCGGCCGAAGCATCTTTTCGGCTAGTGAACCACGATACAAACAGAAACGTCGAACTTGTTGGGTATCGGACAAACGTTACCTCTACAACAATCGAAGCCATATGATGTCGAAAATGACAAGGGTGGCAAAAAATAATGAAAATAAATTTTATTCCGAAAAAAATGTCGAAGTACAAAGATTACACGATACATCAAATTGCAAATACAAATGTTACACAAATCTAGTCCGAAGAGGATGACGCCTCGCTATCGAACGAACTCTAATCTATAGGGCTAACTAAACTCCCAGAAGGACTAGGAGTAGAAAATCTTGGCCAAAGAATGTAGTCGTCCGAAGCTCCCCCGTCACGTGAAGTCGAGTCGTCACTAGTGATGTTGATGACCAAACAATCGCGAGCAGCTGCTTCGCGCTCCGTCGAATCGTCACTATCCAGAACAACAACCAAAACCTCATGGGCGGGGGAGTTAGCAAGGACGAATGCATACCTCCGGTCTCGAATCCCCTGCTGACGGGCTGACATCTAAAAATTTCGCCAGAACTCCACCATATTGCCAAGGCGACGCTGGTAATCTTGGTCGAAGTCGGACACGTCGCGCCCAAGGTTTTTCCGTAGCCACTTCGCCATAGAGCGAAGGGCGTAGCTCCGACCGTTGATCACCACGGCCGGAACACGGTCTTCGAGGCCAGGGTACCTCATCTTCCCAGGTGGCTGAGACACAATGAACCTGAAGTTCAACGCTGGCCACAGGTAGTCAAAGCAAGGAAAACAAAGCTTTTGATTAAGCGAAACCTGATGTGCGAAAAATGTTTCCATTTATAAGCAAAGGTGGGGCCGAAGGCTTTACAAAAACAAGTTTACAAAAGACCAATTTTTGGCAGAAATAGCTATCCTAAGCTATCAAAAATAAGATAAGCCATGCGAGGGGGGCCGTCACACCTGCGGCGACGCCTCGGTCTCTGGCATGTCTACGCCGGTGTTCGGCATCATCTCGGCAACCTCACGCTCCTTTCGCTTCTCCAGCTAATCGCAGAGGTGCTCGGTGGCTATCTCTTTGCCCTTTGGCACCCACCAACCGTTCCGGAAGGATCGGTAGTAGGACCGAACGTCATTCCCACTCTCCCACATGCTGTTGTCTTCGACATCGCGAGCGTAGATCGCTAGGTGGTCTTCGAGATGGTTGCACCGCCCGCGTGGAGCGCCGAGAGAATGCCGTAGCCCACTGTCTGGGCACAACAATCACCGAAGACATTGGAAGCGTCGCCCACCGCCCCTCCGTCCACGACGCACCAATCGGTGAACACCTTGGCGGGGGCATCATCCTCCGGCAGCGGCGGGGGAAAGGCGCCCATCCTCGTTAGCGCCACGTGCAGCGTATGGCTGGTGTCGAGGGCCAAAGCCCGAGTGCCGGCCTCGACCTCTTTCGCCTCCGCGAGCTCAATGCGAAGACATTTAAGCTTGGCTTCATGGTCGGCGAGGCAGACTCGGAGCTGATCGGCCTCGATCCTCAGGGCAGCGTTCAAAGCCTTGGCGTCCTTGAGCACCTTCTTCAAGACACTCTGCTCCTAGGCTAGCCATTCCGCCTTGATCCACTGACGGCTCTTTAGGCCGTCCAAGCGAGCGTGCATCATACGCTCGTAGCAACCCCGCCAAGGAGAGCACCTGAAATATGCGAACTGGAAGTGAACCACCCTCCTAGCCCTCCCGCGATGAGCAGGGGCTGCCAAAGACCCGCATGTGGGCGAAGGCCCTGTTCCCACTCGGCCGTTGATGGGCGTCGCGATGTCAGGGCTGGGGGTCCGCCCAACGGCACCAAGGTCAGTGTCCCCTGTGTCGCCATCCTCGTCGTCATCATCAATGGCCGGTGGCGGCGAAAGGTGGATGGCCCAAAGAGGCTGAACCATCCTCGGCGCCATGCTACTAGGCCCCGCATCGTCGCCAACGGCTTTCTTTCTTTTCTTCCCTGCAACATCCCCGCCATCATCGTGTGACGCCTCCCCGACTAGGTGGAAGGCCACCATGTGCATACGGCACCCGATCCCAGGATCAGTAGTCGGGTACGCACAACAATGATACAACTCAGAGTTACAATAAATACATAACAGAGTACACATATATATATACAAGGAGATCCATCCAGGACAGACCCGGGATGGGCAAAAATTAATCAACAGGTAAACTAGCGAAAACAGCAAAAACAGGGCGGAAGCTGGACAAAAACTACACCACAGGCTCGGTTGGGAACTAGGCTCGAAACCTTCAGAAGTCTTCGTAGTCGGCTTGGTCTTGGAGGAACTCGGCAGCAGTCGGATCTTCGTCTTTCTCTCCAAAACCTACTATACATATATGAACAAGGTGAGTACTTTCGTACTCAGCAAGCCGGGAAAAGATGCCATGTCGGCCAGATAGAAAGGCTAAAGGTTTTATTTGCGAAAAACTGCCTTTAGAAACTCTTTTGTTTGCAAACACTAGTGAACTCAATTTTTAGTTGTCGGAAAGAGGCTCACGCCTCGATCCATTCCGCAAGTTGCTTTTCAACAACTCGCCACTTAATGAATCAAGCATATATATATGTATATCATCTTTTACTTCGCATTTGGTGGTCCTGTATGTCCCGAGTAGCTACAACCACTCGTTGACCCTGAGACTCGGCTACAACCAAATCTCAGCCGCCGCCCTGGCTACAACCCGGGGGCGCAACTCGCTATCTTGCTTCCCTGGCTACAACCCGGGAGCTCAAGCTTGCTCATCTGGCTTCCCTGGCTACAACCCGGGAGCTCAACTTGATCAACCTGCTGCCCTGGCTACAAACCGGGAGCTTGATCAATCCGTCTTCTGGCTACAACCCGAAGACAACTGCACAACTGCCCGCCTAGCTACAACCGGGGGCTTAGTTTTGCTGCCCTGGCTACAACCCGGGAGCTGATCTTCATCCTGTTGACTTTTCACACACTTGATTATGGTGCTTAACACCCCGGATCACACAGATCCGTTTCTGCCACACAGGCCTTCCGTTTGCTTACTCGGCAAACTCTGGTCACGGTTCCCTTTCCATCAAACATTTTCACAAACCACAGGCAAACAAATCTACGCTATGGGAATCACCTTACATCGCCCTTAACCGTGGGCACGGGCTGTTCGAACAGTTCTGCTAATCTCTTGCAGAGGGTGTGCGCTTTACCCATCCGACACGAAAATTACACCCGAGTACTGGCCTGTACCAGAAATTCCTGACAAGGCCATTTCCCCAAAGCCAGTCTAGGTATCCAATGCCAGCCGAAGATCCACACAGGATTCAGTGGTCGGCACTGAACTTCCCTAAACCTAACTATTTACTCGCCAGGATCCCATAATACCCATATGGTCGCACTGTAAAGATGCTTCGGATGGAATCCCCAAAGGAAACGTCCTTATCGGTAATACATAGCCATGCCACACAGGCGCTGTCTCTGTACACCAAGATTTCACAAGCTGTCTTTATTTCACCAAAACGCGCCGATACACAAGGTATCGGGTTTTCCAATCAGTTTAGTAAAACCCAATGTTTTCCCAAACGACAAACAACGTTGCAGAGCTAAGCCATGCTCACCTCGGCATCGTATCCTCAGATAGGATGCTAGCGTGCCATTTGTGGGGCTCTCAAGGGAGAAATATCAAACATCCTACCAAATATGTGCGGCTACTGGGTAGGTCCATCGGTTTCGCTTGTAAACCGAGGCCAACAGTTTAAAGGTGTAAACTAAACATGCATATATTTTCCACACAACATAGTTTTTTGACTATATGGGAAACAATATGATCAAAGAGGCTTGCCTGTTCCAAAGAAGGATCTTCCTCGGTGAAGGCGGCTTCTATCGTCCACCCGTTCAGCTCTGAACAACCGAAAGAAAACACTGATGAAGCAGGGAGGGGCAAAACACCAAGAAAAAGATCAACGAAGTAGTCGCTGCAGAGAAAGTGGCAGTCGGCTGAACTAGGCTTGCGAACCAGGCGACAGAGCTCCAAAGCTTGAGAGATGAAAACTTGGCAGAGCTGGAGCTGGCCGGTTTGCAACAACAAAGAAGAAGGAGCATGGATGGCTCAATATAATAGCCAGCGTGCAAGGTGAGGCACGTGGAGCTGGGCAACGGGTAGGGAAGAGAAAAGCCAATGTGTGAACTGACAAAGGATTTGATGCACGCAAGAGGCTTGACTTGGAGAGTCTGGCGTGGTCAGGGAGTTGGCAGATACGCTGTAGCTGCGATGAGACATTAAGGTCAAGGCTAGACAGGTTGGAGAGAAATTCTTCACTGACAGGGCTTCGGACTGACCCACCGTCCAAGCGTATACAGCAGTTATTGTCCATCGGTCCAAGCGGTGGGAGACCGCAGGCAGGTGAAGACTGATTCTCTCTACTTCGTAGTTGGCGTCCCAACGGGCGGAGCGCAACTCGGGGACAAAAGAAACAACAGGTTCAACTAGTAGTCGGCCACTCACAGTGCTTAACTCGGCGTGGTGCGGGGGGACCAAGGAGGTCCGAGTAAGACAAAGGAAAGGCAGGCATACAAGGACTGCCCTAGTAGCAATCTACTCGACTCAAGAGAAGGTAGTCGGCTGGCCAGGGAGAAAAACTGGGCACAGCTGACAGGATAGGAAGGAGCTCGGGAAAGCGAAGACTAAGCGGGAAAAGAAAAAACGGGTCGTTACAAACCCTCCCCACTTAACAGAATCTCGTCCCGAGATTCCGCTACTCGGCGAAAAGCTCCGGGTACTCAGTTTGAAGGCATCTTTCGTTCCCATGGAGCTTCATCTCGAATGGTTACTCCATTGCACCTTACAGAATCTATTGTCTTTCTCTCGTTACATCTATCCCTTGTCTCAAGAATCCGAGTCGGGCGTTCCTTGTACGTAAGTGTTGTACGTTGATCTCTTCCAACGGAACTTGCTCTTCTGGATGCGAAGACATTTCTTCAACTGGACACATGAAACACATCGTGGACGTCAGAGAGTTCTTCGGGCAACTCCAGTTGATACGCCACCACTCCGTGTCTCAAACGATAGGATAAGGGTCCCCGCGTCTCTATAGCGAGGCGCTAGCTTTCCACCCATTCCGAATCTCTTTTTCCTCGTAGGGGTGATACTCGGAGATACACATGTCTCCTATCTGAAACTCGAGCTCTCGTCTCCGATTATCCTCATAGTTCTTCTTCGGGCTTGGGCTGTCTTCAAGCGCTCTCGATAACCTTAACTCGCTCTTCTGCCATCTTTCAAAATTCTGTCCAAAAACCATCTTTCTCCCCCTACGTCTATCCACAGAGTGGAGTTCTACCCACTTGCGTCCATTATAGAGCTTCATTGTGGCCATCTGGATACTGGCTTGATAGCTGTTTTGTAGGAGAACTCGGCATAAGCAGACAGACGTATCCCAGGTTCCTTCAAAATCCAAGGCACATCTAACCGCTCTTAGCATATCTTCCACGATCTGGTTTACTCTCTGGTCTGTCCAATCCGTCTGGGGGTGATATGCAGTACTGAAATTGAGATATGTGCCCATTGCTCGTGCAACTTTGCCAAGTGGGAGGTAACTGAGCTCCTCGGTCAGACACGATCTCTTTGGACTCCATTGGCAGATAACCTTGTCAATACAAATCAGCTAACTTCTTAGCCGGGCAGGTTGTCTTGACGGGGATAAAGCGCTACCTTGTCAGTCGGTCCTACTATTACCCAGATGGAAATCATGTCCTGCCGAGGTCTTAGGTAATCCAATTGATGAAACTCCATCCCTATTCTTCCCACTTCCATTCGGGTATCTTCAAGGGCTGAAGCAATCCTGCTGGCTTCTGATGCTCTGCTTTTAACCCTTGGCAAATGTCACAAACTCACATACTCGGCAATATCTCGCTTCATTCCAGGCCACCCAGTAATGATCCTTTAATATCCTGTACATTTGGTACTTCCTGGGTGGATGAATAAGCGACTCATGGTCTCTTCTCAACGATTAAGTCTCGATTTCCTTTCTGTTGGGCACGCAAATGCGCTTTTCCAAGCCAAACAGTTCCTTTGCTGTCGATGGAAGAACATCGGGCTTTCCCTGGGTCATGCTTCCTTAAGAGACACGATCTTTTTCATCTACCTTTTTGAGCTCTCTGATCTGGTCCTCCAATGTAGGCTGAATCAGCAAAGTCCCAGCTTCCTGCTTGACATATTTATCCTATAGCTTTTTCTCTAGTTCTCGACTTAACTCGGTTGAAGAGCAGGGGTCAAGATGGCATTACAATGATTTTCCGACTGAGGCATCAAGCAACAACATTTGCCTTGCCAGGGTGTAAATGTATCCCATCCAAGGTCGTAATCTTTAATCAACTCAAGCATCGTCTTTGTCTGAGAATAAGCTCGGTCTGAGTGAAGATGTACTTCAGGCTTTTGTGGTCAGTGTATACTTCACACCGATTTACCCGACTATTCCCCCGGTAGTGTCGCCCACATCTTCAAGGCATGCACTACTGCCTACAACTCTAGTATGTCCTCGGGTCGGGTAGTTCAGCTCTCATGAGGTCTTAACTGTCTTCGAGCATAAAGCAACCACTCTCTTCTTTTGCATAAGTACACAGCCTATGCCTAGTTGGGATGCATCAAGTAATACCTCAAATCTTTCCTGATATCCGAAGATTCAACCACAGTGGTGTAGTCACCTTTCCTTAATCCTAGAATTATTCTTTCTCACATGGCGTATCCCGACTCAAACTTCTTTTCCTCTTTAGCAAATCCTGTCATTCGTTTGGCATCCTTTACAATCCCTCTCAACTTACCATCTCCACGGTTAATATTCAGCAAAACCTAGAAACTTCTCCAACTTTCACTGACCGTTAGTCGGATTTCAAGAAAGCACGTCTGTCACTATCCCGTCCACGTCCACTCCTTAGAGGCAGCTGACCACTATTCCCCGAAAAAAGCAACTCGGTTCTACCAGATACTCACACTTCGAGTACTTGGCAACAATGTCTCTCTTACTTTACCGAGCAACCGATTTCCAATGCCACATGTCTTGACTACGCCTTTAAGGAAGTTTAGATCTACTCATCATCAATAATTACCACGACAGCGAGTTGTCGGAATATCGCAATTGAATAACCATGATCAGAATGCTCAGAAGAAAGCTGGCATTAGTGAGTACGAATGACAAATCACACTTTATACTCAATAAAATCCCACAACGAAGGTGTGTCAGAACTTTTCTTTTAATATCCTCAGTCTAGACTTCAATTGTGGATCCTGGATCTCAAGTCAACCTAGAGAAAACCTTCTTGTTGCCTTTTGCAACTGGCTTTTCGAACAGATCAATCACAGTGTCCTTGTATAGAGTACTTTCATGATGTATACTCCATCATAGTGCGCGATTATATCAACGCACCATCCTCTTTTGATCTTATCCAATTCTTTCCATAGTAGCGCGAGAGGGAGCTCCCAAGGGGTTGAAAGCCCCTGTCGCCCTAAGGCGCCAAAACCATAACTCTCAATTCTGCTAGTCTGCTTTTTCAACTCCGCATACTCTTAGCCGCCAATTCTATAGAGTCTCTTGATATAGGTGCTGTCCGGTGAGCAACTCTATAGGGACTCACATCTCTCTATCAGGGCAATCCGTGTGTAGAACTGTATGGAAGACATCAGGGGTTACTCATTGATCATGGCACATTCCTTATCCAAAGGGAATACTTGCACAGAGCTCAGGAGTGAGTCGGGTTCTTAGGCTTTCATGAGACGCAAACTTTTACTTTACTTTGTGTTCCACAGCGGCCACTGGCCAGCGCTCTCATAGTGCCTAGCATTGCACAGTATCTATTGCCTTCGTGCATCGTGTCTCCTAGCCCCGCCAGACCTAGAATCAATCCAGCCTTTGATTACCAAGGACAAGCTTGCGTTGGCTAGACGAAACTAACTCCTTGCAATACCAGGGTGTAATCACAGGGGCAAGCACCTGCTCCTGATCCTAAACTCCTCAGGGACTGATATGACCAGGTATTCCTAAGACCTTGAATATGCCAACCATTACCTACACTCCCCACACCAAAGAGTTTGAGAAATACCCAGCGAGATGCCGATGGCTCCAGAATCAAACAAACAAACTGTTGAGACGGATTGACAAAAAAACCTACCCATTACCACATCCGAGCTCTCGGGCTGTCTTCGACTGGATATATTGACTCCGGCCACGTCCAAAGGCCGGAGGCTGGCACGAAGCAACTCCACTACATGTTGGAAGTCGGCTGTCATCGATGTACACAGGGCTCTTGAAGCGCTGGCGTTGAGTGGGGCGTACCAAGAGGGTAGCAGTCTTGCTTTTCTGGGACAGTGTGGGCAAAAGTGACCAACTCGTGCTCCAGGTTTAGCCAATCGACTTCCTGGCCCCACTCAGACCCCCAGCATCAGATACTCCTCTGCTGTAGGACCGGACTAAAGCCGAATAGGACGAACTCTTGCCAATCAGACTTCACTGAGGGTCCTGGCGACTAACAGAAGAAGACGGCGATAGCCAGTATGGGGTGTGAAAAGGCACCTGCTATGATACGGTGTGTGGCGCAAACTGCCAACGGAAGGACTCTGCGGATGATAACGAGCCTGAAGGGTACTTGGCCCACTACGAACTTCCAGGCCATCCTGGATGCTTGCTGCTATGCGAAGAGAAAACTATTCGATCGTCCTATATTCCTCGCTCTGCAACACTAGGCTCTGTATAACCATGAGGCTGGAAGAACGGGAAAGTCATGGCAAGAAGTCCCTATTCTCCATTGCACCTCATCCCCTTCAAAAACCTTCTGATTCTCTTCGATCCTGTTCACGATCCTCTGTGCGATGAGCAGCCTAAGTGTCGCATTAAAGCCCTGCCTCAGTACTCCTTGGTGGCTGGAACTGTCCCTGCTTGAGAAGCTTTGATTGAAATTCTATCTCTCTTAATGTCTATACTCTTCCTGTACTCAATGATGCAGCTCTAAAGCTTCAACAAACTCGGGACCCATTGCAATATGGATAGCAGCATCTTGGATGCACGTCCACGAGTAGGTGCGTCGCCCACCCAGTGTCGGTTGCTGGACCACTGAGTGATGTGCATGTCAGAGACTGGTTCTCCATAGGTGTGCAGTTCCGCCACTAATTAACTTTTCTATGCATATCCTCAGCTAGTGTCAGCCTCTACTGGGCCGGACTCACCCTAGCGTCTAGAACTCAGCTAGACTGGACCTCAATCAAAGTCTTAGCTAAGCTTGACGATCGGCCATGAGCTTGTGCTGTGAACTTGAGTGGAGGAGAGCTGCTTCCGGCCAAGTTCCTGCAGCACAAATGCCTTGCAAATCTGCGTCTTGCGATAATGCCATAAGCGATGGGCTGGGATGGGGTCACGACTGAGGAGTTGACCGGTGCAATCCTCCAGTGTTTGTTGCAGCAGCGAGTCAACTTGGTAGCAAGGCACGGCAGCCGCATTTCCGACCATGAGATTATCCGATCTGAGATACTGCTCACTTCTTTATTCCTCCGCTGCCCCACCTCCCCTAATGCAGGTTTTCTCTCTTCTTGGGTT